>CM044101.1:16649297-16674256 GCA_024174645.1 Lemna minuta
GTCTCGTTACGTCATACGGAGTGACATCATCAGAAGACTTTTGAGTTCACCAGATTTGACATGTCACATGGCTTATTCGTATGCATCAAATCATGGAGCATAGGATGGAAGGCTCAAATTAATCCCAAATTACCTCTTTATCATGGTGAGTCATGAGGTGACACATGGTGCAATCTTGTGCTTCTAAGATTGGCTAGTTGAAAGAAAGATAGTACTGATTGATCACTCTTTGTATATTGAACACAATATTTAGTAAGTTTTTTTTCTCTTTTCTATTCATTCATTGTGTTAGATACATGTCACCAAGTCTAGGAGAGATGTAGGGGCTTTCAAAGGAGTGATTGATTGGAGAGAATTGCTTGAATGAGTTTTGATCATAAACCTTTAGATTAGGCTCTATCTTTTTTAATATTTTCCATTTTCTCAATCATTTTCATCCATATTTTCACATTTTTACCCCTAAATTACCATTCCACCATTTGATCAATAATGTTTTATCTTCGAAGGGAGATTGGAAGGGTTTGATGAGATCTTCACATCTTCGCATACATCTCCTTTCTTTTCAACGATCATTTCCATTTTCTTCATCTAAAGATATAAAAAATATTCTTCCATTTCAATCTTTTAACTGTCCTCCGTGTGGATTCAACCTTGACTCTTAGCTATTCCAAATTTCAAGATCAAATTCAAAGAGTTGAGTATAATTTTTGATACGCTTACACTTTCAATGGCCATGATTTATGCTTATCATTATCCCTTGCACTAACATAAACTGACCATAGGCTTTAGCTAATGCCTCTAGCCACATGAATCTTATCTTATTTATCCCTTTGGGCTGCCATGACTTTTTGCCCTTCTTGACTTGAAAAAACTGCTGAATTAGGGAAGGTCAATTTGGAACAAATCGATAATTTATTCCGGAAAAGAATCTTGATCTTGAATCACACTTGATGGTTGGACTGATAGGCCTACTTTGGAATCATACTCAAGGATCCATTTGACAAAATACTCAATCTTAGGCCACATTTCAAAAACTCTTTGCCATTAGATTACATCCAAAGGCCAAGAAAGAGCCTAGGCGATCCAGATTGTTAGTGTGGATCGATAAGACGATAGCTAAGATCAAGATCAATGATCAGATCATAGTGTTGATGATCCGGTGATTTAAACTTCCCTTCCCTACTCTGAGTCAGGAAAACATTATCAAGGATAGAAATATAAGATAATTAAGCGAAAAATTTATATCCATTATAATGTCAATGTTCTTGAGAGAAGAAGCTCAACCAGAAAGAGGCTGATTGATCTGATCTAGCATGCAGCGCACTTCCTTACTATTGGGCCTCTTCTTCGGATCATCCACAGTACAGAGCAACGCCACTTTAAGTACCAACTTCATCTCCTCCTCTTTCCCATTCCCCTTCAACCTCTCATCGATGACTTCCTCTTCTCTCCCCTCTCTATGAGCTTCCCTTAACCAAAAAATCAGACCCATTTCTTCAAAAACCTGGTCGTACGGCGTTTTCCCCGTCATCAGCACCGCCAAAAAACCACCCCCAAAACTGTAAATATCGCTCTTATCGGCGTATCTCAGCGTCTGGTGATACTCCGGCGCGATATACCCTATCGTCCCCGCCACCTTCGCCGTCGTCTGGTGCGTCTCCTTATCCGGAACCCGCTTCGCCAGCCCGAAATCCGATATCCTCGCTTCCAGATTATCGTCCAGGAGAATATTCTCCGGCTTCAAGTCTCTATGGATTATCCTCGGATTATGCTGCAGGTGCAGATATTCCAGTCCAGCGGCTATCCCGGCGGCAATATTTCTCCTCGTTGGCCAGTCGAGGTTCCCTTTGAGAGCCTCCCCGAGGGTACCGTTCTTCATGTAGCCGTAAAGAAGGAGATGGGCGTCACGAGTAGGTACGTGCGCGAGGAGAGGGAGGAGATTTTTGTGGCGAGCGCATCCGATGGTGTTTATTTCCGCGAATATCTGGTCTAGGGAATGAAATTTGGCAGATATTTTTTTGACGGCGACGAGGGCACCGGAGGGGAGTCGAGAGAGGAAGACTTCACTAGAGCCGCCTCTTCCGATGAGGTGCGTGGAAGAAAGAGCGGCGTCACCGGTTAGGAAGGAGAGGTCTTCGGGTTTTATGAGAGGGGAGAAACTTGAGGGGGCGCGTTTGGGACGATTACGGTGATTTGTGCAGTTGAGTAGGAGGCGGAGGATGACGGAGACAAGGAGGCCGGAGAGGACGCCGGCGGCGATCCCGCCGAGGAGTCCGACGACCCAGATGGCGGGGCGGCGGGGGTTGGCTGCGAGTGTTTGGCGGCGGAGAGAGGAGGAGACGGGGAGTTTGCGTGATTGGATTTGGGTGTCGGCGGTAAGGGTAACGGTGGAGGCAAGGAGGATGAGGAAGACGAGGGGAGGGGAGCCCATCGGAGGAGAGACAGATAGAGAGGGAGAGAGAAGATGAACTTCACGAGACTTCTTCATAGACTTGACAGGGTTGCGTTGACCTGGGAAGGCGAAAGCGTGTGGGCGCCCAGCCAAGAGAGAGAAAGTGAACTGAATTATTGCATGCAGTGGCGGACCACTGAATAGACTGGTCAACAAAGGTGAAAAAACAATAAAAGTAATTTAAATGAATGATTGAGACACAGAGAGAGACATAGATTATGCTAAGATCCTAAATCTTAACTGACAGTTTCCGAAATGAAACCTTGAAAATGGAAATTGCTACAATGTTTGAGAGAGAGAGAGAGAGAGAGAGAGAGAGAGTCTTCTGCCTGCCACTCTCTTAGAAGTAACAGATTCTTGAATGCCTCTTTTGGCATCAATATCTCATACATATAGGATGTTCCCATGAATCTACATGAGGAAGGAAGGACTCGGCTTCCTCTTAGAAGCCCACCGGAGGTGGAAATCCTATTCTCAAGGCGGAAGTCTTGTAATTGGGGAATTTCAAGACCCACTTGAGAAGATTCATCAAGTTTGCCCTAGCCAAGGACGAATCGGCGTGCATATCAAAAGGTGGAAAAGGAATTGCATATATTTGAATCCACTTGTGGATGAGCTAGCCCAATGCTTGCCCGAGTTGTGAAATGTAGAACATGGGATGCACCAAGCAATATCGAGGCATGTCCAATTGATATGTGATAACATGCATTTATAACTTAAATTCTTATCCTAATTAACTCATATTCATGCTTATTTTATGTGAATATGATCCATGTTATCATACTTTTTAGGAATTTTCTCCATTGGTATGTCATTTCACTTAAGTCGATATTTATGCATAAATTACGGATAATTTCATGCTTAATAGATGATTAATCTTTTTTTAAGTTTAAATTAATAGAAGTACATCTCTTTTCTTGAATGATTTTGACTTTAGTGCATGTTTTGAAGGATAATTTCAAGATGAATATATGATTTAGAATATTTAGTGAGAAATGATTTAAGTAACTTCTAATTCATCTTGATTTCTTCTTTGAAAATATATTTTAAATGACATGATGTTAAAAAGGAAGAAATTTGGGATCCAATGGAGAAAATTTGTATTAAAAAGGAGTTGTATATTTAAAGTTATGAATTTCTGAAATTTATGCCTTTTTATGATTTTTATTTGATTTTTTATTAATATTTTCTGTACTAAAATCGCGAAAAAGGGGGGGTTCTTACCTGCAGGTGCTGACGTGGCGAGCGGGAGCTGCGGACATGCTGACGTGGCGCGCGGGACCACCGCGTGGGTGCGACGCGGCACTGAGGCCACGTGGCAGAGCCACGGGTGGCCCGCGCGGGGCGCAGGTGGCGCACAGGGCGCGGACACATGACAGGTGGCCACACAGTCCACGCGGGTCCACGTGGGCGCCCGTGTGGGGCGCCACGTGGCAGTGAGGTCGGCAGATGGAGAGCCCACGGGTATAGTGGGCCCTGGTTAGGTATTAGGGGCGGTAACACATTAGCGTTAAACTGCCCCCCCCCCCCCCCATTTAACCGCAAGATGTCCTTCTCTTTATTCAGTGTGGGACTATGTTCCCACGGAATCTTTTTGTTGCAGGTGACGTGGCCGCATCAGAGCAGTCAGAGATCAACGCAAAGACCGGAGTCCACGCGATCTTCATCAAAGCACGTGCTGCAAAAAGGGTTTAAGTGAGACGCTAGATGGGCAACACGTGGCAAGGCGAGGAAGCATGGATCTTCATCGAACGGCTGTGATGTTTTTGTAATTGGAGGCATCGTGCGATCGCCCGATCTTCATCGGACGGCTGCAAGGTTTTTGTAATTGGAGGCATCGTGGGATCGACCGATCTTCGTCAGACGGCCGCGATCGTTCGTGATCTTGGCGACACACGCGGAGACATCACGATCGGTGAATCTCCATTAGACGGCAGATGCAGGATGAGCTTGATCGTGCGCTCGAGATCACTCAAGTTACCTGATCTCGATCGAACGGCAGACGGAGGACGAGTAAGAACCACGATCGTGGTGCGATCGTGGCCCGATCGTGGCGCGATCGTGTATCCTTTGAGGCGCAATCAAGGCCACGATCCTTCCCACTGCTTTGGAAGGCGATCATTTGAGCACCAACATCACGATCGACGCCTGATCGCCGCGCGATCATGGCTCGATCGTGGCTCCAATTGAAGCGGAATCAATGCCAATTCAGCGGGGGATTGAAGCCACGATGTCGCCCAATAGAGACCGCTTCCACGATGCATCAAATCCACACCCACGACCGCGCCCATTGCCCATGATCTTCGGGCTAATTTTCCCTTTAAAAAGCCATGTATTCTCCCTTTGAAAAGTAACTTTTGATCGATTCGTGAAGGAATTAAGCAAATTTCGAGGAAGATCTCTAGTTCATCATGATCCCCCCGCGTTTAGACTCGATTGCGAAGCAATTGGAACGGGATTGATCACAAATTTCTCCTTGATTTTATCGAATTTTCCCCTTGCATTCCAAACGTCCACGAGGAACAATCCGAGCAAATTCGCTTCAATCCACGAGAATTGAAGCCCCATTCTTGCGGAAATCGGGTTAATAGTGAGATTCGATTGATTATCAGGAGGTAATTTGAGTTTTAATTAGATTTAGAAGTTTCATTTTGCAAATTAGTTCATAGTATTCTTCATTTTCCCCAAATTTTAGTTCGAAAAGTTTCTGATTTTGAAAATAGGATATCTCTTTGATTATAATTTCAAATCACTTGATTTTGGTTTCATTGGATTACTCTTTTCATCAGCTTTCCGTGGATAGCAAATTCATCAAATTCCGAGTTCATTTGACCCTCCAAGTTGACGTTTGACCAAGGACTGTTCATCTTTCATCAGAAGTCAAACGTTGACTTTCGGGGTCAATTACTTTTGATTTACAAATCAGAATTCAATAATTTTCGTCTTTTTAGATTCCTCTAGTTCTTAGCTTTCCATTGACATAGAAATTTCAATATTTGGATTTCATTTGACTATTCAATTTGATGATTTCCTCTCAGGTGTTAATTTCGGGGATTTTCTGATATTTGATTTTCAATAATTCATAATAAATCCAATTCTTATCCAAAAATCACGAATTATATACCAATAAATTCCATTTTCTCTCTATTTTCTAAATATATAATTTTCGTAATCTTCTGACACTTTTTTGATTATCTGATTTTACAGAATACTTACTATTAGTCAAAGTCAAAGCGTTGACTTTGACTTTTGACTTTTCTCTGTCAAACCCGAGAATGAAATTCTTAAAATTTCTTATTTAGCTTATTTATATCATTTCCACTCATTACTTCTTATTTTTACTTATTTAAAACTCCTTTTAAACCTACATTTGACCAAGTCAACTCTGCAATTAAAGTCAACCCTGCTCTCTTTGGATCGACCCGATACTTACACATTACTTGATTTTTATATATTATCTTTGTGAGTTCGGTTTTATAAATTTTGTTTGACCAACGTTTTTGTGTTTTAACGACGCACGAAAACGATCCGTCAATATGGCACCTCACCAATTTTCTATAATCCCTTGTATGACCCAAAACATTTAGAACACTAGCTCTTTTAGATAGGGACTTCCTTTTGTATGGCCTGATTTTGAGGTAAACAATGAACTACGTATCCCTTCTCTTCTTGTCCTTAGTGGCCTTCATCGTCGATTGTACCGCCCTTTTCTCAATCAAGTTTGAGAAAATTTGGTCACTTTCTTTTAAGTAGAAATCCAAATTTCTTAGTGGGCTAGTCAATGAGTATTGTTGCAGGGTTAATGCCATATACTATTTTGAAGAGGGTAGTGTGAAAACTTGTGTGAAATGAGGTATTGCAGCTATATCTTGTCCAGTCTAGCCACTTTTTCTATGACATGGGGTGGGAGGACATGAAACCCCTTAGATAATTCTTCAAGCCTTTGTTTACCACTTCATTTTGGCTATCTTATTCCAGGTGATACGTCGAGCTCAAGTTGAAAGAGGTACCTTATATCTTATGTAGTTCTTGCTAGATATTGCTTACGAATACTCACCATTTTCTAATACACTTGATTAAGGCATGCCATGGAGCTTGAAAATGTCTAAAGTAAACTCTTCATTGAATGAATGTTTTCAAGGAATAAAAAGGGCATATTTTGAAAGTCAAACCTAAATTAAGTCCAACCCACCACTAGAATTAAGTCAAACCCAAATGACTTAGGGAGGGCTTTAGTGAACTCTAAGGATAAGTCTTCGCATAAGCTTTCTAGAATACGTAGAAGTATCCTCATTGGCGAGAGGGATTGAGTTTTGATTTTTTGGAGAACAAGACAATCATTAATGTCCTTCTTTATTGAGGCTTTCATGCCTTCTCAATAGAATAGTAACGTGATCCGGTTGTAAGTTTAAGGAATCTAGCATCACCTCCAACTACCCCGTCATGGTATTCTTGCAAAATTTTAGTCATTATTGTGAAAGTGGGTACTAACAAAACCTTTTTTTGGTATGAGCGGTATCCTTCTTGATACATGCAATGGTGATATTCCATGTGTCACTCTAGAACCTTGTTCTTTATGGATTCGAGATTTGAAATCATTGCCACTTGATCAATGACGGAACGAGACCACGAGATCAATGAAAACACACGGTCTCGTGTCAAAATAAAGTCCAAAATTACTAATTTTATGAAATTAATTCGAATTGAGGGGTATAATGGTAAATATGGGTCGAATCCACATGAAATTAGAGAATTCTTGATGATTTCTTCGACTTTGATCAAATCGGACGATGAATCGGTTATAGAAATTGGGGAAAATGGTATTTTATGAAAGAGGACTTGAAGACGAATCCACGGAATCAAAAATCAATGAATTTGACTTTGATTTCGCGGAGAAATTAAAGACTGAAGATGGATAATTTTTTCGAAAACTTAAATCGCAAAATTACCGAAATTAAGATTGAAATTACTTAAATTAACGATTCTAAAATGAAATTAAATACCAAACAAAGATAGATTAGGATAAAACACGATCCCTAACCCACAATTGCAATCGAATTGATCCAATTAATCGCCAGAATTAAGGCTATTCATAAAAAAAATATGAAAATCACGATTCGTGGAGTTCAAGCGTCGATTTCTTCCTCGTCGATCATCAAAATCTTGATCTTAAGCACTCCTCGGACGCGGAAATGAGTCTAGAAGCGATTGAGATCAAGAGATTCAAGAGTTTGGTGTCTAAACAGTTCAATTTGATTGAATTGCTCCTTCATCGTTTAGCTAAATGCTTTGCCTAGTCCCTCCCCGGCTAAAAATCCTAAAGTCATGTCAAGCCTTGATGGCAAGAGCTTCCTTGTCATCTTTGAGAAAAAAGAATGTCTTCGATGGTTCTATATGCCCTCCACGTCAATTAGCGGTGGCTATCGTGTCTACGCCTACCTCGACTCGTCCAAACTGAACCGCACGAAGATCAAGCAACTCCTCTTTAACCTCCTCTTGGCTATGGCTGCAGAAATCACCAAGTGAGGAAAATTTGTCTTCAATGATAGGTATGGCAATGCAACATTTGAGTTTTCAAGAAGGCTCTTCTTCAGAGTGGGATATTCGAAGACGGAGTTGGGGCTCAATGGAAAATCTCCCACCCCTTCTTGCTCCTACTATTTCTACTGATGCGGGAGGAAAATCGGGCCACTTGCAGGTTGAGCTCCATGCTACCATCTCCATTGCCAACATCAGTCCCTCCTTTTGTTCTCCCTTGCTGGTTTTGTGTGATTTTTTGTCGAATGAAGCAATGTGAGGTTTGGATTTGTCACCCTTGTGAGAGATCGCAACACCAAGCATCAAATTCATGGTTTTAGAATCTATGGCTTGGCTGCAATGCCTAGAGACTAAATCTGAGATCTTCGACGATTCCTTTGAATGCTCATAGTTCTAAGGAGAAAACTACTGATTCTATGAATGTCATGAAGAAGGAAATACCCATGGAAATGGAGATTCTTGGCAATATTTTTCAGAATTTAAGCTTTAGCGAGTCCCGGATTAATTGGGAGGGTGATGCGATTTTCCTTGAGAGAGAGGGAGAGGATGGCATGGGTGGTTGCAAGCGTGCAAAATAGATAGAGTTTCTGCAATGGGATAACAACTCCTAGTTCAGGAAGGATCACATCAGTGCCTGTAGAAAGACTAATCTATAAAGAAATAGGGGAATGAATCCCCCCCTTTGTATTTTTTCCCCTTATTTGGCACTTGAGCATGCTGAGATGGAGACCCCATCTACACTCCTCGACATTGCTGGAGAGGAGGTGTTCGACCTTGAGGATGAAGAATTGGTGATGGTAAATGAAAACGATAGCGAAAGCGATAATTTCCTGATGGCAATGTGGGAGGAAATGGGGAGGAAATCCTCCCCCTCCCCTTCTTTTGTTGTCGACGGGAACGGGGGAGAGCTCATGCTGATGACCATTGCCGACCTATTGTTGGCACAGCATGCTGCCAGCCCTTGCCATTGATGCCAACCTTGTAGCCAAACCTACTAGCGCGGTCGGCTCATGTTGCCGCGGGCTCTTCCTAACCGATTTACACTGGTCCCTTATGCTTGAGCTGCTCTCCTTGCTCTCGCATCGCGTTGGGCACTTAAAAGCTGCACCCAGGCAGACGCCTTCTGCTTAGGCTGACTTCCCTACTACTGCATCGACTTCCCTTTTGTTACGCTTAATTGAACGCTTGGAAGTTGTGCCCAAGTTGGCCACTTCTGTTACCAAGCTCAGGAAAATCTTGCAGGGTGGGTCACTTGCAGGTCACGCCCAAGTCGACTTCCTCATTGACCCTTCTGGCCAAGCTTACCCCTTACTCCTATCACACCCACGTAGCCTACGTTATCCTAGCATTTGCATAGGGTGAGGCATTGCTCCACATACTAGTAGCAACTATAGGTCGACACTTTGTCAGCCTCTGCAACTAGCACACCGCCTTTTGTAGAGAAGATGATAATCTTCTCTACTGTCTTTGTGCTCTGCAAACAACACATTGCCCTTTGCATGAGGTGAGGCTTTGGTTTTCATTCCAGCCATCGCTTTGCTGCCCTCTACATGCGTGGAGGCTTTGTCCTATCTTCTGCCATGCCAAGCCATCCCCGATTTCTAGTTCACCAAGCAATTCGCATGCCTTGCTTGATGCCCATACTTTCTCTTGCAAGCTAGTCATGGGTACACTCCAGCTTCATGGGGGATGTTAGAGGATATTATCCAACCTTGGCACACCTTACTAGCACCTCTAGGTGAACTTTACTAGCGCCTCTAAGCACCCTTATTCGCACCTCTTTGAGCCCTCACAAAAGCCTTCAATGCAACTTAGGAAAAAAGGTGCATTGAAGGTGCACATTGTTAGTGCCTTCATGTCAAGACTTTGATGATGTTTCCTTTCAACCACTTTGTTCTGCTAGGATGTATGTGAACAGGTGGTCTAATGGATAACACCACGATCTATAAAAAAAATAGGACATGAGTTTTGGACAAGTTCAAGAGCGTTGTAAGAGGTAGACCCCCTCTCACGAGTAAATTCATCTAGGAAGACGATGCAGTGTGCGAAGAACCCTCGACATCACAATGAATGGGGGTCACATGGTGTTGAGGATGGAATCCCATCTTGACTTAAGTGGAGCAATGATGTTTGTCCAATTGACATGACTCATAAATTTTTTTTGAGATAAAGCCAGGTAATTTTTTTTATTGTAATTTATCAAAACAAGGATGGCCCAGATTGTAAAGCCACAAAAGAGAAGTGATCATAGAGGCTAGAAAAAGGGCTCGAAGGCCAGAAGAGGGTTCATTAGAAATCAACTTGTAGATTCCTTGCCCATTCTCATGACCCAAACTAATCCTCTATTCAATATGTAGGTCCTAAAAGGTATAATGAAATGGAAAAAAGGTAATGGAGTAGAGGAGGGCTAATGCATAAGAGGTTGGCAAGAAATCCAAAAACATAGGGGACCTACATATATAGGAGAGACAATTGTGTTACCATTACATTTGATCGGACAAGGATGGCCACTGGCAATGGTAACCGGGAAAAAGATAGAGTTAGGTTGATCGGATGATAAGGGAGTGGGAGTTCTATTCATGTAAGTTGAAACCCCTAAGTCAATGGTCCATGGTGATGATGAAGAGAGAAAGATTGAAGGGAAGTGACGGCGATGTGAGACTAGTTGAGGAGGCACTAGTACCCTGAAAAGTTGGGGTCGAAACACTAGATGGGAGCATGAAGATTGAAGGAATGATGATAATTGCCTATTGCGCAAATGCTTGACAAGTTGTTTCTAGCACTTGGTTGGTGGATGATTGTTATGCCATAGTACATCCTTTCCCATGAGTAGGGCATCTATTGTCAAAATGAGGAGACTAGCTATTATTTGGAGCTCAAGGAGGGCCGACCATCACAGTCTAGAGAGAGGAGAGAAGAGAGAAGAGAGAAGAGAGAAGAGAGAGGAGAAAGGAGAGAGAATGAAGGGGAAATCAATTTTTTTCCTTTTTCAAAGTTTGACTTGCTCTTTGATCGGAGCAGTTTTGATTGGAGCAGTTTGATCAAAGAAATTTGAGGAGAGAGAGCTAAATCAATGGTCTAGATTTCTCCAAATTAAAAGGTTGATATCCAACGGTCTTGATGGAGTTAGGAACTAAAATGGGCATGATTGTCATTTTAAGCTCCAAAAGTCTTTTTGGGCTGATTTAAATTCTAAGATGAAAAAATTAAGGTCTTTAATATTTCAATGTGTGCTTCTAGCATTGGCTAGCCAGGAGGAAAGAAGACATAGATTGATCATTCTTTATGTATGAAACATCATTTCTAGTGAGTTTCTTCCCTTTTCTATTCAATCCTCCCGTTGGGTGCAATACGCTAAGTACAAGCGAAATTAATGAGCTCCCAAAAGTGTGCTTTGATTAGAGAGCATTTCTAGAGTATGTTTTAATCGTGAACCCTTAGATTAGAATCATTTTTTATCAATATTTTCTATTTTCTCTATATTTTCATCCACATTTTCATATTTTCAAACCCAAAAAATCTCTTTTCCACCATTGATCAAGGGTTTTTAACCTTTGAAAGGTTTTTGAAAGCATATGATTGGTTCATTTTATTTCCCGCTTACGTCTTCTTCTTTTCATTGATCATCTCCGCTTTCTTAATCTAAAAATACCAAAAAAACCTATTTCTTGATTTCAATATTTTAACCTTCCTCCTGTGGAATTGACTTCAACTCACCAATGTTATAAATTTCAAAACCGAATCAAAAGATTTTAATATAATTTTTTATATGCAAACTTGTGTATTCAACGACATTAATTTTACACATATTAGTCAAACTCCTTATTTTTAAAGGGGTTAGACCAAATTTCTGAGTTAAAGATTTTTATAGAATTTTTTAGGATTTTTTTAAAAAAAATTAAAAGAAAAATTTTATAGAAAAATGCCTATGATTTTAAAATTTTTTTTACATAAAGACCCTTTGTAATTATAAAGGCTAGCACGTCTTTTTCAGTCTAATAAGAGTGTGTCATGTGGTGCTCTCTAATGCATGATCTTGATTGAATAGCCACAATTTCTCCAAATATGATGTTGACCAATATGTTATTAGGTATATGACACTAGTTTCTTGAGAGATATATTTATCTAGAGGATAACACACATAAGGTATATAGATGTAGGTAAATGTAGATATAATTCTAAAGGTTTTTGTGAAAATTTCACATATGCAATGTCTATCAAATAAGGGTAGAATGACTACACCTCAAGATGTCCACGTAAACTTTGTGATAATTCTCTCATTTCTTCTCTTTCTCTATTGATGAAGAGCATTGAAGAGGAGATCCAACCGTCTGATGATTGTATGGATACTTACAAGAACTTTGAGAACTCATTCAGTGAACCTAGTAATTATAGATTTTGATATGTACTAGATGAGAAAATCATCGGTTCTTAGTGCCTTGATGTTTTGAATGTTTGATTTAATGTCTTATATTTCTTTCAATATTTTTTGTCAAAATTTTGAGAGCCTATCAAAATTTAGAGTCCATCACCACATCTATAACACTGAATCTTGGTTCAACTTTATACTTGAAATCTAAATGATTCTTTAAGGGAATCCTTCCTTCCACCCACAAATACTAGCCCAAAGCGTCCCCATCTAGATAAAAGAGAAACTTATTGCAATCTATCAACATCTGAGATAGAGTTGATAGGGAAGTACCTCTCCACACATTGAAGCCATCTTTCCGCTAACTCTCCTTTGACGATTGGTAATTCTCCCTTCGATGCCGAGACTATCAATTTGGAATCAAAGTGAATGCCTTGAGGCTATTGATGATATTTTATTGTTGAGGACACAACACTGCCTTTTTGATTTTGGATAAATTCCAAAATCAGATCTATCTTCTCGTTGCAATAGCCGTGTTTTGCCCTAATGCCATCAATTTTTGCATCAATACTCTTGACTCTTGCTTATTTTTTCTTGTTTAACCATTTCTTGGATGTTCTGGCTCCAATAGAAAATGGTAACATCCTAAATATTATAAAAAAATTTCCAAAATGAAACCTTGAAATTGAAATTTTAATAAGACTTAGAGAAAACATGTCCAAAATTACAATTGAGAAAGAAGATGATGCTGTTGTGGCCCCTTGCTTCTCCCATGGAAGATATTGTTCAAGAGTCCCCTTTTGGCCACTCTCTCCGAAAGAACAGATTCTTGAATGCCTCCCTTGATATTTACCTCCTTTATTTTTAAGATTTTCCCCTAAATCTTCATGGGGAAGGAAAGACTTGGCTTCCGCTCATTGGTCTATTGAGTAGCCAACCAGTGCCTTCCCCATTTTCTTAGAAGCAATCGATTCTTGAATGCCACCCTCAGTGTTGACTCCCTATTTACAGGATGTTCCTCTCAATCTTCATGGGGAAGGAATGACTTGGCTGCCTCTCATAGCTCTGACAAATAGACCATTGGCGAGGGACAGCTGCCCTTCAGCTTCTTCTCTCTTCTAGATGTTATTATTTGGCTCTTACTAGATTACATACATGTAAATAATCAGATATACATATATAAAAGATTGTGCTTGCGTGAGAGAGAGAAATTTCTATTCCAAGTCAAGGAAGAGAGACAGAGAGTTGTGGATGGGGAGAGGAAAAATTATGGGGAGAAAGAGAGTAGTTGAGGGGTGTGCATGAGAGAGAGAGAGAGAGAGAGAGATAACTTCAACTCCATGTCTGTGCATTGTTAACACATGCCTAGAGGGAGAGTTTTAAATGGGGGAAGAGAGATAACTTCAACTCCATGTCTCTGCATTTTTAATATGTGCCTAGTGAGAGAGTAGTAGATTTTTTTTGGGGGGGGGAGAGAGAGAGAGAGAGAGATAACTTCAACCTCCATGTCTGTGCATTATTGAAATACATACCGTGTGTGTGTGTGAGAAAGAGAGAGAGAGCGAGAGAGAGAGAGAGAGAGAGAGAGAGAGAGAGAGAGAGGGAGAGAGAGAGAGAGAGAGATTATTAGTAACAGAGAATCCAGGAGATGGGGTGAGTGGTCAACATCTTTGAAGCTGAGCATCCCGGCTAGTCAGTGGGACATACCTGACGGAGGTCTCAGTGGAGATGTTAACAGAGCCGTCCATTGCCTTATCTACTACTTGCAGCTCCTGAAATACCTTGCCCACGGGAATTACCATTCTGCCCCCTGGCTTCAGTTGCTGCACCAACACCTCTGGCAACTCAGCTGCTGCTGCACCTACGTGGATTGCATCGAAAGGGGCCAGCTCAGCATATCCTAGCCTACCATCTGCAACCAGATCATCTCATTGGTCAACAATTTTGGCTGATCATGATTGCCATGATCATCATGATCTCTCTCTCTCTCTCTCTCTGCGCAATGATGGCAAATGGTCAGCGAGCCAAGAAGATAAAAATGTCCTACTGTTGAATCTGTTATCAGGCAGATCTGAGAGCCTACATTCAAAAGGCTTAATTGCAATGATCTCTATGACCAATTTTTCAGAGACAACGATTATGCCCATAAGGTAAAAGGAGACGATCATGATCATTGATCTGAACAGATTGGATCTCAATCTGATAATCAGAGACCTTAATTTCCCAACTCTAGCTCAAGATCATACCTCCCACATGTATTGAAAGAGAGCCACCTCTCAGCAGCTCAGCTGCAGCACTTTGCTTTATGTTTTCGATGGAGGATGCGACTAGCTCAGGAATGTGGTCAACACCCACGACATGGCCTTCGGGACCCACCATCAGAGCAAAGCATGCCGTTAAGTATCCTGTTCCTGAGATGAGGTGCAAGATATCAAAACCATGGTTGACTTTCATTTAATGGATTTGCTACCTGAGCCAACGTCCAGAACACACATGCCAGGCTTCAAATGCTCCTTCAAGAGCTCCAGACAGGTGGCGTGCATGTGAGGTGCGGAGATGGTGGCATTGTAGCCGATCACCATTGGACTATCCACGTACGCTGAGGTTCTATCACTTAGGAATAGCCCACGGTCGACAGTTTCCATCACTTCAGCTACATTCTTTGACCTAATGATGCTGAGTCGTTGAAGATGCTCTATCAGTCCCTTGTTCTTATCAAAGGATCCGGCTCGGAACAACTGAAATGAATTAGAAATGAAGAGCAAATGCCTCTTTATGGTGCATAAATATTTAAATGTATATAATGCTTCAACTCTTTGTGCACTTCACACCACTTCTAGAAAAAGTAACGATGAACAATTTTTCTACTGTCTAACATCTTTTTAAATTTGCATAATTAACTGGGAGGATCTCATTATCTACTGTCTCTCTAAGGGCATGGATGGATGAAGGGATGGATAGAGTGATGGATGGAGCGGCAGATGACGAGAGAAAGAGATGGACAAATGGATGGATGGATGGATGGATGGATGAATGGATATTTAGAGTGATGGATTGACAGAGAAACTCTGAGTAATTGACAGGCATCCCATCTTTCTAAATTTAGAAGCTACTTAAAATTTCAGATTTAGAATCTCATGGGTCCGCCATATTCAATAAGAAATTGACAGAAAAACGATTAGTCTCACAATCTGGTGTCAAACAAGGCTACTGAAACATACTCATCGCAGGTGATGAAAGAGCATGGCAGCGAGTAAAATCCAATTTTTGAACAGGTCAACGAAATAGAATCACTAGCTGAAAATCAGCAAAAAAAAATCTGCTGTATATTCTTCAGCAGATAATCACAAAGAGGAAATCACAGAAAACGGAACCAGAAAGCAAAAAACTCGGAATATATCCAGTCATTGTATTCATACTACCTTAATTCAGATAATTTCTCGGATTATCCAGAACATTAAATTCAAAACGTTATTCTGTGCGAATAAGCAAGGGGAAAAATCACAAAAATATGCCTCTAGTTTAGCTCGAGTTCATTAAAGGCATCAAAATGGCAATCTAAATATTCATTTTTTCCCCCAGAAAGTAAAATTTTGATCCGCAGAAACGCATAGAAGCTTAATTCCAAGGAAAGACCGCAGATTTGAGGGCAACACTTGAAAAGAAGACTCGCAATCAGACTACCTCCATCCTCTGATTTATGAAATGATTGAGATCCAAGAAAAAAAGTCTGCCACCAGATCCAGTTGCAGGTACGAACGACGAAGACCTAATTTCTGCTGGCGAAAAAGGGGATCGTGCAAAGAAGAGAACCACGTAGCGCCGATCTACCGCAAAGGGCACCCGATAATTCAGAAGTAGAATCCAGAGGAATTTTCTCAAGTGGCTGTCAATTTTTCTCACACGTGTCTTTACAAAGGAATCGAAGTCAAATCGTGCGATTTCTACTATTCTTGATGGCAATCGTCTGACGGACGATCGAATCCAGCTTTACCCGATCTTGAACGCGTAATTATTCTAATTTTTTTTAAAAATGGCGGACATTGAATTTGTGATCTAGAACTCGTCTCAATCACGATCAGATGAGTCCAAACCCTACTAGAAAGCATTTGAAGAAAGTGGAAAAAAAATGTGCAGAAAATCCAGAAGTAAAATTTCTAATTAGGGAAATTTCTGCAGAGAAGTAGCTCGGACTGGCATGAATAATTAGGGAAATTTAGCAATCAATTAGAAAAAAAATGCTAACATTTCATTGTATGAAGAGGGAGAGAGATAGAGAGATATATATAAAAAAAATCATTTGATCAATGATCGGATTGCTGATCACATCGTCAATCATGGGAGAGATCGATCATTGAACCATGATAGTAACAAGCTGATCCAATCTCGCCCAACTGATCGCCATTCTCATAAGAGAATGCTTACTCCATTGTAGAAAGCTAGGTGCTTGACAAAAATAAAAGAAAATAGGAACTTAAATTTTTGCAAAGAAACTTAGAAAGTATTGTCTTGATGGTAAATGCATGGTTTATGGATACAATAATTTAGTAGCACATTTCATGGACTACAACATCAATATTTATAAGTAACAAAAAATTCCTTAAAGAAGATTTACATAATTCAAAGAACCTTATTTTGAAAATCACAGACACTTGTGACTAAGGAGTAAATGACTTTGAAAATGGCAAGTCAGAGTATATGAGACTGTCTGATAGTGATATCGTGCTCCTGGCCTATTGATAATGGCAAAAAAAAATTTGGCAAGTCAAAAAGGGAAAGTAAAAAATTTCTCGATTTGGATCAGTATTCATGGATAAATCAATGAGTAAAATCTAGGTAGAAAATCGATCGTGAAGAGAGAGAAAATAATAAAATTTCGTAAAACTTAACTTATCTACTATTCAAAATTGATATTTAATGTTATAGGAAAAAATATTAAGGAGAAAACATGTGATATAACCCAAAATGATCCAATTCATTGCCAGATCAAGGCTTTTCATTCCACGTTTTGAAAAACAAAAATCCGGCGTTCAAGAGGCAAATTCTCTCGATTCTATCAACGAAATCTCACTTTTAAACACTCTTTGGACACGAAAATGAGTCTAGAAGAGGAAGAAAGTAAGAGATTCAATGATTGAGATTTCTAAACTGTTCGATTATTGAAAACATCAAGAATATATTTTCCGTCAAGGAGAGAGAATTTATAACATTTTGAAATTGGGTGTAACTATCGGATCTTCTCTTTGATGAGATTAACGGTTGCGATGGAATCTGAAGAGGTAAATCATTATGGTTAAGTCGCGATGGTTAATCATTATGATCAGTGTTATATCTTTATCGGAGCGTCATAATCATGCCACGTTATTGCGTGAAGATAGAGCGTCACGAAATCTCATCCGTCTGATCGTGAATTGATGTTTCAAATATCAGATGACTCTTCAAATCGTGACCATTATAACCACTCAGATGAATGGCTAAGATTGATTTGTTTAATAAAATGAATCGTTGTCCACTGAGATGTTGCCATCTAGCCCCCTCACTTAAATGAAAATGAGGGGCTGAGATTAAATCCATTTTATTTCTGCGGATCAGACGATTCTGAGCGAGCCACGTCACTTGGAAGATATAAAAACATAAATATAGTCCCACACATGAAAAATAACATAAAATATTGCGTACAAATGTATATGCGATATTAACAGTTAACATATACCCTTAACAGGGTGCTTAACCACTTAATCACGCACTAATGATGCGCGCATGTGTGCAACACATGACACACAATGTACGCTGCCACATGTTGACATGTAAGCGCATTATCACATCATCACGTATATAAAAAATGGATTTTAAATATTTTAAATATAAATAAAAAAATTCAAAAAAATCCTAAAAAATTAGAAAATTCATAACTTTCAAAATACAACTCCTTTTTAATCCACTTTTTGTTTGATCAGAAATTAAATTATCTATCATTCTAAAAATTCTAATAAATAATAAGATAATAAATTTTTATCTAAAAAATATACTTATTTTGTTAGAAAATAG
The DNA here is from genome assembly GCA_024174645.1 of Lemna minuta. Classification (NCBI taxonomy): domain Eukaryota; kingdom Viridiplantae; phylum Streptophyta; class Magnoliopsida; order Alismatales; family Araceae; genus Lemna; species Lemna minuta. Next base: position 16,667,705 of record CM044101.1, read on the forward strand.
AATTGAGAAAATAAACGTGTATATACAAATATTTTCTCTTTTTATTTGCAATTAAAACTTAATTATAATCTTAAATAAAGATGGGAATAATCTACTCTAAAATATATCATTTAATTATGCATGATTATCTCTAAAATAATACATTTTGAGATTATAACTTTAAATTGTATATAATGATAGATATGCACTCAAAATATGATAGCATGCATAAGAATAGAGTTTTATGTCGTAATTTGCATTATAATCATGTAACTGCCAGTATAAATTGTATTTTGTAAACTTTTGTGCCTCATCTTTGCTGGGATCTGAGGCTCGACAAGCTCTCCAAGTTTTTTAGCAAAACAATGATTGCAGCGGAAGACGTTGAATCAAACCATTCAACAAAGTTGAAGCACCAAGAATAGATGATCTCATCATCCATTCTAGGTGATCCAATCATCTAGTATATAATAAAATTCATACTTACATGGATCATTTGAAAGAGTTCTTCAACCATTCAAGCGTCCCACCTCTAGTGGTATCCACACAATCTCTAGACGGTCGGATCTCCTCTTGAATACTTGTCTCTAGAGAGGAGAAGTTCCACTAGGCTTGCATGGGCACCTCTATTATGGTCGTTATTCTCCTATTTATAGACTTAGAGATTAGAATTAATTTTTAATTACAAAACATCAAAAAATATAATTTTTTAGTTCAATTTATTAAATAATTGAGTATATTTTTTAGATAAAAATTTCTTTTCTTGTTATATATTAAATTTAACTTTTTAGAATGATAGATAATTTAATTTTTGATCAAATTATCTGAATTAGATTAAAAGGGAGTTGTATTTTGAAAGTTATAAATTTTCTAATTTTTGGGGATTTTTTTAGAAATTTTCCAAAATCTTCTGAATTTATTTTTCATTTTAATTCAATTTAAAATAAGAAAAAAGATTTCATTTGTTGCGCACTAGCGTGGAAAGTGACACGGCGAAGACGCTTGCATGTCGTCACATGGCAGCGTATGCATGCATCACATGGCACATGCGTTGGTGTGTGCGCTCGCGTGTCATTAGTGGCCTAATCATCCTTTAAAGGATATACACTAACCTACTTAGACCGCTCCATATTTATACAAGATTTTTGTCTTGATTTTTGTCATGTGGGACTATGTTTCTATTTTCTTTTACGCAGGTGACGTGACCTGCTTAGAAGTGTTTGATTGACGCAAAAGAAAATGATTTAATCTTAGCCCTTGATTTTCACTTACTCGAAAGGGTACGCAACTTACTCTCATTGGGTGGCAATTCGTGTTTTGAAAATGTTTTAATCTCAAACGTTCATCTGAGGAGTTATAACTGCTGAGAGTAAATCATTTTTATTTAGGTGTAAATCCTCATTGTCTCTATCTTCATTGTCATTATCTAGGCATAAATCCTCATTTTTATTTATACATTATAGGGAATGAAATATTTCGACAGAGTTTTTAGAAAAATGATTCATTATGATATCAATGGATATCATGTGGTAGATAAGTTTAATCATATTTTAATGTATTTTTTATATTTACTGAAATGAAATTTATTGATCAATATTCTCGTGTATATTTGCAATAAAGCCTATAAGAAAATTTAATGACTAAGTGAATTATTACAAGATCATACTATAAAAGTCAATGACATTTAAAAATATGTTCCTAACATTCTTATTCATGGAATATTGATAAGCACATTGAATAAGTTGGAAAGAATAGCCCACTCGATCTAACTCATATGATGAGTATGATTGGTTATGTAGCCATCAGTATCGAGACACAAGGATAGATGTCGGGTGCTCTTTGGAGAAAGTGATAATGTGTCATTGATGCATTCATTTTCATAAGTATAAATGGGTTTTAACACATAATTTTTAGTCATATAATGCACGTTATCATCTTTTTATGATATTTTTGCATTCATCATTACATTCCACTCATATACTCTACTTGCATCTATTTAGTGCTAATTTAGTAAAAAAAATAGATATGTCCTATCATGCACTATTCTTTTCAATTACTTATGCTATGAGACTAACCCCATTTGACTCTTCTGAAGTCAAGTGGTTGAATTCTCAGATTTTCTATGAGTTATGTGGCTGTAGGGACATAGGTATGTAAGTAGGAAAGCATGGATATGGATGACGATAAGAGGAAAGAGGAAACAACTCTCTACTAAATTTGAATACCAAGACATACATATTTTTATGAAATATGATAAATGGGGTTTGGATTTGGTAAAGGTATCATCATAAGATTTTTAGGTTAATCCAAAATTAATTTAGAGTGAATATTGGGCCAATCTCCTTATTTTTAAGGAGGTTGGACCAAGCTTAATTTTTATTAAATGAGACCTTAATTTTTTCTCATGATTTTAGATATTTTAGGATAAAAAGATAGAGGATTAAATTCTTGATCCAATGGAGAAAATTTTGTGAAAAAAGGAGTTGTATTTTGTGAGATATTCAATTTCTAAGTTTAGGGATTTTTCTAGAATTTTTCTGAATTTTTTAGGGATTTTTCAGATTTTTTGAGCATATTTACGAAAATGCCACTCCGATTTTTAAAGTGAAAATTTACAAAAATGCCCTCCAATTTTCGAAGTCAGAAATTTACAAAAATGACACTCTGATTTTTAAAGTGAAAAAATTACAGAAATGCCCCTTAGATTTACATGAATTTTTGAAGTCCGTAATTTACAGAAATGCCACTCTGCACTATCTCAATCAAAGACTATGATTTCTCTAAATTAAAGTCATGATATCTCATGATCTAGATGGAGTTTTGAGCTAAAATTTTATTTATAGATTCATCATTTAACCCTCTATCCATCTATACTCTTGGATCAAACAATCAAGCTTGAAAAAAAAATATTTTAATAATTAGACTCTTTTACCCCTCTTTACACTCAAACCCTAAGAACTTACTATAAAAGCCTTCATTTTCTCTCTCCTTGCATTTTTGGCTCTCTCTTAGCATCAGGCTACTAGAAGGAAAGGGAGAGGAGGTCAAGGCCCAAGGAGGAGCATTGTTTGATGCTCAACCTTGTAGTGGAGAAGGGAGCAAGCAAAGATCGTGATCGGAGCGGATCGAGCATCACCCGGCCTAGGACGGGCACACCGACAGGGTTTGTGCGATGATCCGGATTGAGTTCTTGTTTGTGTTCATCATCTCTATAAACAGTAAACTTGTATTTTCCTTTTTTTAATTTTCCTTTTTTTAATTTTTCTTTCTTATTTTCTTTTAATGTAGTGGCTTTGACATGATCGAGACTTGCAACTCTCTCTCCCCTATCGCTGCACATCGATTCGTCAATCCATCACTACCGTCGACCACTCTTCTCACCTTGTCATCATCTCATCCCTATTGCATTTCTTTCTACATTGTTTTTACATTGGAATTCATATTTCTCTCCTAATTAAAAAAGAAACCTAAAAACTATCATTCATATTCATCTCTACATGCCGCATTTACGTTTGCACTTCTTTCCAAGATCTCACTTCTTCCATGCTCTCTCACCTTTCATTTGAATATCTAATCTCATTACCTCAGCTCCCTCTAGATTCGACCCTTGCTTACACTATACTAAGTAAGGAAATATAAATTTTTTTGCATGAAATCGACGCACAACAACGACGGAAAACACGTGTAATCGAGATCATCAGAAAGATTTCGCTAAATTGACATGTATAAATCCCTTAATCGTATTATACCTAGTTGTCAATCAAGTTTATTCATGTCATAGTTGTGCATGTGATCCATTGACTTATACACCAAATACACATATTGTGGATGGATAATCATGTTTTGATTATGACTTATGAGTACCTAGCCAAGAGATCTCCAAAACCTCAAAGGATAAATGATTAGATATAACATGAAGTCATAAAATTTGATTGTGTGGAAGAGATGAGATCATTCAGACTTGGTATTAGAGGAGATCGACTTAAGGAATTAGGTGTAATGAAATCCTTGGCCAATGTAGTAGAAATATTAGAGTAGGTATCTTCGATAATTTTCTCCATGCATTAATACTAACTTTAGTAATCAATTAGGGTTTAATAGTTGACTATACGCTAAGTCATTCATAAGTCTCGCACATACGAAGAATTATAAGTATATTTGAACCGATGATGACAAGGCTCCTCATGGGATTTCTCATACACTCTTCATCTCTTAGGGCACATTGGTACTGAACAAATTGACAACTCATTGAACCTATAAAGAAATTATTGAAAAAGTAAGACATTATTGAACCTATATAGCAATTAACTAGTAAGATATTTGGACCTAGGGGGTCATACAAAAAATGGATGTTGATAGATATATACATAATTATGAGGGTTTTAATGAAAAGTTCACATACCTAGTGTCTATAAATGGGGGGAGAATGACTACAACTCAAAGTGCCCATGTAACCCTCATTGAAACTCTCTCCTTTCTTATATTTCCATCTTGGTTAAGAGTGATGAAGAAGAGATCCAATTTTTTGATGATTACACTTGAACAACTTTCAATGAACTCTTTCAATTAACTCTGTAAGTAAGAATTTTAATCTATACTAGGTGCTATGATCATTAGTTCTTGGGGTCTCAGTATTTTAAATTTTGAATTCAATGTATTCTATTACGTATGGTCAATTGTCAAACCCTAATTGGTCAATCAAGTTAGTACTGATGCATGGAGGAAATCATCAGGAACTTCTTTGATATTTCTATTACCTTGGCCAAGGATTTCATCGCATCTCATTCATTGAGTCAATCTCCTCAAATAGCGAGGGCGAATGATCCCATCTTGATCACACAATCACCTTTGAGGACTTCATGTTGTATCCACTATATGATGTTTTCAAAATCTTGTGGCTAAGGATTTATAATTCATAATCAAAATATAATTATCCATCCACAAGATGTCTTTTGTGTTTCAAGTCAAAGGACATGAATCAACCTAATTGATAATTAGGTATGCAACCATTCAAGGATTCTTATGGATCAATTTGGTGAACTCTTTCTCGATAGAGAATCCACTATCTATCCTTGGTGTTTCAACACTAAAGGCTACAAAATAAAACATAATCATCATATGAGTCAGATCAGATTGTGCTATTTTTTCAAATAATTTGATGCCCTTCTTGAGTATCCCACGAATAGGAACGTTTAAAACATATGTTTAAAGAATAGTGCTCACTATATTACGATCTCGTTATAATTTATTCACTCATTGTATATGATCATAAACTTCATTATAAATATCACACAAGAATTTCAATGAAGAAATTTCATTGAAATGAACATAAATGAGATACATGGAAGTATGATTGGCTTGTAAGCCACATAATATCCATTAACCCCTTACTCTGTTGGATAAGGTTTCCTTGACGGCCAACGAGAGTATCATTGATTGTTAAATTCCTCATTATGAACATGAATATCCTTTAACACGTCACTCAGTTCCGATTGAAGGGTAGTTCCAACTTGAGACCAAGATATACTTCTAGAGGTAATCACAAATGAAACTGAAAATCTTAATGTGACTTGAAATCTGGAAAAGAATTGATTCATGAATATCAAATTAAAAAGAATTAAAAAAATTGAAGTAAATCTTATAGTGCTAAATATTCATTATAGAAAGAAAAGTGAATATTTATTCATAAGTGTAAATTTTACAAAAAATTAAGCAAATTATAGTGATATACAATTCATAGCTATTAAACTCAAAGAATTAAAAAAAATTTAAATGAAATTTAAAAGTAGAAGTGTTAAATAACTTCAATTAAACTTATATTAAATCCATAAATTTTAATTAAAAAATTAAAAAAAGTATTTAAATTATGAATTTTAAATAATTCTAACTAAAATTTTATTAAATTGATAACATTTAAATTCAAACAATAAAAATAAATAAATTAATATATACTCATAAATTTTAAATAACTCAAATTAAACTAAATTTTAAAGTATGGTTTAAAACTAAGTTAAAAATGATTTAAATCTGATTTAATGTATGATTTAAAATGTGATTCAAATTTGATTTAAAAAATCACTTGACCTAGTATTCATACCTTATTTAAAATATTTGAAAACTTACTTAATCTGAGCTTCAAATTTGATTTAAATTCATTAGCGAGAGGATTATACCAATGTTTTATTAAGAACAAATTTGAATAAAGAAATTTCATCAATTATCGGTGTTAAATTATGAAAATAAAAAAAAGCAATAAAATTATTTATATCACATCAAGAATTCAACACTCAACATGTATTAAAATTACAAAATTAATCAAATTAAGCAAATAAAAAACCAAAGTTCTAAATTTTTTATTTATAAAATGGGGAATAAAATATAGAGACTTATAGTTGGCTTGGCATCTTGGGCTCATGGAAAAATCACGATTAGTGAGTGGTGTGATAACATGCTAAATAAACATTATAAAACATGATTATTAATCCATATTAAGGCATAAATTATTTCATTTTCATGCATGTTATCATATTTATGTGTATTTTCTATCATTCTATGAAAGAATCATTTTAATAT
>CM044101.1:16674756-17074842 GCA_024174645.1 Lemna minuta
TCAAGCTCCTGCGGAGTCTATTGCCCTAGAGAGCAATCGTAAAGTCGGGAGATGAGGCACACAAACCAGAAGACACGTCAAAAAATGGGCAGCCACCTATACAACAGAGTTGTCGTCACAAACGAAGGCAACAAAGCAATCGTCAACGAGGCAACAGACCTGTCGTCGCCAAGGATGGCCTCGTATACAAACAAAGAAAAATGGGTGTTAAGCATAAGATGAAGGCATGGGTGGTGGTAGGGAAGAGCGGTAGGCTGAAATTAGTGGCAGAGGGAAAAGCCAAGATGACCAATATAGAAGAAATTAGGCAGTGGGGGTCATCGGATAGCCTATTGAAGGGCAAGGAAACGGGGAGCCATGAGGTAAGGAAGACAGGAGCGAAGGAGACCAATCGGGGGGAAGACCCTCTCACGAACCACTGGACAAAGGCAATCGCGGAGACAATAGGGCTGTAAAAGGTACAGGGCAGCAGTGTGAGGGACAACGGTAACCCATGAGATGCATTTCATAGAATGTTTGCGGCCTTCAGGATAAGCAAAGAAGAGGAATAGTTGGACGGTACCTACAGGAATGGGGAGCTATGGTGGCGTGTATACAAGAAACCCTGTTTGAAACATGTGAAACACAGGACTAGAATATGGTGCGGCATGGTTTCTTTGAGGGTTTTTCAGGGTTAATGCAAATGGGTGATCCGGTGGAGTTCTGGTTGTTTGGAATGAGATGGTGTTCCCTAAAGTGGCCTCTAGAATGGGCAGTTCTCAATGGCAGTCAATTTGAAGAGGCATAGCGATGATTTAGAGATGGTTGGGGTATTGATCTATGGTCGTGTCTGTAACCTTTCAAGGGTCACTCATGCTGATAGTGGGTGACTTTAATGTGACTCTAGAGGCCATGGATAGACTGAACAACGCTGGTGGGTAGAACCTTGACGTCACAAACTACAGAACCACCGCCGGCGAATTGTGTGTACACATGGAGGAGCACAAACAACAATACCATGCCATCTCGATTGGACAGATTCTCATGCTCAATAGAGCTAGCAAAGTATTTTCTGCTAATAGGTGTTCGATCACTTTTGAAACCGCTTTTCGATCATACACCAATTGTATGGACAACAAACGAGGGCCACAGGTGATCCACATATTTCAAGGTTGACAAATAGTGGGTAAGAGAGGCCGGGTTTAAGTAAGAGGTGAAGAGGGCATGGTCCTCACAGGCTAGCCAAGGCTCTAAGACAAAAAGGCCAGTCAACAAGATTATTGGTCTACGGGGGCACCTTATGGAGTTTAGAAAATGCATCCAAGACGAGGGAGAAGATTTAAAGCTAGAAATAGATTAGGGACAACGATCGAGGCAATTGTAGCTAAATGAAAGGGACACAAACACAAGATTCTTCCACATGCCATCCAATGTCAAGAGGCGACAAAACCAGATTGTGAAAGTAACAATTGGAGATCAAGAACACATTGGAGTACAGCATTCAGCTGCTACAGAACACATTGGAACACATTGGAGCCGCCTGCTTCAGCCGGCAGGGGATCTAGTGTCGGTGCTACTTCAGGACTGCTACGGAGCCTCACTTGATTGGATCCATTGGCAGACCCCACAGAGAGGAGACTCAGCATTCATGTCCTCTCTTCGTCCCGTCTTTGCGCTAGTGTAACCCCTTTTTCAGCCCAAGCTGGGCTCCGGGACAACATTCCGTTTTTGGATGGACGAGTGGTCGAGGATTGGGCGTTTGCGCCAGTCTTTCCCCCGGCTTTTCGCTCTTGCCTCAGACCCGGAGTGCTCTGTGTGTCAAGCTTGGCACGACGCGTGGGCCCCACCCATGCCTGCAACGTTGTCCGACCAGCGGACGTCGGAGCTACTCCGTTTGCAGGAGCTACTAGCGGATCTACGCCCCACTGAGGGGCAGGATGGGTGGGCTTGGTGTGAGACGAGTTTCTCCGTTCGGGCAGCCTATCGTCGTCTCAGGACACCAGTGGGATCGGAAGACCCGTTATTTTTGAGACTCTGGCGTCGTATGTGGAGAAGCCGCATCCCATTGAAGGTCCGGGTCTTCCTTTGGCTTCTCCTGCGACGGCGACTGATGACGAGATCTCTCCGCCAACGATGGGACCCGCACTCTTCAGCTGATTGCGTGCTTTGCAGATCAGGCGTGGAGGACTGCGATCATCTCTTCGTTAGGTGCCCGCTGGCTCAGGCAGTCTGGACTATGACCGAGGCGGCCAAGCTCAGCGGCCTCGCCGGAAGTTTTATGGCGAGCTATGGCGGACGGCTCCCTACCGTAGAGGGCAGAGTGGCATCTCATATTCGCCACTCTTTGGACTATATGGAACCACCGTAACGAGGTGGTATTCAGGGGTCGAACCCCTTTGCGGGAGGCCGTATACACGAAGCGAGGGGCCTGGGTTTCCTTATGGAACCGAGGTGATCTAGGCATCGTGACCTATGTACCCCTATAAGCTTTTATTTCTTTCACTTCAGTCATTAATTCAATGACAATGGGGGACTCCTTTCGGGGGCCCCTCTCTCTCTTTTCAAAAAAAAAAAACATTGGAGTACAAGCAGTGGGCCAAGCGTTAGCAGCACATTTACAATCTTTCTCCAAGCAAGGGAATAAAAACCGATGGAAATGGTGTCGTAGGGGGACAAGGGAGGTAACCTAGGAGCAGCAAGAGAAACTGGAGAGACTCTTCTTAGAAGAGGAAGTTCGAGCCACAATCAAGAGACTCAATGGGGAAGGGTCCTCCAGCCTAGACGATATTCTAGTGTCCTTCTATAGGGACCTTTGGGACTTTGTTGGGCTAGACGTGATGACTATGCTCGAGGAGTTCTATCATGAGAACCATGGTATGGAGAGAATCAACAAATCCCACATATTCCTCCTCCCAAGATGTCAAGGAATCAACAGAGTCGAAGAGTTCCGTCTCATATCCCTATCCAACTCGATTTATTTAATTATAACGAAAGTATTGGTTAACAGTTTGCCTGAGGTGATCGGCGAAATAGTGGGACCTTTCCAATCAGCATTTATCCCAAGGAGGAGGCAATTGGTGGACAGTGCAGTAGTGCCAAGTGAAATAGTAGCAACATGGAGAGAAAAAGGCACTGAGGGTTTCATATAGAATGTCGACTTTGAGAAAGTGATGTAGCCCAAGAGCCTATTTTGGATGAAGCTAAGGCAACCATTTAGAGCTTAGTGGGCTTGAGGAAAATCTCTAAAAGTTGTTATTGTTTGCGGAGGATCACCGAGGGACACAAAATATTCTTGACAATTGAGAAAATCTGTAGAATATCTCTATGGAGGCCTGACAAGGCCTAGAAACATTACTTTTTCTTTTGTCACTTTTGTCTCTGACATATGCATGCTGCCAGAGTTATATTTTCAAGATTTTTGCGTTATCTTTTCAAGGGTCAAGTCACTTGAACAGCCCTTCACTTTTTGAGGCCTATATAAGGCCCCTATTGTAACCCTTGAGGACACAATTTGAACTTATCCTTTTTTTGAGAGCTTTCATTTCTTCCCTTGTGTGTTCTCCCTCTTTGAAAGTGCTCTATGATTGTGGATTCAAGTACAACCCTTTGTAGATTTAAGGGCTGAAGAGGTTAGTTCTGTGGATTCAGACTTTAATCCTTCTTATAAATCCAAGGTTTGTGGATTCAAGTTTCTGTTCTACACTCTTCCTGCGCTAAGGCTACATCACAAAACATACGGCTCTCTGGATTAGCTCTTCTTGTTGTCTTCTATGAGATGAAGAGGTTTACCCCCTTGATTGATATCATGGGTACGAAGATGCATTAACCCTCACTCATTCTCAGTATTAGTAAACGGGCGAGCTAAGGGGAGTTGGATTCAACCGCAAAGGGGAGTGAGACAAAGATGCTTGTTAGCACCACTACTATTTGTTTTGGCAGTGGATGCACTCACCACGTGTACAATTCAAGCATGCTCGCAAGGCATGCTAAGAGGCTTCTAGACACACAGTTATCTTGAGGGTATCCCGCTACTACAATACGCAGACGACATCACGTTTTTCATGGAAGGCTCGATGGAGGAAGCAAGGAACCTATCGTACCAATTTTTCATTAGACCTCTTTGCAGATTTTTCCCGCTTATAAATAAATTATGCCAAATCAGCCTTTATGGGTTTCGGACTAACCCAATAAGACAATTTGTAATGCTCGAAGGCCTTGGGACCTTACCTGTGCGATACTTGGGCCTACCCTTAAAGAAGGGCAAAATGTTAAAGACAGATTGGATTCTTATAATTGAGAACATGGAAAGGAGATTAGAGATGGCAGGCGAAACTATTGTCAAGGGATGAGCGATTGGTATCGCTAAGGTCAATACTTGTTGCGATCCCTATATTTGATCTATTGGTATACAAACTACCCATCGGAGTAGGAAAGATTGATGAGGTGATTCTTGTGGAATGGATCAGGGACAGAACAATGCAACGGGCAAGCATATATCTTGTGGGACATTGTGTGTAAACCCACTAAGGGAGAGGAACTAGGGATCCTAGACATATAAAACATAAACATGACGCTTTTAACAAAGCGGGTGGCTAAGCTTATGAGTTCTTGGGATGACCTAGTCACTCAAGTGCTGAAGGCGAGTGACAACAGGGGGTTGACCTAGGAGAGGTATGCAACCCTAACTCAAGGGGCATCACCTTTTTGGCAAGGGCTGAGACATTTTCCAACAAATGAGGGCTTTCTTTGAGGGCATTTAAGGAGACGGTTCCACATTTTAATACTGGACCACTTACTGGTTGACTCAAGGGAGTTTAGATGAGGTGTTTCCTTGTTTAATTGTGTTTGTCCACGAACCCTAGGGCCATAGTGGCGGAGTACTAGGATGGCACATAGAACTCAACCTTGGCTGGAGCCTTACCATATCAGAGGGTTGAGGAATTTCTACTCATGCAACAATCCTTAGTACATAAGCGGTCACAGAGAGGGGCTTGTGAGGGATGGGATTGGATTGGGGCACGATTCTCAAAACAAGGAGCATATAAGAGACTATGTTAGGGACATCATGAAGAGAACCCATCAATCATCAGAGCATTAAAGTTTATATGGAGACAAAGGTTCCCTTTAAGATACAGTTCTTTCGTTGGCTTCTCCTCCAACGAAGACTTAAGACGCAAGTATTCCATAAACGACTATACCTAGAGACTTCAGCAAATTGCGCTTTTTGCTTAGGGGACGAGGAAGACTGCGCAAACCTTTTCTTCCGGATGCCCTTTGCCAAGACGATATGGAACCAACAACCCATATCAATGATAGACACGACTTCAGAGATGTCTTTCTGGGAATCAATCCGGAGGAGTGGCAGAAGGGGGAAAGAGGAGAGGGTGCGAATACTAGCAGTTTTTTGGGCCATATAGTTACACCAAATCGACAAGTTGTTCAATGGGTGGTCTATGTTGTGAAAGGTTTTGCGGTAGCTTGGTCCTCTTGACCAGAGGGGAGTGGTGGCCTATTGTAATTGATTTCTAATATTGTGAGTCAATCATTGTTTCTTCGGGTGATCGTCCCTTGTACTTTTCCAAAAAAGAAAAAACATTGACTCTCTCTCTCTCCTCCATGAATTTCTATCAGGGATGTCCCCTTGTTGATGTAACCGCCCCCTCCCTCAAAGGGGAACAATGTATGAATTTTTCTTTCATTGAATAGCAATCATTTTCATAGTTTTCTCTCACTTTCTCTTCTCTCCCCCTCAGCTATTGTGATTCTCTCTCAATCCCCCTCTTTTCTCCTCTCATCCTCTTCTCCATTAACTCTATTCCCCAAAGTGTAGATTCTCATTAAGGTGGAAGGCACTTATCCTCCCATTTTGTGGTGTTTGATCCAACCCAAAGGCATCCCTTGCTCCTAGATCTTGAGCAATCATAGGGTTGCTACTCAATCATCATTTTGGTAATCCAAACCCTTGGTCAAGAAGTCTTGTTTGATCGTTTGAATTGGACTCCCTAATTAAGGAAATTAATATAACCACTGTCATCCTTAATTGTGGGATTAAGTTTTGGAGTTATAACCCACAAGAACTCTCAAATAAATCTCAATAACCACTTCTTGATCCTCCAAATTGTGAATATTTGAATTTCTTATTACTGTTCCACATCAATAAGTCTTTTTTTTAGAGCTCGAGGAGATCCAAAGAATATATCCATAATATCATAAATGTTCATGACAGTGGCAAGTGAACACAACCCTTTGACAACAGTCATTTACATCACATAAGAACCACCATATGAGATGTTCATATAACAGAGAATAAAGAGAGAATGAAATGTTTGATGTAGGCCAAGAGCCTCCAAAGCCCAATTATGACTTAGGCAGCCTAGTAACTCAAAGAGCCCATTTTTGAGGCCCAGTTAGAGCTTAATGGGCCAGGAGGGAATATCTAGGAGCTGTCACTGTTTACAAAGGATCACCTAGAGACTCACAAATATTTTTTCAGATTCTACAATTCTCAGAATCTCCAAAATATCTTTTTTAGGCCTAAAAGCTTCTTTTTTTTTGTGTCAGGTCTAGTCATTGACACAAGCATGATGTCAGAGCAATTTTTTTAAGACCGAGATGTCTCTTCAAGGGTCATGTCACTTAGAAACCCCTTTACTTTTTGAGGCCTATATAAGGCCCCCGTTGTAAACCTTGAAGACGTACTTTTGAAGTTATTTGTTTATAAGAGCTTTGCTTTCTCTGCCTTTGAGTGTTCTACTTGTCTGAGAGTGCTCCTGTACTTGTGGATTAAAGTACACCCCTAGTGGATTTAAGGGTTAAAGAGGTTAATTCTGTGGATTCAGAGTCCAACCCTTTTTATAGAGCAAGGCTTGTAGATTCAAGTCCCGGTTCTACATTGTTCCTGTGCAAAGGTTGCATAAACGTTTTTCATAATTTGGTTGAAAAACTATACATGATTCGGTATAAGATTAGTGAAAGAAAAAGAAAAGGCAAATAACCAGATAAATTTGAGGCCCATTGGCCCAGATTCTCAACCAAAGACAATGCCAACAAAAATAATAATAACACTTCATTTTTGGACAAATTGGAGATATGATCCCTCTTCAAGAAAGGCATCCAACAAGCAAAAGCCACTGTATACGCAAGATATCATCCCACGGCAAAAAAAGATACAAACAATTCTAAATGACAGCGCATACAGGAAGAACTAATAATGGCAAGGGAAAATAGGAGACGGCTGTTTTCTCTCAAGAAGATGTCTGTTCTCTCCAGTTCCTAGAAAACTACAGAAAAAAATGACCATATACAAAGTGACCAATAAATTTTTTTTTTAAAGAAATGGGTGTATACAAGGCAGGTCCTCCTTAGTGCTCTTATCAGTCTTAAATGAAAATATCAATACACTAAAAACTGCCAAAAATTAACATCAATAAAGCGACCATTAATAGAAAATTTTACAGAAATGTCCATGTAAAACATGCTTCACTTATTTCTGCTCAAATGAAGGTCCAACTCAGTGTTCGGATCATAGTCTTATCCAGCACCCAATATTTCCCTAGATGAAAATATCAGCGCACGAAAATTGTAAAAAAGCTGACTAGATAACATAATGACCATTTGTATAGCGATTATTAATAGACAATTATACAGAAAAGCCGTTGTAAGACAATTTTTCATTTAGCTCAGCTCAAAATCTTATCCGGCATCGAATATTTCCCTAAATGAAAGTACCAGCGCACGGAGACAGCAGACTAAATAACAGAATAATCTGAAAGTTCAACAACGAAGACGAATCAAAAGTTTCACCTGCAAAAGCGCCGACACGGGAGTCTGATCTGCGTAACAATCTCCGGGCTCCAAATTGAGGTACGCCGTGGCGCCGCGAGATAAACTCCCGGCGGCCTCCACGGCCTGCAATTCGGCGCATTTCGTGCCTTGCGCGTAGAGGAATCCCTCTCCGGCAATCTCGCGGCCGTTGGCGATGACGCAGCCGTAATTGGGGTGGGGAGAAGAGAGACCGGCAGAGAAGTCGGCGATTTCCGCGGCGCGGCGAATGTGAATGGCGTCGACTGCGTGGCTGGAGGCGGCCGTGGAGAGTTCTGAAGGTGCGTTCTGGCGAAGGCACGACGTCGGCCGGAGAAGACCGCCCGGACAGCATGCCGTTGAGAACCACTGCGTCATCGGGGGCGACGAGAGTGACAGAGGGAGAGAGAGAGTGAGCCTCAGTGAGAGAAAGTGGCTTCCTGGCACCCAAGAGGAAAAATATTATTATGGCATAATTTAAGAAAACAATGGTAATTTATAGGGGTCAAAAAATGTTAAATTTTGGCAAAAACCTAACCATTACTCATGTTCTTCCATTACTCTTTTAAAACTCAAGAAAAGGTAAGGCTACGAAAAATATTCAATTCCACGCAGTAGAACATTAGAAGATTAGAAAAATATTAGAAAAACATATCCGTATAGTTTCTAATGAAAAACTATAGAAAAATATTCTGATAAATGATTTGCCGTATAGTTTGGAGTCAATAGTTAGAGAAACTTTCCATTGTTTACATTTATAGCATTATTAAGTAATTCAAAAAAATTATTAATCCCCTTCGCTCCATAATTTGCAAGGATGATTGTGAATCATATCAATACAACTGAATTCAAATCCAGGTGTCCGAGGATTGAAATTATTCGGTCGAGAACCAAGTATTGAATTAAACATGTGGTTATCCCTGGTTGCGTCATTTTTGCATTTTTAAATATATAAAATACAAGAGATAAACACACACACAAACATATCCTCACACTCCCCCTCGAGATCGAGCATAAACATGGATTAAGACCAACTTTCTATAAATAGAATCATAAGGCTTGCTTGTGAGACCTTTGGTAAAGATATTCGCTATCTACTCCAAAGTAGAGGGATACCGAGTTTAGATTACATCCTACAATGTCTCATCATAAATAAAATAACAGTCCATCTCAACATATAGTGTTTGCTTGCCACCTTTGAAATCATATAGAATATCTCAAGGTGTAAATCCTCGGAATAATGGTTAGAATTTAATGGTTGCTCAAAATAATATTAAAGTAAGCATGAAAACATGATGTGATGGGAAACATGATGGGATTCTAAAATGGGAAGTGTAATGTAATGAAGTTTTTATATGGATTCTTCTCAATATTGATCTTGAAAATAGATAATTTACTGGTATTTGTATGTTTTTCTTCCATTTTCAAGAACTCTCATAGACTATCTAAGTGACAATCTAGATAAGGATAGATAGATATCTAGATATTTATTCAGATAGTGTATGAGAGTGTGTGAGAGAGAGACATTGCAAGAGAAAGAGAGAGAACTAGCCATGTGGTTCTGAAATGGGATAAATATATTTTTGTCTACTAAGAGAATTTGATGCTTAGACACATAAACGTAGAGGTGCACATACAAGGCGAAGGATGATAACATGGTGTATGGATCATGAGAGACTCAACTATCACATCATGGACACATAAAAGCCTCACTCAATTCTTTGGTTGTCCCCCATTGCACCTCGATCCATCTAAGAAGAACGTGTCTTGCACAACAGTTGTCTATGAGCCATTCTCTCATTTGAAGAAATGTAATATGATGGTAGAAGAGCACTTCAGCAAGATTTTCTCTCACACATATGAGCTAAAATTTCATCAAATTCCCAACACAAAATTGGCCACCTTAAATACTCACCTAGTTTAGATGGACAATTAGTCAATCTCTCAAGCTTTAAACCCCATTATCATGTTAAAAATCCGTGCTCAAGTCTTATGCACAATAGTACTTCTAGAGACCTAATCAAATGTAATGCAGAAATTGATAGGAAAAAAAATCATCCCTCCTTGAACATTCAGACCCGTCTTTCTATGTAGGTGGGAAAGGAAGAAGAAGAGGTCAAGAGGGAAGAGAGAGAATATGAGAGAGATGGTGAATGTGATTAGGCTTATGATCACAACTAACACGACCTATTTTAAAAAGTAAGTATCTATATTTATGAACCTGTAAGTGCTATAATTATTTTAAAAAATTACAACGTGCCTATATCTCAGTGGACCATTATAAAGTGGTCTTAGCCTCTCCCTATTTTATAACATGTCTTACAAGTGCCACTTGTATACATTAGTAGGGAGGATGATAATACCTCGTATGAATAATATCTCAATGGACCATTTTAGATTTATTTTTTTTGGCCTTGAGACTAAAGTCCCAGATGACTCATGGAACATGGAGAAGCACAAGATAGTGCCAATAACTAGATCAATGGATTCAGGCCCATCCAAATTTTAATCACATGCCATACAATCGAAACTCATAAATCTTGAGTTTTTATGCAAGTTTCTCATTGTCACTTAAAAACATTGGGGTTCTTGGTGCCTTTGATAACATGTCATTCTTATATGCATTTTCATCATTATTAATCAATTTTATTTTATAATTAGCATGAATTTTCAGCATGATATCATCAATTTCTATTATTTTATCATTTACCCTAAAAGTTGTGTCAATTTCTATTATTTTAGCATCAATTTGTGTTTTTGCGCTCATTGGCTTATTTTTGCATAGATTACCCTTAAATGGTAGAATTTGTATGTTTGAAATTTTTCAAGCTTATTTTTCAAGTTACTTCAAAAGGCATTTAAGTAATCATGTAAGATTTAACACTTTTTAGTGTTTGAATAAAAGAAATTTGAAAGAACGGCGAAGTGAGGATGATGATTGAGCCAAAAAATTTGAAACTAAAGTGTTATATTTGGAATTATAAGACTCTTTTTCCTTTGATATTTTTATTTTGTGGATGAAAAAATATATAAGAGACAAAAAGAATCATTTTGGTGAAAATTCATCCAAAATGAACTTATAGGTTAAGAGATATGAACCTTTGAAGTTTAGGAAAAGATTTTAGTTTTTTGCTAGAATTTTATGAAATTTATTTTAAGTCTCTTAGGGAATTATTTAAAATATGGATGGCATGATGACGTGGCATCACCACCGTGGGCATGAGCTAGCCAGTCAACTAGCAATGAAGGGGAGCCACATGACTAGCATGGAGCAATAGATCCCCAAGCGGTCATGACGAGACGAAACCGCGAGGTCGTCAATTCACACGGTCTCGTGTCAAAAATTATTCCGAATTTACCAATTTTGGGAATTTATAACGAATTGAAGGGGTATAATGGAAAATAAGGGTCGAATCCACAGGGAATTAAGGTATTTTCGAGATATCTTTTGGAAATTGATCAAATTGGACAATGAATTGAGGTGAGAAATTAGGGAAAATGGCGGTTTTAGAAAGATAACTCAAATATCTATCCACGGAATCAAAAATCACTCAATTTGGATTAGTAATCGCGGAGAAATCAAAGATGGAAGTGGGAGGAAATTTTCAGAATCGCGAAGAACACAAATTGAAATTAAAAGCAAAATTAAACTAAATTAAGATCCTAAACCTAAAATTGATGATACATGATAATAGATAAGAGGATAAACTTTTTTTCTAACCCGAGATAACGATCAAATCGATCCAATTTATTGCCGGATCGACGACTATTCATTCCGCCAATTCAAACGTGAACATCGGTGTTCAAGAGACAAATTCTCCTCGATCGATCGACGAAATCACACTTATAAACACTCCATGGACGCAAAATTGAGTCTAGAAGTGATTACAAGTAAGAGATTCAAGAGAGGAGGGGTGTAGATGGGTCAATAAGACGAAATCCCTCTCAAATGCTTACAAAAGACGAAGAACTCTTCGTTTTATAGGCCACAATGGGCGTAACCGTCCGATCGGTGCGTTAAGCTCCATCAACGGTCCAGATTAAAATGCCTCAAAGTGAAACGGTATGAATATATCGTGGCCATCAGATCGCGGATGGACGCTCCGGATCGTTCCGCTTGATATGCGTTTAAAAACGCGTCGAACAGCGCCCGTTGGATCGCGATCCGACGATCGCGATGCGTTTCGGCGCATTAAATCAGAACCGTTATAACTCCAGATTAAATGACACGTGCGTTGATCCGATCTGGTGGTCCGCGCATCCACGCGATCAAGGTGTGTGATGCCGCCACATCGCCTCCAATCTGCCGTTATAATTTTTGCTCTTAAGCCACGTGCGTGATTGATGATCAGTGGACTTTAAGTCCACGCAATCCACGTCCGATCTTCATCGCCAGTTTGAATCCGATGCCTCCGCTTTTGCCACGTCGCTTGCAACTATAAAAGCCGTGTGGATTAGTCCCACACGGAAATAAAAAAAGAGAATCATCGGGTTTATAAGACCCGACGATCTTATGGGTTGAATACCCTTCCGGTCTACGGAAGTCTGACTATACCCATTATATATATACTATATAGCATAGATAAATAAATGCATACGCCGCGTGGGCTCGCGTGGCCCTGCCACGTGGCCCTGAGTGCCACATCGCATCCACGTGGCCCCGCGCGGAAATTAAACACTTTTTGCATTTTTTTTATTTTTTTTAAACGTTTTAAATCGAAAAATAAAATCAAAAAAATCCAAAAAAAATCCATAAAAATCCCTAAAAATTGTAAAAATCGTATCTTTCAAAATACAGCTCCAAATTAATCCAAATTTCTTTCATTTGATCTGAAATTTAATTATCTATCATTCTAAAAAGTCAAATTATTTAAATAACAAGAGATTTAATTCTTATTTCAAAAATACATTCATTTCTTTAAGATTTTAACTTTAGAAAATTAAATGAATGTTCATAAAAATCATTTCTCTTATTATTTAACTTTAAAAACCATTCATAATCTCAAGTAAAGATGGGTTATAAAATCTTTAATCTTTAATTCATCATAATTAACCCTAAATTAACGCATTTTGATATTATAACATAAAATTGCATGGAATGATAGAAATGCACTCAAAGTATGATAACATGCACATAAATGTAATGTTTTATGCCTTAAATTGCATTAATAATCATGTTTTATCATGTTAAGATTGTGTGTTATCAGGTCACACATGTGATGCTATCATGACAATCGAGCATTTGTATGGCGCAACCAAGAAATGGTGTACGACTCATGAGCGACTCAACTATCACATCATGGCCACATAAAAGTCTCCCTCAATTCTTTGTTTGTCCCTCATTACACCTCGATCCATCCAAGAAGAACATCTCTTGCACAAAAATTTTCTATGAGCAAATCTTTTATAATTTCTTCCTTGCACTCACGATGCGTTAGTTTTTGAAGTTGATAAGCCTTCCAAATTTCAATCAAAACATTGAATGCAACAGAATACATTGAATCTAATATTCAAAAAATTGAGACACCAACAACAGATGATCTTATCATGTAGTATGCATGAGAAAACATACTTGTAAGGTTGTCTTGAAGGAGTTCTTGAAGCTATTCAAGTGTCTAGCCTCTAGCGGTATCCATATGAGATCTCACTGGTTGGATCTCCTCTTCAAAGCTCTTCCCCAAGAGATAGAGAGGAGAAATGAGAGAATTCTCACAAGGCTTGTATGGGCACCTTAAGTTGTTATCGTTCTCTCCCTATTTATAGACATTTGGTATGTGACTTTTTCATAATAATTATGTCTATATCTATCAACATCTATAGACCTTATATATGTGACCCTCTAGGTCCATATATGTAAGAAGTTAACAACTCTATAGCCTCAATAACACCTTATTATTCAACCTTAATTAAGTATTTTTAGTAACATATAGATTAATTAATTAAGGATTGATTAAGTCAAATATGTATTTTTATAAGTTATTTTATAAGATACATAAATGTATTAAATTAATTAAAGTTAATTCTCTTATTATTTTATTAATTTCACTTTTTATAAAGATAGATTATTCAATTTCTGATCCAACAAAACAAATTTGACTTAATTTGGAGTTATATTTTGGAAGTTATGATTTTTCCAATTTTATAGAATTTTCTGGAATTTTCCTGATTATATTTAAGTTTAGTTTCGATTTTTAAGTATTTAAAACATTTAAAAAAATCTCAAAAAGGGTGCGTATTTCGCACGAGCCCACGTGGATGCGACGTGGCATGCAAGGCCATGTGGCAGCGCCACGCGGACCCGCACGAGTGCATGCATGGCACTGAGGTGGCGCGTATACATATATATTTTTTATTACATATGGTTATAGTACGTATAAGCCATTCCATAGAGGAATATCGCTAACCGTTATATAAGACTCACCTTATATACACGAATGTTCTCTTTGTTTTTCTCCGTGTGGAACTATGTTCTCTATTTTATCTCAATTGCAAGCCGCGTGGCGAGATATGGAGCGTCGGATGGAAATCGCGATGAATATCGCGCGTCGATGCGGTGGACGCGAGGTCCACCCGACCTAAATCAGCGCACGTGCTTCAATTCTCACTTAAGTGAGCCCATCTCACCCGTTAATCTCGTGAGTTCTAACGGCTGAGATCTCACGTGATCAGTGGACTCTTCGACACATCGCGATCGTTGGATCAACATCCAACGAATGATCGAAGCTAAGCGTTTCCTTCTTCACGCGATGAGGATGCATATCAACCCTTCATCCGCGATCAAACGGTCATCAAAGAGAAACGCCGATTCACCAAAAGATGCTTGATCATGACCGTTGATCACGATACGCCCCTTCATCGGACAGTCGTGCCCAAATTTACCTCTTTAAATACAGTTCTTCGCGACGGAAGGAGTCGCCCTTGAATCTTCGAGAAAATCGAATTGTCCAAACACCAATTCGAGTGCCAATTCAATTTCTTTGTATTCTTGATGCATTTCTGCATCCAAGGAGTGCTTGAGATTGGATTTTGATCGAGAGACAAAGGAGAAATCACATCTTGAACTTCAATTTCGTCTTCGAAAATGCGTAATGAAAAGCCATGCATCCGGCGATTAATTGGATCATTTCGAAGGCTACTTTGGGGTAGATTGCGTGTTTTCATCTTAATCTTTCATCATTTAGTGTTAATTTTACATTTTGAATAGTAGATTAAGTTTAATTGTAGTTTAATTTCAGTTTTTAATCAAACTCGCGATACGAATTTTCTCCTAACTTCAAACTTCGATAACTCTGCGAATTCTCATCCAAATCACCTAATTTTTGATTCTGTGGATTTGTAATTGAGTTGTATTTCTTAATATAATAAAATACCCAATTTCTAATCTCAATTCGTCGTCCGATTTGACCGAATTTCAAAGATATATCTCAAATTTCCCTAATTCTCCGTGGATTCGACCCTTAATTACCATTATACTCTTTAATTAAATTGATTAATCATAAATTGGTAAGTTTAGGACTGTTTTGACACTAAATCATGTGCATTCAACGATCATATAATTTAGTCTCGTCAAAGAGCTTGTCAAGACTTAGATCTTAGCAATAAGTGCACTTGTTATGGTCGTTCTCCCCTTATTTTCACAAAAAAACCTTTATACTTATGTCCATATCCGTGAATGCCCATTGACCTTATGTGTGGGACCTTCTAGGTCTATATATCTTGCCAATTAATAACTCCATCAACCAAATAACACTTATTAGTTTTTATTATCAATTACCTATATTAACATATAGATTAATTGACTAAGGATCAATCTAACCTAATCGACAAGTTAAGTCGCCAGCCTGATGGGTACCAAGCTACACCACATGCTCTAAGAGATATGGAGTATATCATAACTCCTTCATGAAACCCTACCGTCATCCATTAATGTGTACATATAATCCTTTTATTTGCACATAACTCATGAATGACTTAGGGTATGGTTAATTGTCAAACCCTAATCGATCACTCAATTTAGTACTAGTGCGAGTAGGAAATCATTGAGAATAACTTTTCTAACGCTTGTAATACATTGGCCAAGGATTTAACCGCATCTCATTCATTGAGTTGATCTCTTCTTATATCGAGGGTGGACGATCCCATCTGGACCACACAATCATATTTGATGACTTCGTGTCGTATCTAATCTATGACATGAATGAACATAGTTAAAATTTGTCATAATACCATTGAAGGATTCGTATGGATCAATTCACTGAACTCTTTCTCCAAAGATCACCCACTATCTATCATTAGTGTCTCTATACCGATTGCCACAAGATCAGTCGTACTCATCATATGAGTCGGATCAAATAATGATATTAGTTATCGATAATTTGATGTCCTTCTCAAACATCTCACGAATAGGCATATTTAGAACATATGTTTAAATACTAATGATTACCATGTTATGATCTCATCATAATTTCACTTGGTCATTGCATATGCTCGTAGACTTTATTACAAATATCACACAAGAATAACAATGAATAAAACTTTATTTCAATGACTTTAAACAAAATATGAAAGTGTGATTGGCTTGCATGCCACTTTATTTCTATCAGAAGCTACACCACCTATTATAGGTGATATGGAGTATATAAGAACTCTCTTATAGAACCTTTATGTCATTGGTTACCATGTATATATAATCCTTTATCCACACAAGACTCATGAATGACTTAGGATATCGTCAACTATCAAACCATAATTAGTCACTCAAGTTAGGTACTGATGCGTGTAGGAAATTATCGGGAACTCCTTTTTCGATATTTTCACTACCTTGGCCATGGATTTCATAGCATCTCATTACTTGAGTCAATCTTCCCAAATACAAATGGCGGATGATCCCATCTTGACCACAGAGTCGTCTTTGAGGACTGACGAATCTAGACCGCGAGGTCGTTAAAAACACACGCTCAAAAGTCAAAATTAATACCAAACTCACCAATTTAAGGAAATTAACATGAATTGAGGGGTATAATGGTGAATAAGGGGTCAATTCCACATAGAAGTAGGGTACTTTCTAATGATCTTTTCAAATTTGATCAAATCGGAAGATGAAATGTGGAAAAAAATTTAGGGTTTTTTTATGTTTTTTAACAGAGGACTCGAAGAGGAATCCACAGAATAAAAAATCACTGAATTTGGATCAAGATTCGCGGAGAAATCATAGAATGAACAATAGAGATATTTTTGAAAAATAAATAGTGAAAAACTGAAATTGAAATTGAAATTAAATTATGATTGCAAAATGAAATCTAAAGCTATTCGAAGGAATATTAGGATGAAATATGATCCCTAACCCAAGATTGTGCTCAAATTGAGCCAATTATTTGTCGAGATCAAGGCTTTTCATACTGATAACATGCTATATTTACATCATAAAACATGATTTTTGATGCATATTAAAGTATAAATGATTTCATTTCCATGCATGTTATCATACTTATATGTATTTTTCTATTATTCTATGAAAAAGTCATTATAATCTCAAAATACTCTAATTTAGGGTTAATTTTGATAAAGTAGAATTTAATAGTTTGATAACCCATCTTTTTCTTGAGATTATAAGTGTTTTTAAATTAAAATAACAAGAGAAATCATTTTTTTATAAACATTTATTTCATTTTCAAAAGTTTAAAATCTTAATAAATGAATGTATTTTTGAAATAATAATTTAAACTCTTGTTATTTATTAAATTTGAATTTTTAGAATAATAGATAATTAAATTTCAGATCAAATAAAAGAAATTTGGATTAATTTGAAGTTATATTTTGAAAGTTATGGATTTTACAATTTCTAGGATTTTTTATGAATTTATTATCGATTTAAATTGATTAAAATAATTAAAAATAAGGCAAAAAGCGTTTTATTTTCGCGCGGGGCCACGTGGATGCGACGTGGCACTCCGGGCCACGTGGCAGTGCCACACGGGCCCACGCGACGTATATATGTGTTTATTATTATATAATATATAAAAGTTCTTCAGCCTTCCCTATATAAGAAGGGTTATTGATCCATATAAATCGTCGGGTCTTATAAACCCGACGAAACGCTTTATTTAATTCCGTGTGGGACTAATCCACACTATGTTTTAGTATGTAGGTGATGTGGCATGATGAGGAGCGCCAGATCAAGTGGGTGATCGATCAACGCGCGTCGATCGAATGGACGCGTGGTCCACCAAAGTCCGATCAACACACATGCTTTAAATGTG
The DNA here is from genome assembly GCA_024174645.1 of Lemna minuta. Classification (NCBI taxonomy): domain Eukaryota; kingdom Viridiplantae; phylum Streptophyta; class Magnoliopsida; order Alismatales; family Araceae; genus Lemna; species Lemna minuta. Next base: position 16,692,795 of record CM044101.1, read on the forward strand.
GGCGTTATAATGACCGAGATGCGATCTGGCGGGGAGCATCGTGATCGCTGGATCGCGATCCAACGGCGATAAATCAAGGCGTTTTTATAACGCTAATCCACGTAGATCATCAGGGCCGTCGATCGAGATCGGACGGCTACGACTTAACTGAAACAGTCCACGATGGACCGTTCCATCGTAACCGTCGATCGTTTCGATCGGATGGTAACGCCCAAATTTTCTATAAATAGAGAGTTCTTCCGATGTTCTAAGCATCCGAGTTGAGATTTCAATCCAATTGAACTGTCTAGACACCCTCTCTCTCGTTTCTCTTGACTCCATCCTCTTCCTCTCTCATTTCCGCATCCACGGAGGGGTTGAAGTCAAGATTTGGTAGAGAATCGAAGGATAAATCGCAGCTTGAATCCACCGATCGCGTTCTTCGTGATTAAGAGGCTTAATCGTCACGATTTGATCGCAATCGGGGATTAGTGGGAGCGGTTTTTGCTTCCTAATCTTCCTATCATGTTTAATTTTTGTTTGGATTAGGATTTACATTTCAATTTCGTTAAATTTCATCCAAAATCGCGATTTCAACGTTCCGAAATTTCTCTCCACTTCAATTCGCGATTTCTCCACGAAATCAAGATCATTTTCGATGATTTTTGATTCTGTGGATTCATTTTGAAGTTATCTTTTATAAAATACCATTTTCCCCAATTTCTACCATCAATTTCCCGTCCGATTTGATCAAATTTGAAGATTACATCAAGAAATTCCTTATTTCCCTGTGAATTCGACCCTTATTTACCATTATACCCTTCAATTCGAGTAAATTTCTTAAAATTGTAAGTTCGGAATAATTTTTGACGTGATACTATGTGAAATCGACGATCTCACGGTCTCATTTCGTGAGATAGCAAATTCGAAAACACGATCGTTGATGTTCAAGCATCAACTTCTTCCTATTTTCTTAATGAAATCTCACTCTCAAGCACTCCGTGTACTTGAAAATGAGTCTAGAAGCGATTGGAAGCAAGAGATTCAAGGGATTTGGTGTCTAAACAGTTTGATTTACTTGAATTGTCCTGGAATGCTTTACAATGTCAAAGAACATCTCAATTTATAGGGGAGGTTGGGTGAAACCATTGATCGGTATTTAATCTTTGATCAACGGCTCTAATAAAACTCATCGATGCATATTGTTACGATTAAGTCGTGGTCGTTAGATCTCAGATGAATCGCCGAGATTTTGTCACGTCGCGAGCATTATAAGTAACGCATTAAATGCATGTTGTTCGATCTTGATTGGACGCTCAGACGGATTTCCATCGGTTTTAATATTAGCCCTTATAACTCTTCATATCAACGGCTAAGATTAAATCGTTTTAAAAATGATTCGCCGATGAATCAGAGTACGCCACGTACCTCCGTCTTTAAGTGAAGATCAATGCTTATGATTAAACTTGCGATCCGACGCTCCAGATTACGCCACATCACCTGAGCACTTATAAAATTGATTTTTAATTAGAATAATCAATTTTTAATTCAGAAAAATTCAGAAAAAATCTGAAAAAAATCCCTAAAAATTAGAAAATGTATAACTTTCAAATATAACTCCAAATTAATCCAAATTTATTTCATTTGATCAGAAATTCCATTATCTATCAATCTAAAAAATCAAATTTAATAAATAACAAGAGATTTAATTTTTATTTCATAAATACACTCATTTCTTTAAGATTTTAAAACTTAGAAAATTAAATGAGTGTATATAACATGATTTCTCTCATTATTTAACTTTAAAAACTAATTATAATCTCAAGGAAAAATGGGTTATAAAATTATTTATCTTTAATTCATCATAATTAACCCGAAATTAATGTATTTTGAGATTATAATAATTTTTCATAGAATGATAGATAAACACTCATAAATATGATAATATGTACAAGAATGGAATCTTTTATGCCTTAATATGCATAAATAATCATGTATTATCGTGTCTATTTAGCATGTTATCAAGGACTTCATGTTATATTGAGTACATGATGTTTTAAAGATCTCGCAGCTTGTGATTCGTTAGTTATAATCAAAAGAGTGTTATCCGTTCACAAGAGGTCTTTGGTGTCTTAATTCAGATAACCTTATACGCGACTGTGACATAAGTTGACTTGATTGACAGTTAGTTATAATATCATTAAGGAATTCATATGGATCAATTAAGTGAACTCTTTCTCCAAAAAGCGCCCACTCTCTATCTTTAGTGTCTCCACACCGAAGGATACATGATCAGTCATACTCATAATATGAGTCAGATCATGTAGTGTTATTAATCTAGATAATTCGGTGTCCTTCTCGAATATCTCATGAGTAGGAATGTTTAGAACATATGTTTAAAGACTAGTGATCATTGTATTATGATCTCGTCATAATTCACTTAGTGATTGCATATGACTATGGACTTCATTGTAAACATCACATAAGAAATGACAATGAATAGATTTTATTTCAATGAACATAAATAAGATACATGGAAATGTGATTGGCTCATAGGCTTATCTATGTCGTACCTTGAAATGACGCAGGTATAGGTTACATCCTTAAAAAAATTTCTACTGTCCAAGATTGAGATGGTAAACCAACATCACCCCTACTTCAAGCGAAGTGATATTGCTTGGTGAACCAGGTCTTTTACCCCAACTATTGTCCTACCAAGGACCTTTTATTGGCAAAACCATTACGTACGACAAGGCACACACCACTCCACCTCTCCTTGGCATGTAAAATAGTAGTCTATAGTTGGGGTCACAATTTTTTTTTAATAAACATGCATATCATCTACTCCACTTCCTGGTTGGGCAACTGATATGTGTAAAAATACAGTCGTTGAATGTATAAATTTACGTATATAAAAAAATTATACTCAAATCATCAAATTTGGATTTAAGTGTATAACATTGGCGAGTCAAGGTCGAATCCACATGGAGGAAGGTTAAAACATTAAAATTAAGAAACATTTTTGGTGTTTTTGGATAAAGAAAGTAGATATGATCAATGAAAGGAAGAAGATGTACACGAGAAGTGAAATGAACTGATCAAATGCATCCAATTTTTTTTTTTTGAAAAATGATAACGTTTAATTGGCCGTGGAAAATTGATTTTAGGTTTGAAAAGATATAAATTATGATAAACAAATAAAGAAAATAGAAAAGAAGGATATAAAATGATCATAATCTAAGGATTCATGATGAAAATACATTCTAGTGATGCTTTCTAATCAAAACATATCTTTGAGAGCCCATACATTTCACCTGGATTTGGCGTTTTGCATCCAACACGAAGAATGAAAAGAAAAGACAAAAAACTTACTAAAAATTATGTTCCATACATGAAGAATGATTAATCGTTGACTTCTTTCATTCTAGATATCAAATGCTACAAGCACACAAAGAAATATTATGAACCCTACTTTTTCATCTTAAAACTTAAATCAGTCCCACCAGATTCGTAGAACTTGGAATGACGATTATGCACGCGAAATTTTAGTCCCTAAATCCATCGGGATTGTCAGATATCAAGCTTTTAATTTAGATGAATCTTGATCATTGATATCATTTCTCTCTCCTCAAATCGTGCCGATCAACATGACTGATCAAATTTATCTCTCCTCTTCTATCTCCTCGCTTTCTTCTCTCTTTTCTCTACTCTCTCCTTCGATGGCAAGAAGCGCGGAGGAGGAAGACTCAACAATGTACAAAATTACGAGAGAGAGTGGGGAGAAGGGGCTCTCCCTCTCTTTTCCATGCGCTCGCGCGCAAGAGAGCGTGAGTCAGAAGGAAAGAGGGAGAGGGTGAATTCTCTTCCGCGCTTGTGCGCGAAAGAGAGAGGCGTTGGAGAGAGAGAGAGCACTTCTCTCCACCGCATGCATGAAATCGGTGGTGGGGAGGAGAATAGTGAGAAACAATTCTCGTGTGCTCTCAAGAGCAAGGAAGTAAGGCATGAGAAGACGTGGAGGAGGGAGACGTAGAAGAGAGAGAAAGTAGGAGTAGAGAGAAGTGACAGGGGAGGAATTTCGTCCTCATCCTCCCCCTTATGCGTCAATGTGCGCGCGCGAGGAAGAGGGGAAGATGTGTGGGAGATGGAAATCATTTCCGTTGCACGAGAGATGGTGAGATAGAGAGGGAGGAGGAAGAGAAAAGATGGAGCGTGAGAGAGTGAAAAAATGAGCAAGGGAGAGAGAGGCACGAGAAAGAGAGTTTTTGCGCAAAGATTTCACGCGCGATGGAAACATTTTCCATCGCACAAGAGAGGAGGGAAACGAAAGAGATTCATGCACATGTGTGAGCAAGAGAGGGAAGAGGAGAGATCATACGGGAAAGAGAATGAGGGTGGAGGTGGTGCTTCTCTCCTCACAATGGAGGTTTTTTGTCGCGAGAGAGACTGGCGCGCCTCTCCTTGTGATGGAATATTTTCATAAAATTAATTTCCAAAAATTCTTTAAAATTTCTGAAAAATCTATAAAATAAGATGTTCATAAAAATCAATATCATTAAATGCTCAAAAAATTCTATTAATTAATGAAAAACCAAGAATATCTTTTAAACATAGAAATTATCAATTTAATCATTTTAAATCACGACAACATGTAGTTATGATTATTTTTTTACGAATAAATGCATAAAATGCATGATATTAATGTATGAAATTGCATCTTATCAGCAACCAAATGAAAGGTAATCACTTTCATGTCTAATATATATTTATTAAAATTAAATTTTATTCATTGTCATACTTGTATGATATTTGTAATAAAGTCCATGAGCATCTGCAACAATTAAGTAAGTTATGGTGAGATCATAATACTATGATCACTAGTTTTTAGACATATGTTCTAATTATTCATATTCATGGGATATGTGAGAGGGACATCGAGATATTTGGAAATAATAACAATAGATGGTCCCACTTTTATAAGTACGGTTGATCTTATATCCATCCATGTGAAGACATCAAAGAAAGATATTAGTTGCTTTTTGTATAAAGAGTTCACTAAATTGATCTATATGAAATCTTGAATGGTATTATACCAAATTTTTAATCATGTAAAATTATATCATGATTGTGTTCATGGTCCTCAAACTTGCAACATGATAGGAATCTCGTGGATAGATGATCGTGTTTTGACTATCACTTATAAATCCTAAGCCATAATATTTCCAAATATCATAGGCTAGATAGAAAATAAAGTCCTCAAAGGTAATCAAGATGAGATATTTTTGCCCTTAATATAGAAGGAGATTGATTCAACGAATGAGATGTAATGAATCCTTGGCCAAGATAATGAAAGTATCAAAGAAAGTGTTCTCAATCATTTCTAACATGTATTTATACTAAATTAATTGACCGATTAGGGTTTGATAGTTAACTATATCCTAAGTTATTCACGAGTTTGACACAGATAAAGGTTTATAAGTACATTTCTTGAAGATGATGTAAAGGTTTCATGAGAGAGTTCTCATACACATCATATTTCTTAGAGCATATGGTACAGCTTGGCACCCACTAGGATGAAAATCAGGTAATATTAATCCTTAATATATATATATATATATATATATATATATATATATATATTTATTAAGGAAAACCAGTAGTAGTTTTGAGTCGGTAGAATTATTAACAAGCAAGATATATGGACTTAGAGGGTCAGAAATATAAGGTTTATGGATGATGTTAGATATAGAAATAATTATAAATACTTTAGTAAAAATTTCACATACCGAAAGCCGAGAAATCATGAGAGAATAATCAGAAAAAAGGTACCCATGGAAAACTCTTTAATCAAAGTTTCAAAGCTTGAACAACTTTATTATCTCCTCTAAATGATTCTTTTAAGTATGTTTTAACTAACATTAGATAATATAATTATTTCTTCTCAGTGTTTGTTCGCTTTGAATGTTCAATTTGATGGTTTTTGTCTAAATTTTGAAATATTTTTATCTAAGTTTTGAAAGTCTTAGCAACGGCAATATGCCATGTCAAGGCCACGTCAGACCGTGGGCTGTGTGCCAGGAAAACAGATATCGAGGGCCCTTCTCGAATCTCTCTCTCTAGACGTAGATAATAGAAATGCAAATAATTTGTGTTTAATTTTTTGTCTGTGTTTCTCTTTCTATGTCCTCGTTTACTCTTCTAGAGGCCACTTCATAAGCTCACGCGGCGAACGGAGGGTACAGATATTCCTACGGACACAAACCAAACTTTCCCCTGTTCTTGTGCCGTTTCCTCCTTTGGCGCCGCTCTCGCCCGATCCCCTCCGGTCTTAGTTTATGAGGTGAAATTTAGGGCTGAACGGTTCTCTTCTCGCATATTTCCTTTTAATCTTCTTTATTTCCACTTTTTCGGATACGCCTGATCTGATCTCTGCAAGGCTATCAATTTCCGTCGATTCTGGGAGTCATGCATCTAGAAGTACTTCGTTTTATTATTTTAGGGTCTCTGGGTACTTGAACATGGTTTGAGGGTTTTTTTTGTCTCGTTATTGTTTTTTATGTGACGCGAAGTGGTGATTTCCGTTCCTCGCTGTCTGCGGAATGACCTTATCTCTTTATTACTGAGCAATTGGAGATTAATTTTCTATTTTTTTGGCACGTTTGCGTTCGATACAAATTATATATCTCTGATAAACGCGCTCCTTACAAATTATATATATTGAAAATTTCTTTTAGTTTATTTCGAATGTTGCAGTGATTCACGTTTTTCCATTTTTTTTCCTGATTTCAGCTCGAAGGAGAAGCCCTCTCTAGGGTACGTGTCTTCTAACTCTTCTTACAAGAAAATTTAAATTAGCTTTGGATATAGTTAGTTACTATAAATGCCGGGAGAACCATAATTGGTCCATTATTATTCTCAGACAGGTCTGGATTGACTCTAACATCACTTTAACATTGTGTTTTTTCTTCGCATATCTAGTGGCACGCGGATTAAGACCCGCAAGCGGAACATAGCGGCTCCCTTGGACCCAACATCTTTTGCAGATGATGTGGTCCAGATATATAATGATAATTCTGGTGATCTGGTACGAATCGATCCTTCTATCATCGCCATTAAGACGCTTTATTTTTTCATAACCTACCTATTATGAGGAAACTGCCAATTGATTTGTCCCAAAACGGTGACTTGTCCATAATTTTGTGTCTTGCAAGTCGACCGTGAGTTCATTAGATTGAAACTCATTAAGTTTAATGTGGGGGCTTGGCTTTCAGGAACTGGTTGCCAAGAACATCGAATCTTCAGATCTGAATTTCTCGCGTTACGGGGATACCTTTTTTGAGGTAGTTTTCAAGTTTATCTTTAAACTGATTCTTTCTAGTATTTCTTGAGTTTCTCTTCTATACTCTATTTCTTGTTGAAGTTTCTATGGACTGATAATCTGTACTGATACTCTGTTCACTGATATTATGCTTCCAATTTTGCATCTCCAGCTGTTTTGTATTGCCAAGTTTGCAACTAACCTTGAAAAATTACTTTAATGTGGATCAAATGATGATGTTTCCTTTCATATAACTCATGATAGTCTAATGTTTGTGGAAAAAATTTCTTGCAAAGAGGATCTGAATCTGACCTGATTATGCTTGCATTGTAATTGTGAAGGGCATCAGCTTCCTCCTTGAATGAAGATATCGAATTTGGAACCAGTTTTCTGGTTTCCTGGTAAATCAAGGGATCTGCTAGAACCCCTGTTCCAAACCAACATGTATGTAGAGGGAATGTGCGTGCAATGAATTTGGGGTTTTTGAAAACTAAAACTCCAAAGCTTGTATGGCATTTCAAGGTGCCTCTCCGGGCTTACTGCAAGGGTATATATACTGTAGAGTATGTAATTGGCTGGCCCGCTACAAAAAGTGAAGCGCATGGTTCTAGCAGAATATTTTGCTGACCATGAGATATTTCAGTTTCTTTATCCTTTTTTTGGTTATGTTCACTCTCCTATGCTGAAAACTTCAATCACTTCACATATACTTGCTTCTTCATTTTCTTCCTGGTTTGACATCTCTATGATTCCCATTTTACGAGACTTTTTAATTCTTTCTTAACAATCTTGAATTTTGAATATGTTCAAAAAAATTTCCCATCCTACAATGTTGAGAAAATGAATACAACTTTCATCACTCTACTTCAGGTCGTCTTCACAGGGGGACGTACACAGCCAGGCACAGTTAAGCCGGATGATGGAGACAAACACCCATACTCTGTGTTAGACTGTGAAGCAAAGCGCGAGTCTATCTTGCCGTCAGTCCTATACGTACAGAAAATACTTCGTCGCCGGCCATTCCTCATAAAAAATCTCGAAAATGTCATGCGAAGGTTCCTTCAGTGCTTGGAGCTCTTTGAGAAGGACGAGAGCAAGAAGCTCTCTATTTTTACCGCCCTCGCCTTCTCTCAGAAGCTTTCAGGGCTTCCTCCGGAGACTGTCTTCCAGCCTTTGCTTAAGGACAATCTTGTGGGAAAAGGGCTAGTTCTTACTTTCATCACTGACTTTTTCAAGGAGTATCTTGTGGAGAATAGCATTGATGATCTTATTCTGCTTCTCAAAAAGGGAAAAATGGAAGACAACCTCCTTGATTTTTTCCCTTCTGCCAAGCGCACCGCACAAGCGTTCTCTGACCATTTCACGTGAGTAATATCTCTTCATCCTTTCGCTGTTTCCATATAGGAAAAGATGATGAAGAATGATTTTTGTGCTGTATTACTACTCTAGTTTGGTTTGGAGACTAAATATATTCCTGTGAAATAGCAAGGAAGGGATGCTGACGCTTGTTCAATACAATGAAAAGAAAGTGTTTGACGTCAAGTTGAAGGAGATGAAGTCGACATTAACCACCCAAATTGCAGAAGAAGCCGATGTTGATGAAGTGGTTGAGACCGTGAGGCAGTGTGTCAAAGACGCTAATTTGCCTGACATTGAAGTCGTCCGCATCCTCTGGGACGTCCTCATGGATGCCGTTCAGTGGTCCGGAAAGAATCAGCAGCAGAATGCTAACTCAGCCCTCCGCCAGGTAATAATTAATTACTGTGGCAATAGTTATTTCGACCTAACATTGACCTGACTTTCTGTAGGTGAAAACTTGGGCAAAGCTTCTCCACGCGTTTTGCACGAGTGGGAAGCTGGAGCTGGAGCTGATATACAAGGTTCAGACGCAGTGCTACGAAGATGCAAAGCTGATGAAGCTGTTCCCGGAGATTGTGAGGTCTCTCTATGAACTTGATGTCCTCGCTGAAGATACTATTCTCCTCTGGGTTCAGAAGGGGAGCAACCCTAAGGGCAGGTAACACTCTTCTCTCTCTTTATATGCATTGAAATTTTGCTTATCTGCACTGAAATTTATTGGTTAACTTCCTTCTGTTCTGGCGAAAAATCTGGCTTTAATAAAGGAATATGGACCTAACTCTCTCTCTCTTATCTGCTGTAATTACTGAGGCTGTTCTGTTTCGAGTCCTTTGTTCATGAAGGCTTCCTACCAATCTTTCTCTCTCTCCCTCTCTCTTTAAAAAATTTTCTGATTGGTTCATCCCTCCCTCCCTATTTTTTTCCTCTGAGTTCTATCGTTTATATCTTTCTTCCTCTTTTCTCTCACTCACTAAAATCTTCTGACTTGTCCCTCCCTGTCCTCTCCTTCCTCTTGGTTTCCCTATTTTTTCTCTTTTATCTCTCCCTCTTTCTCTCATTTTATTCTCTGTAATCTTCTAATCCCTGTCTTACCATCTCTGAGTCATTCCTGTCTTAAATCACCCTCGCTCCTCCCTCCCTCCTGTTTATCTCTCTTGCAAAAGTTTTGTGCTTCTGTATTTTATTTTTCTTGTCTCTCTGCTAATTTTTTTCACTTCATCCTGTCTTATCTCTCTCTTTCTCTCTAAACTTTCTGCTGCATCCTGTCTCCAGCAGACACAGTTGTAAACTCATGTTTTTCATGACAACTGCTTGTAGCCTGTCTGAAATTCAGGGCTGTAGAGAGAGCTCTGTAGATTTGTTATCTCCTGCTTGACTCTGATCCTTTTTGGCTCGTGTCTAAGGCAAACCTTTGTCAAAGCCCTGGAGCCATTTGTCAACTGGCTCGAGGAAGCAGAAGAGGAGGAATGAGCTCCATCAGATGAGAGCGTCTAGACCGACGCCACAAGGTTAAGCTTCTCAAATCTATCTTCCATTAGAATGTTTGTGACGCGATGACTTCTCTCCTTTTTCTTTTTCCTGAATAATGAATTCATCACTCTCTCTCTGCCTTTTGTTGTTGTATCCTTAGTGGGTGAGATGAACTTTCATCAAACTGAATTAGCTAGGCCCAGTTTTTTTTTTCTCTCCTTCCGCCAGGGGAGGGAGAGGAATTAGCCAATTAGGAGATACTTTCATGAGAAATATTGATCATTATAGATTCATCTTTGAGATTTGAATTGAAATAAAAAAGTTGATCATCTGGGTAGAAGTAGAATCAGTGAGCAATGTTTCAAGGATGTGGGACTTATTTTTAGAGTATCGTTTGTTTCTAGTTCTTGGGGGTTTAATGGTGTTCTTCTCAGACGAAGTGGTTAAAGAAATAATTCTAGATCCATGAAAGGTACAAATATTCCTACTCGTAAATCCTTAGGGTTCATTTCTTCAGTCAACAAAAAAAGAAGTCTGAATTTGCCAGCAGAATTCTTTTTAATAAGCTTGCAAAAAGACCTTGTACTTGTAAAGGAATACATACATCAATGAGAAAGGCCATTGGCATTCAAGCAATGGGATCTGATTAGGGTTCATTATTTTGCATTCATGGTCAGGTGCATGTCAGTCATATTGACCTACTTGTCCATACACATTGACATATGATCCTTTATTTTTTAAAAATAACTTTATTCGTATAAAAATCATATCATATTGTTCCTAAAATAATTCAAATGGTCAGATAATGGCCTAAAAATAACAACAAAATGGGAAACCCTAATGCAGAACTTGTAGAAGGAATCAAGAGGAAACCCTTCATAAGGATTGCAAGGCTTGGAAGTTTTTGGCATCCAAGTGTACACTTGTCCAATGCATCAATGTTGGTCTTGCATGACAAAGCGACACTTGACAATGGTCAAGACTTTGCTACCATTGTTGGTCTTGCTTGATGAAGCTTCTTTGCTAATTGACTATTGGCTCTTACTACATTTGCTTTCATAACATTTATAACTTCGTCATGATAGCAAAGTAGGCTACTATGCACAAAATCTCATTCCACTAGCAAGATATAGGTGAACTTGTACTGTGGATCCAACATCGTGGCCATAGCACATATGCGGGCTTTTTTGGAGAATAGTTATATACTTCAATACATATTTCTTTCATTATAATGTATATGTTTTTTAATCTAGATTGCATTCCATGATTGGGAACTTTATCCAAGCTCTCATTTTGGGAATCCAATCCCATCATCAATGCATATATTACGAAGAATTGTTGATTCAGAGACATTCTTCGATGCAGAGAGTTGAGTGCCATCCTTGAAAATCTAAAGAACATGTACAAAAACCTTTAGACTTTCCCATTCATCGATTGTTATAGAGTAGTTGTCCTTTGACAAATTTAGAAAATTAATTGATATCCTTCCTCTTCTGCCTAGCAACATCAATCATATTATATATGTTGAGTTCCGTCGTATATGTACATCTATGAGTAGCTTATCATGATTTGGTTATCCTAATTTCACTCATTAAGTATTGTAGCAAGAACACCTTTGAGGATTCTTTTTTGCCATTTTCAAAAGTTGTCAAAGTTCAAGAATAAGATTTCCTAACGGCTGCAAGATGTTACGTATGATATATTCATAGATTCTTTCATCGTACACATTGATAGATATTATGTGGCCTATGAGCCAAATCACACTTTAATAGTTCATTTACTATTATTAAAATAAATTTTCTTCATTTCTATTCTCGTGTGATGTTTGTTATAAAGTCCATTAACATATATAATGACTAAGTGAATTATGATGAGATTAAAATACAATGATTAGTAGGCCATTGAAATATTTTTTGAATATTCCTAGACATAGGATAATCAAGAAGGACATTGAAACGTCCGAAAAGAAGAACATTATCTAACTCAAAAAATTAAGAGTAAGGTTGACCTGGCAACCAACGACGTGTAGACACTATAGATAGATAGTGAGTGTTGTTTAGAGTGAGATTTTATTGAATTGATCCCTATAAATCCCTTAATAATATTTCAATAACATGATAATAATCATAATTTTTAATTAAGCAGACTTATGTAACGATTGTGTATGTACTCCTTTGACTTGAGACAAGAAAAATATCATGTCGATAGATGACCTTATTTTGATTATTACTTATGAATCCCTAGCCACAAGATCTCAAGGTCATATATTTAATATAACATAAAGTCCTCGAAGGTGATTGTGTAGCCAAGATGAGATGATCCGCCCTCGATATTGTAGGAGATTGAGTCAAGGTATAACATGTGATCAAGTCCTTAGCGAAGACAATGGGAATACTAGAGAATGTGTTGTAGATAATTTCCTCCCCACATCGACACTAACTTGTGCGACCAATTAAGGTTGGAGAATTGATCATACCCTAAGTCATTCATGAGTCTCGCATAAATGAAAGATTTATATAAATATAAAATAGGTGATGACAAGGTTGAGACCTCCATAAAGGGGTTAATATATACTCCATATCTTGTAGAGCATATAGTATAGCTTGGCACCCAATGGGGTGATAACTTGAGATATCATTTGAGTTAAATTGATCCTTCATTAATTAATCTATATGTTGATATGTTTAATTAATAAGGTTGATAAATAAATGTTATTTGGTCTATTGACCTTTTTATCAAACATGTTTTTTTAGGCAGTCAACCGATTAAAATTCCTATTGAATCTAGTCATAAATTAACAACTAAAAGATGATTATGTAGCCAATCAAGGGGCTCATTAGTGATTAATTAAAAAAACAACTTGACTTTCACACACAAGGTCTGTGATAACACGCAATCTTAACATGATATAACATGATTATTAATGCAATTTAAGGTATAAAATATTACATTTATGTGCATGTTATCATACTTTGAGTGCATTTCTATCATTTCATGCAAATTTATGTTATAATCTCAAAATACACTAAATTAGGGTTAATTGTGATAAATTAATGATAAATGATTTTATAACCTATCTTTACTTGAGATTATAAGTGGTTTTTAAAGTTAAATAAGAAAAGAAATTATTTTTATAAACATTCATTTAAATTTCTAAACTTAAAATCTTAAGGAAATGAGTGTATTTTTGAAATATAAATTAAATCTCTTGTTATTTAAATATTTTGAATTTTTATAATGATAGATAATTAAATTTAAGATAAAATGAAAGAAGTTTGGATTAATTTGGAGTTATATTTTAAAAGATATACTTTTTACAATTTTAGGGATTTTTCTGAATTTTTTTTAATTTAATTTTCGATTTAAAATCATTCAAAATAATTAAAAAATTGGCAAAAATCTTTTTATTTTCCGCGCCGGCCACGTGGATGCGACGTGGCACTGAGGCCACGTGGCAGCGCCACGCAAGCCAGCGCGGAGCCTACGTGGCACATACATTATATTTATTCATATATTACATATAGTATAAGAGGTATTCAGCCTCCCGTATATCGGGAGGGTATTCGACCTCTTAGTCCGTCGGGCGTTATAAACCCGACGAAATTTCTAATCTTTTCCGTGTGGGACTAAAGTCCCACAACTGTTTTAACTACAGGTGACGTGGCACGACGCGGAACGTCGGATCAGAAGAGAGCGGAATATCGCACCGTTGATCGGATGTGCTTGGGACCATCGATCGGGATCATCGCACGTGCGTTAATTCCACGGATTATAACGGCTACGATTGAAGCGACGTGGCTGCATCAGACGCATCGATCGCGTAGACAGGCGGACCACCGGAGATCAATCAAGCACGTGCCTTAATTGAGGCGTTATAACGGCCGAGATTTAATCTCCCCAGAAGCATCTCGGCCGTTCGATCTCGATCCAAGGGGCGATATTCAGGCGTTTTTATAACGTCTATCTACAGATCAAATCGTGGCCGTCCATCACGATCCGACGGCCACGACTTAATCGAAACGGTCCACGATGGACCGTTTCATCGTAACCGTCGATCAAAACGATCGGACGGTTACGCCCAAATTTCGTTTAAATCGACTTGTTCTTCGTCGATGTTTGTATTCGAGTTGGATTTCAATCAAATTGACTTGTCTAGACACCGATCCACTCGTTTCTCTTGATTCCTTCCTCTTCCTCTTTCATTTCCGCATCCATGGAGGGGTTGAAATCAAGATTTGGTGGAGAATCGAAGGAGAAATCGCAGCTTGAAGCCCGTCGTGACGCTCTTGACGTTTTCGGTGATTAATCGGCTTAATCACCTCGTTTTGATCGCTAAACAGGTTTAGTGGAAGCGGTTTTTCCTAGATTATCTTCCTATTATCTTTAATTTTCGTTTAGATTAGGTTTTAGATTTCAATTTCGTAAAATTTAGCTTAAAATCACGATTTTAACGTCCGAAAATTTCTCTCCACTTCAAATTTCGATTTCTCCGCGAAATCAAGTCCAAATTTCGATGATTCTTGATTCCGTGGATTCGTTTTGAAGTCTTCTTTCTAAAAACACCATTTTCCCTAATTTCTCACCTCAATTCATTGTCCAATTTGACCAAATTCCAAAAGATATCTCGAAAATACCTAAATTCCTTGTGGATTCGACCCTTATTTACCATTATACTCCCTCAATTCTCTATTAATTCCCCAAATTGATAAATTAGGCTTAATTTTTGACACGAGACCGTGTGAAATCGACGACCTCGCGGTCTCGTCTCGTCAGTCTGATATCCAACTCTATGTGTTTGATGCACTCTCAAAAATTTGTAAAGTTTGATATGAAGATCATGGCCATAATATCAAGATATATCAACATAGTAGTGCACAATAAATATTTGAGCACTTTAAGAAGACACTAAAGTTTGAGTATCTCACCATTTTCTTTGACTTGGAAAAAGATAACATATTTTGATTCCTTCTACAAAATTTTTCTAGGTCCCCCTAGAAAATATTTCATGCAGTTGGAAGTAGATTTTTGATTACCCTTGTCACTCGGATAGCTAGAATCTAGAGGACATATCTTGCAAAATTCCATTCTTTTCATACAAGAGTTCCCTCTTGGAGTCCTATTCAGATACATCAATACTTTTGTATGACTTGATTGTGAGATGTTATGAAAATGTCACTATCGAGAGTCTTCTACATGGTAGGTTGAGAAAGAAATGACTGTGCCCCATGATGAAAATCTTGGATGAGGGGAATTATTTGCACTTATTGAAGTAAATCTACTATCTACAAGCTTCATATGAAGAATCCTAGTGCTTCTCTTGCAAAGGGATTATTTACTCATGGTTGATGATCATCCATGATCATCGATGCATCCAACAAAAGTCCCAACCAAGGGCCAGCAATCGCTGGTCGGATCACCGTGATTGATCAGATGGCCGTGATTGATCCGATCAGTGATCTTCAAAACTTTCATCAGATTGATCATTTAAGGAGGTTCTCTAGTCGATCACCGCGTATTACTGACCATCTGATTGGCGAACCGATTGCCAATCAGGTTGAATTTCTGATTTGTTGATCACCCGATGATGATCCGCAACAGTTAATCAATGGACTCAGGTGGGTCAGCCAAATGTTGATCTTGATCGTGTGCCTCTGATCGGATCGCCGTTCCCTAGACTCCAAGGTTCCCCTTCCCTCTCTCTGGTCCCGCTTTTCCCACTAACTATCGATTTTCCCACCATTTTCTCCAGTTGGCACGTAAGAAAGCAGCGGGCCCCACAATTGCCGCTATTCCCACACCGCGTTTTTGTTCAACCGACGTGAGCCTCGCTCTTCTCTAGCGCGATCGTCCTTACTTCCCTTCGATCGCGAGGCCGCTGTCCTCGCGCTCGTTTGCGATGACGATCGAAGCTTCGATGCTCAGCCGCCAATCACGTTAACTTCTTTCGATACCGGCGAAACTTAGAATCGGGCGCCATGTTCGAAGATTACGTAAGGACACCTCACTGTTGATCTATTCGTTTATCCTCTCGATAGGCATTCGTTGCGGTTTTGGAGATTGCGAGATCAAATTCTGGCAGAAAGCTCTTGTGTCGCGGATGAAGAAATCTTCGTTGTCATTTGTTTACTACCAATTTTCGTGTTCGATATAGCATGTGGTTAGCGCTGGCGGGGATCGTCATGAATTTCCCCTATTTAAATACGGATATGCTAATGCGCACGTATTTTTCCTCTTTACTATAATTTTCTAGCTCGCGAATGAAGAATTTGTCGTTGTCGTTTGTTCCTGTCATTTTTCGTGTTATATAGCCCTGTGGTTACGTCGAGGGAGATTGACATGAAATTTCCCTGAAAAAAATATGAATGTGCATGTTTTTGTTTCTAGCTCTTCTACTCCAATTATGTTATAACATTTTTTCTTATCTTGCTTGGAGAACTGTTCAGAGAGGTGCTCCGTCTGCTGGGATACTAAGCACATTTATTCTTTTTCTCCATCTGCTGTTTTTTAATATCTTTTGTCCTCGATTTGTGTAATCCCCATAGGAGACTTTGTTTGAAGAAATTCCCAAATGATTCCCAAATTCTCATTAGGTTTGGTGGAGCTATCTCACCTTGTTGATGCGTATTCAGCTGGATGAAAAATGGGTTTTGGGAGCACATTTAAATTAAATTTTTGATCTCTGAAGCCTATCTCTTTCTTTCACGAAGAGGCGATCTCTGCAATGGCATTGCGTGGAGAAAAGCACAAGAGGGGAGGAGATGCTCCTGATCACCCATGGGCTTTATTGCATCATCCTTTCTACTCACAAATGCACAAACTTATATAGATATGTGTGTGTGTGTGTCTTTATCTTATTTTTGCTTTTGCATGCTTATTGCCATCATTAAGAGAAGGTGCTCTGTGCCATATGAAGGATATATATGTTTGTGTGTGTGTCTTTATCTTATTTTTGTTTTTGCGTGCCTATTGCCTTCATTAAGAGAAGATGCTATGTGCCTTGTGAATCAAACTGTTAAAACATTATGTTTGGTCCTTTATTGCATCCTTGCAATTCTACCAGGTTTTTTCGGTTATGTATCAAATTGCTTTATCTTCAATAAGGAATTGGATCCTTGTGGGATTTTCATCAGAGTTCACTGTTTACTTTTGAACTGTATTTAAATTTGTGCAATCTTCATCTCTTCGTTGTTACAATTTTGCTTATTGATTGACCATTCCAATAATTGCAGGTTTTGTATTTGCTAAAGAAGTACCTGGGAGAGTATGTCCATGGTCTTTCCTCTGAACTCCTCCGTATCAGTGTCTGGAGAGGTTCTTGACGAATATTTTCTCCTCTCTTGTTATTTGCATCTTTTATTTATTTCCTACTAAAGATTATTTGATCATCAAAATATTCTTGAAACTTTGAGGTTCATGCATCAGAAGATGCAGTCAAGGAATGAATCTGGTGAAAGTCCAATTATCACTTACAGTATAAGAATGTGGCACAAGACTCAACACATGAGTCTGCTTAGCTGGATCTACCCTGATGCCAGCTAATTGACAGTTATATCACATAAAATCTGAGGACTATAAATAAGAGGAAATCTCATTGTTGGACGTCTTGAAGAAGAGAGAAGCATAGTTGTAGAGACCAGGGGAAAGTCTTTAATGTCCCCCATTTCCCGAGGGTGTTACTACTCCCTCCATGCAATCTATCCTACCGTCCTTGTTCTCTCTTGTTCTTCCTGTGCTGAAGCTAGTAAGCCCTAGAGTCTTACCAAAACTCCTTGATGGAGCATAGGTTGTTATAAAATATTTGTATTTGCATCTCATGGAATGTTTGCCGCCTCCGTGACAAATGGAGAAGAGGAATAGTCGGACGTTATCTATGTGAATGGGGAGCCACGGTGGGTGTATACAAGAAACTATGTTAGAGAGCTGCGGAACTCGGGATTGGAATATGGTGGGGCAAGGCTTCTTGGAGGCAGTTGGGCGATCAGGCAAAATAGGGGTCGCGTGGAATGAGACGGTGTTCACCAAAGTGGACAATAGGATGGGGCAATTCTTAGTGGCAGTCAAGTTCAAGGGGCATAGCGACAAAGTAGAGGTGGTTGTGATCTGAGTCTGTGGCCCAACAAATGTTTAGGAGGGCTGAACTATGGGGGAAGCTAGAGGAAATGGCAGCAGCCTTTCAAGGAACACCCATGCTGAAAGGGGGGTGATTTTAACGTGACTCTGGAGGTGGAGGATTAGATTGAGCAACGCAGGAGGGTAGGACCTTGACTCAGAGGGGTTTTGGACATTCATATCAGAAGCAATGCTCCTAGAAATGGGCCCGGTGGATTGCGTATATACATGGAGGAGTACAAATGGCAGTACCATGCTTTCTCGCTTGGATAGATTCGTCTGCTTAATAGAAACGGTTGAGCTTTTTCTGCTAGTAGATGTTCAATCGCTCTCAAGACCGCTATCAGATCATACCCTAATTGTGTGGACTACAAACGAGGGACAAAGGCGATCCACATACTTCAAGGTTGACAAATCATGGTTAATAGAGGTCGGTTTTAAGGAAGAGGTGGAGAGAGCGTGGTCCTCTCATGTGACCCATGGTTATGAGACAAAGAGGCTAGTAGACAAGATTGAAGGTGTACGGAAGCGTTTAATGCTGCTTCAAAAGCACATTCGAGAAGAGAGGAGTAAATGGAGACATGAGGCTCTAACAAGGATAAAACAATTGGACAATTTAGAGGATAGGTGAGGTCTAAAAGAAGAGGAAGTGAAAGAACTAAGGCTTGGCGGGACATCGTTGAGGGAGAAGATCAGAAGCTAGAAATGGACTAGAGACAATGGTCGAGGCAGCTGTGGTTTCACGGAGGGGACGCTGACACGAAATTCTTCCACTTGTTAGCAAATGGCATGAGGCTTCAAAACCAAATCATGAAACTCACAGTTGAGAATCAAGTACATGTTGAGTCACAGGCAGTGGGTCAAGCATTAGCAGAACATTTTAGATCTTTCTCCAGGAAAGAGAATAGAAATCGATGGAAGTGGTGTGGTAGGGGGACAAGGGTGGTGACCCAAGAACAATGAGAGATCTTAGTGAGACCATTCTTAGAAGAGGAGGTTTGAGCAACAATCAAGGGGCTAAATGGTGAAGGGTCTCGTGGTCCAAACGACATCTCGGTTTTTTCTATAGGGACTTTTGGGATTTGGTTGGGCCCAATGTGATGACCATGTTTGAGCATCTTCGTCAGGAAAATCAAGGCATGAAGAGAATCAACAAGTCACATATTTTCCTCCTCCCAAAACGTCAAGGTATCGTTAGAGTTGAAGACTTTTGCCCCATATCTCTATCCATCTCCATTTATCTTGTTGGCAAACAGGCTGTGGGAGGTGATTGATGAGTTAGTGGGACCCTTCCAATCGACATTTATCCTCGAGAGGCAGTTGGTGGATATTGCAGTGGTGGCAGGTGAAATAGTAGCAGCCTGGGGACGAAAGGGCACTGAGGGCTTCATGTGGAAGGTTGACTTCGCTAAAGCATACGTCTCTTTGGATTGGGCCTTCTTGTGGTCGTCTATAAAACGAAGAGGTTTCCCCACATAATGAATATCATGGATACGGAGATGCATTACCTCTCACTCGTTTTTAGTCTTTGTAAACGGGTGAACAGAGGAGGGGTAGATTCAACCACAAAGGGGTGCGAGACAGGAATGTCCCACTAACTTTTTGTTTTAGCAGTAGATGCCCTAGCCACGTGCACGAGTCTAGCATGCTCGCAGGGCATGCTTAGAAGTTACCAAACACAGTTTTCCGGAGGTATCCCAGTGCTGTAGTACGCTGATGACACAACTTTTTTAATAGAAGGCTCGGTGGAAGAAGCAAGGAATCTATCTACTCTTCTAAACCTTTTTGCGAATTTTTCAGGCTTACAAGTAAATTGTGCCAAGTTAGCCTTGGTGGGTTTTGGTCAAACCCATGAAGAGGGATTACAATGCTCGGAGGCTCTAGGGAATACCGATAGGGAGCCTACCTAGGAGATATTTGGGCCTACCATTTGAAGAAGGGCAGGACGTCAAGAACAATCTCCAATGACTGGATTTCAATAGATTGAAATCCAATCATTGAGAAAGTAGAAAGGAGATTAGAGGGATGGCAAACTAAACTATTATCGAGGGCTGGTCGATTGGTGCTGCTGCGATCAGTATTTGCAACAATCTCCAATTTTTCAACTATCCGTGTACAAGTTGCCATTGGAGTAGGGAAGAGGCTTGATGGTTTGATGAGACATTTCTTGTGGAAGGGATTTGGATCCCAACAATGTCGTGGGTAAGCATTAGTTTTATGGGACAACTTTTGTCGACCTATTCAAGCCGGGGGTTTGGGGGTTCTCAATGTACATAAAATGAATGTGACGCTCGTAGAAAAATGTGTGGCGAGGTTTATGAGCTCTCAGGAAGACGTAGTCACTCAAGTTTTGAAGGAGAGTTATGGTTGGGAGTTGAACTAAGAGAGTTACACTGCCCCATTGGAAGGGGCATCATCTTTTTGGCAAGGTCTGAGACATTTTTTGGCCGATGCGGGCCTTCTTTGCAGCTCACCTAGGTGACGGTTCAACGTTTCAGTACTGGACTGATGACTGATCTTAAGCAAGGCATCTTAAGTGAGGCATTTTCTCAATTTATGTGCACTGCCTACGCACCCTAGGGCCACAGTGGAAGAGCGTTGGGGCAGCTCATGGAATCCAATGTTAGACGTAGCCTTATCAGATTAGAAGATCGAAGAGTTCATGGTAATGCAACAGATGGGAATGGATTGGTGCTCCATTCTCAATATAAGGGGCAGATAAGAGACTATGCGAGGGGCAATCTGAGGAGGATCCTTTCGTGCAACAGAGCTTTTAGGTTTATATGGCGACAAAAGGTCCCACTCAAGGTCCGGTTATTTGGCTGGCTTCTTCTCTGGAAAAGACTTATGACACGAGCTTTCCATAGACGATTGTACCCGGAGACCTCAACTGAGTGCGGTCTATGCTTGGGCACTGAGGAAGACTGTGCACACCTTTTCTTTGGATGCCCCTTCGCTCGATTAATATGGGATCGACAAACCATTTCCAGAGTGAACACAACGTTAGAGACATTCTTTTAGGAGTCAACCCTGGGGAGCGGCTGCAGAAGGAGGGCGGATATGGTTCGCATACTCGCGGTGCTTTGGGCCATACGTGTACATCGGAATGAAAAGTTGTTCAATGGGAGGGAGGAGTCCACTGATGGGGTTGCCTATGATGTGGAGGGTTTTGTGGCAGCTTGGTCCTCTAGACCAGGGGGCCAGGGGACATGATGTATTAGCTAACTTTTCCCATGGGTCGGTCACCGATTTTTTCGGGTGATCGTCCTTTTTACTTAAAAAAAAGGTTTTATTTGCTATATTATATTTAACGGTATTGTTTTTTCTTCCATATTTTATAATCTTTTTGAGATATCTTATGTGCTTATGTTACCGTTGTTTCACATTATATGTATACCCTAGTTAAGGTAGTTTACTCATTTCTATGATACGTTCAAGCCCTAAATTATCCCCAAGGCAGTGGGATTTCTCCCTCATGGCCGGTCATCTTCTCTGTCCTAGCCCTCTCTTTGGCTGTTTATTAACGTTTGCTGATGCCATTAACCATTTATAATTTAGAATATACTATTTTTTTTTTTGAATAATGCATAAGAGGCACCCTAATTGGTGCCCCATGTTGTCATTGATTTAATTTTTTTTTTGAAAGAAAGAAAGGCCCCCTATATGGAGCCCCCCCATTGCCATTGAAACTAATGACTCAAAGTACAAGGTCAAGAGCTACAGGGGAACAACAGTCAAGGGGCCGAGGCCGGCTCGATTCCAAGTAAAAACCAAACCCCCCACGTCATGCAGAACTGCATTGGCGGAGGGGTTACGACCCCTGAAGATGACCTCGTTCCGATGGATCCACAACATCCATAGCGTGGCGAAGGTGAGCTGCCATTCGGCCGCCCTCCGGTAAGGGCCGTCCGCCACCGACCTCCGAAAGCATCCAAGTGAGGATAGCAGAGGACGACATACTTTAGTGGATGCCCAAACCGCCCGAGCAATCGGGCACGTGACGAATATGTGGTTGCAATCCTCCAGGGATGCCCCGCACATCGCGCATTCAGCTGATGAAGTGGGAAATCCAGCCTTGATGTAGAGCTCTAGTCATCAACCGCCGGCGAAGGAGAAGCCATAGAAAGACGCAGATCTTCAACGGGATGCGGCTTCTCCAAACCCATCTCCAGAGCCGCAAGAACAACTGGTCCTCCGATCCAGCCCTGTCCCGGAGACGACGGTAGACTGCTCGGGAGGAGAACTTTGGCACGCCCCAGATCCACCGGTCACCGCTTGCTGCCGGTCGCCAGGGGAGCAAGTACTCCTGCATTCGGAGGAAATCAGTTGTCCGCTGCTCGGACAGTGCAGCTGGCAGCGGTGGGGCCCAGACTCTGTGCCATGCGTGTCGCACCGAACACTCCGAGTCAGGTGCAAGAGCGAACAAGCGAGGGAAGGATTGTCCAAGACTTCCATCTCCCGTCCACTCGTCCCTCTAGAATCGGAAGGACTCCCCAAAGCCCAGCTGAGGGCGAAAAAAAGGCCGCACCGTCGGGAAGATGGGCCTCAGGGAGGACATAAAGGCTGAGTCACGTTTTCGCGGGGTCACCTAGGTGTGCTAGTCTAGTGAGTCACCGTATCCATCCTGTAAAATCCTTGAGGTGAGGTCCCCCGGCGGCTGCATCAGTCTCCACACCCACTTGGTCATGAGCGCCACGTTGGTGTGTTGAAGCTGACGCATGTCCCAAACCGCCTTGGGAAACTGGCCGGCAAACGGTCTCCCACGCCACAAGCGCCGCGCCTCGATCCGGATCTATCTTGGGTCCATGCCAAAAGAAGCCTCGCATGACTATCTCCAGCCGTCGTCAGACGCCCGCCGTCATCCTGAAGATGGACATGAAGTAGGTGGGAATGGCTGACAGCACGGCCTTGAGCAGGACTAGACGACCACCCCGAGATAAGATGCGTGCCCTCTAGCCTCCCGGTCTTGACTCCACCTTCTCAATCACTGACTGCTGTCTCGTCTTGAGGAGTCGACGATCCGCAAGAGGCAAACCGAGGTACCGAATCGATAACTTGGAAACCGGTGTCGATAGGATCCGAGAGCAGCGCGCCACCTCCTCTTGAGAAAGCCCAAAGCCGATGAATGCCAACTTCGCTCGATTCAGGCGTTGGCCTGAAAAATCCGAGAATATATCCATCATGGTGGAGAGTGTATGTACCGCCGCCCATGACCCCTGGATGAAAGAATGTCGTGTCGTCGGCGTACTGCAGCAAGGGAATGCCCCCGGGATACCTGGGAGATTGAAATCCTACTAGGTGGCCCTTGTGGCACAATTGTTCGGTGCATATCGCCAACGCGTCCACCGCTAGAATAAAAAGTAACGGGGCCAGAGGGCAGCCCTGCCGCACACCACGCTGGGGATGTATCCCAGCCACCTTGAAGACGCCCGTTCACGAGGATGGCAAATGTGGGGGTCGTCACACACTGCTTCACCCACCGAATCCATGTCTCCGGAAAGCCTCGCCGCCGAAAGACGTTCCACAAAAACCGCCAATCCAAAGAATCATACGCCTTGGAGAAGTCCACCTTCCACATAAAGCCCGCGGTGCACTCGCGACGCCATGCCGCGACTATCTCCTCCGCAATCACAATGCCATCTGTCATTTGCCTCCCCGGCAAGAAGGCGGACTGAAACGGCTGATTAATGCCGGAAGGACAGACTTGAGCCGATTGGCCAGCACCTTGGCAATAATGAGGTAAATGGAATTCGACTAGGAAATCGGCCTGAAATCCCCAATCTGTTTAGCTCCTTCGACCTTTGGGAGCAAGATGATGTATGCTTTGTTCAGACAGTCCATGTTGCATCGGCCACTCCTGAAATCTTCGATTGTTGACATAACCTCTGCCCCTACGACGTCCCAGCATTTGAGATAGAAAAACACCGGGATGGCGTCCGGCCCCGGGGCACCTTCAAGGTTCAGGCCGCGTATGACACTTCTGACTTCTTCTTCTGAAAACGGGGCTATTAAGTCTTGGTTCTGCTCATTAGTGAGGATCGACGCCCCCGTGGCCCACCATCGCCACTGATTTGGTGGGCCCCGCCGATAGAACTCCCGAAAGTGATCCGCAGCGGCCTGCCCAATTTCTGACTGGTCACTGAAAGTGCGGTCGCCAATCTGCAGTCTGCGGATGCAATTCTGACAATGCCTCCCATTCGCGGCCATGTGGAAGAATCTCGTATTGGCGTCCCCAGCTGAGAGCCATAACTGACGTGATCTCTGTCGCCAATCCATCTCTATTCGGAGGTCCACCTATGCAACCTTGTTTTGGCATGCCTTCCTTTCCTGTACTTCCTCCACCCTAAGGAGTCTCGAGTCCTCGATCACATCCAGGGCTAGGACTCGTGCGAGGGCCGCCTCCCTGTCCTGTGAGCGTGCTGTGCGAAGTTGACGTCGAATGTCCACTAGATGGTGCCGTAATTCCATCAACTTGGAGGCGAGCTTATTCGATGCTGAGCCAAACGTTGGACGGGGACCGCCACTATCCACATATGTCCTCTTTGAACTTCTGATCCCGGAGCCACGACTGGTCCATCTTGAAGTACGTGAGCCTGAACCCGCCCACCTTCGCTTACCAAATGATGGGCGTGTGATCCGAAAGAGGGCGGGGGAGAGCCGAGACCTCCGCAAAAGGAAACATGGCCAACAACTCACCTGAACACAGGAATCGGTCTAGCCGCGACTGAGAAGATGGCCCTCTCTATGTATACTGCCGGGTCAAGCGGGCCCATCTCGACCGGGCCCAGTAAATCCAGCACCTCCCAAAACTGAGTGGACCCCGGGTCCCGTCCGACCGCCTCCATTTGGACGGTTGTCAATCCGTAAAGTAACATTGAAATCACCGCCTATCAAAAGCGGGGTCGCCGGGAAGGCCCCATGGAGCTGTCTCAAATCTTCCCATAACTCATCACGTCTGCCTGGGTTAGTAGGGCCGTACATCGAGGCCACCACGCAAGAGGCGTCATCCCTTCTGTTCTTCAAAGCGGCCGCCACCACGTGTCGCCCTCTCCACACGTTCAGCTGGTCGAACAGGTCTTCCTTCCAAGCTAATAAAATGCCACCTGATCTTCCCTGATGCTGGTATGTCGACGTAGGCCGTCGCGCTACCCCATCCAAGTGACGTCCAGGTGCGCGGCTCGACTTGGGATATCATTGTCTCTTGCAAACAGATAATCTCCGCCCCCCATTGCCGGAGGAGATACCATCGGGCGTTTAGCCGACTGCAGACCCGTAGTACGTGACTGGCTACTTTGGCTTGTCGGTCTCTGTCTAAACCACCTGGGCGTACGACCGGACGTCTCTGTCTTTAGCTCCGACCCCCGTGTGATCTGGCGGCAGCGTTGCTGACCCAAGTGGCGTCACTGGCAGTGACTGCGCCTGTGATGGCGGCATTGTTGGCAGCGGCTTCGACAACGGCGGTGGCGGTGTCCGCGTCAGCGGCAGAGGCAACTGCTGCAATGGCTTCGTCAACGGCAGCGACGGCGGCGGTGGCAGCAGTGTTGCCCGGGGCCTGACTGGCGGCGGCAGGTGGCCCCGTGAGTCTCGTAGGCGGCGGTTGTCACGGTTGCGACTGTCACGGCTGTGGTTGTCACTGCGACTGATGTTGCGGCTACGGTTTTCAGGCAGCAAGTGGCCCCGTGAGCCTTGTTGGTGGCGGTTGTCAAGACGGCGACTGACGTTTCGGTGGTTGTGGCTATGAAATTTGTCAGGCGGTGGTCGCCTGAGCGGGTCATGAAAAACTGGGGATTTCCCGCAATGCGGGACAACCCCTTCGGGGAAAACCTACCAGCTGGGCGATGTCCTCTTCTCCCCGTGATCTCACGAAGGAGGGCGATCGCGGGAGTCTTTCTTCCATGAAATTTTTTTTTATTTGTTTCCATTGAAGAGGACTTTTCCTTGACCAAGCTTCTATTCTAGTCTACCTCTGTAAATCAACATAGATTGTTGTTCCCACTGTTGTTTTTTTCTTCTCAGGGGATGTGACATTGAAAGACTTGAATCTGAGAGCTGAGGCATTAAATTCTTTAAAGCTTCCTATCATTGTACGTGCTGGCTTTATTGGGAGCATTACCTTGAAGGTAATTCATACACTTTGGTCGATACTTCATCTCATTATCAAGAAAATCTCTTTATTTGAGAGACACATTTAAATGCAGCATCTGACTAGTCAAAACTGACTTGATCTAGAAGTACATATCCTGTAATTTTATATGCATGCATAATATTTTTATGGAAGCCAACTTTGATATTCCCATTTGTAGATGGTATTTGAAACATTTAAAATGCCAGTGGGCGGTGTGGGTTTGGAATCCTGACTTAGCATTTTTTCCGTTAAAGCCATCTTTTCTTTGTCATGAATAAATTTTTTATACCTTTATGGAGTTTAGAGTTTGATATTGATACATAATTTCCAGTTCAGATTTGACATGAACTGGTGTGCAAGACGAGATAAGCGGTATAAGTCAGCGCATCCTTTTTTCAAACATTTAGCTCCTTCAATGTAAGGTTTTGTCAGTGAAACTCTTGCTTATTGAAGTGACGCCTCCTATGAACAAGTTTCTTCATGAAAAAGGTCTATATAGACTTTCTGTGTCTGAGATTAGCTTGTCAATGATGAATCTAGCGTCTGCCAATTTTGATCCCGATATTTCAGGGACAGATAAATATATCTTTGATGGCATTCTACGAATGCCTTAATGCTACCTTTGTAAACATGAAAAGTTATTGGGAGGATAAATAACAAAGAACAAATGTGCAAAGTACTATATAATTGTTTTTTAAAAGGAAAAGGAAGATCACTGGAGATCAGTGATCACCTGGATAGTGTTATATGTATGTGTCATATGTACAAGAGTGGTCGCAAAGGACCCCTTCCCCACCCCCTTCACATCCTTCTACACCAGCATGGCACAAATCCTTCCATGTCTGCAATGACCCCATTGACACAGCTCTCCCCTTAAAAACCCGCTCATTACAATATAGCCAAATTGCCCTTAGCATGGCCAGGATTCTTCCCTGCTCTGTCTTCCACTTGGGAGCATCTTGCCTGAAAGATGTCCAAAAATCCTTGTTGGAAGTAACCACCAACTGTGGTATCTTCTTGCTCCCGCAAATGACCTGCGTGAATGGGCACTCAAAGAACCAGTATGAACAGTCTTCTTGCCAACCTGTGCACATTACAGAGTCTACCAATGTGTTTGGGAACAATCACCTTTGAAATAATTGTGTCACGAGATGCCTCCTGAGGGAGCAGCTAACCAAAAAATATTGCACTTTCTGTCTCCCTATAAGTCTTCATCCCTGAATAAGGACCTGCTCCTCGTCAAACTGCCTGGCTCTAATCTTTGTGTGCCCCTCGGATAGAGAAGGTGCAACCTTCCCATTCCCAACATCATGTGTCCTAATTCTCTAAAAAAACATCATGTGTCCTAAGAGATTGGTGCAGGTCTATTAGGACATTCTGCATATTCAAGAAATCCTCCACCCTCTAATCTGATAGAGCACATTCCAGTGTTGGATTCCATGTGCCATCACAACTATTCCTTATTGTGGCCCAAGGGTTCCATGTAAGAGCTAACAGGTGCAGAAACTCCACACTTAGAATGCCTGAACCAAAATGTGTCACGAGATGCCTCCAGAGGGAATATGCTTTTTAAAATGTATTGAAAATTTTTTCCTGATATTTTTAAAATTATTTTTGTGCCTCCACATTAATTTCCATTCTGGATTATGTAGGTTCCATGGAAAAGTCTTGGGAAGGAGCCTGTTGTTGTTCTCATTGACCGTGTCTTTATTTTAGCTCATCCTTCCAGTGATGGACAGAGTCTCAAGGCAAGATGCTCTCACATGTAGACATTAAAATTTTTTAGTCATATGTTCATGGAAATTCATGATTTATAGTGTTCTTTCATAATATTCATTTCTATGAAATAACTTTAACTTTGGTTTTATATCTAGGAGGAAGACAGAGAGAAGCTATTTGCGGCCAAGCTCAAGCAAATTGAGGTGATTTTTTTACTTCACAATGAAAATCTTACGAAAGTGTGATGTTGGAAAAGTTATCTCATGGTCTCCAAATTATAGAACAATGATACATAGTGAGGTATTGATGTTAACTTTACACACATGACACCCAAACAGCATTTGTGGAACTTTGAATCATGAGGCGATATTGATGTGAGATAAACACAGATCACATGCATTTCCATGTGTTCTTTGACTGCCACTGCGTTTGTCATCACCTCCTTACGATTTCATCTAACTCTAATACCATATCATTCTTCATGGCTCTGATACAGTTTGTGAGCTTCCATCATGATTTTTTTAAGGACAGAAAGATCACCATAGATCTGTGATCAAACTGCTAAAATCTAGCATTAAGTGCGAAACAAGTTTAGTAAATGTCATCCTCCTCCCCAATGGCCATTTACCCTCTCCTAAACTGACATGAATCAAACCCCTGCACGTCATGGACTACCCCATCCATTGAGGCTGTCCTTCCCTTGAAGATGACTTCATTCTGATGCAGTTATATCACCGACATGACCACAAAAAGCCTTCCACCTCTGCCTACATCATAGAAGCTCCAGCCTGGACCAATACTCAGAAGGCCTCTTCTGAAGAAGTATCCACCCATGGGATCTTCTGCGTAGCCCAGATCATTGACACTGTAAGGAAAGATGGAAGCAATTTTCTTCACCACCTATACACTCTGCCAAAGTGTTGGGGAATAGCTTCTTCCGGATGACCTGCATCATCAGTCTTCTCCGAAAGAACAACCACACAAAAACACAGACCTTTAATGGCACCTTCTGCTTCCATTTGATCCTGCAATTCTGAGAGACATTTGGCATTTCCTTTATTTTTCAACCTCCAATCTTCTCATACACTCTCTGGACCAAGAGAGGCGTCCTTTCTGAAACCCTGGCATCCTGTGCTCCGAGCTAGGGTCTGATTGCGATCAAGGATCGCTGCATGCACTCATTTTCTTCCACCCTCTCATTTGACTGGGTGCCCTCTGGAATCGGATCCATGGCCCGTCCAAGCATTCCTTGACTGTGGCCTATGAGTTGCATGCGAGGGCAAAAAGGTATGGAAACTCTACTCTTAGGATCCCTTGAGTCAACCAATTGTCCTGCCAACGGCCAAGTACAGCGCCGACCCTATCATGATGCAGTTGATTCCAGATGCCAATTATGAGCACCCTGGGAAAAATAGTAGTAGGCTAATGTTATCAGCCCTTGCTCCCTCCAGCCGTCGCCACTTCTTGTTCCTGTCAAGGTTAGAGAAAGAAAGAATGACAGGAAACCCTATGTTGAATGGCACATTGGCTAGTTAAATACCAGCTTGCAATATATGGACCAAAGCCCACATGGGAAATACGTGACTTATGTGATAGCTTGTAGTGGGCCACTGATATTATGTCATTACCATAAAGTAAATGAATAATGGGAAGTAAGAGGAGAGTGGTCCAGTAATAAATCGTGGCCCACTTACATCTGAGGAGAGAAACAACTTAAATATAAATGCAGAGAGCAAAATCAACACTGAGACTAACAGCTATGGAGTAAATTAAAGTGCAGAGTTCTTTAAGATGCCCCACACATACAGATTCATTAGATGAGAACATCTCTGGACGCTTAAGGCTGGTGTTATTTGTCAAGTAATGGTTAGTTTAAGTCTGTCATAGCCCTCACTGTAGGGTGGTTTTTGGGACATAACTAATCAGAACCCCTGTAGCCTCTGTGAAGGCAACACGTAGGTATGAAAGTCTTTTGGGTGCGGAAGAAATATGACATGAGATATGTATCCTTTTAACTTGTCTCATCTCCTCCCTGCTTCTCTCCCCAAGGTTTAGTCCACACCTCTTGGAAGTTCTTCCTCCATCAGCCTTTCCTCACTCTCTCTTTAGACCCCTATCTCTTGCCTTTTGTTCCCCTTTCTACCATCTGGATTCTACTTCTCACTCCCCTCTATGGGATTCTTTGGACTCTAATCTTGAAGTGTACTTCAGCAAATGAAGATTTGAGCGCTAAAGTGGTACTTCCACATCTTGGATTTAATTATTTATACTTTCAGATACCCTTCCTTCCATTAACTGTAATCTGCACTTCAATAATTTGACTCTTTCCTCTGATGCGGTTAATTGGACCTAGTGGCCATGAATTTCTGATGAAGCATGATGACCCGTTTCTGTGCATAGTTTTTTAAGATGCTGGTATATGAATTATTCAGCATGTTACTCTTATTTTAGATGGAGTTTCATCTGTAAGCAGCTGGCGAGACTTTCCTACCTCAAATTTTCTTGTTTAATTGTTCCCGTCTGGTAGTTCATGTACTTTTTTTGGATACAGATGGCTTGTTCATCCATTGAGTTGTTTGACTAAGATCTTTGGAAATCTATCATGCAGAAAGTTTTTTTTATCATCTGCAAATGTTTGGCTTTGAATCCAATATCAACATCATTATTCTGAAAATTCAACATTATTTTGCATTCCTATTGGACTTGTATGTGTGTGCATGGGCATGTTTCCCATCATATCATGTTTCTTCGCTTCTATATTTTTTTTTATATTCATAGGAAGCGGAGCAGGCCACACTGGATGCAACGACAAAAAGATCAAAATTGGGACATGTATGATTTAATTTCTTGACATAAATTCTTTATTACCTTGGCCCATATCATGCCTGTCCATCTATTCCTAATGTAAATACGATATTTGTCAACTGTCTACATTTATTTACTTTTTCGATGTACATTTATTTACTTTTATATCGAAACCCTCCTTTGTTTTCATATTGTAACAGTATCCTTAAGAAGGTCCAATAAAACTGTACACGGATTCAATGAAAGGGATGATGGAGTCTGACCCATTCTTTGTATGAGCCTATTTTAGAGGGTCATCATCTCTGTAATAAGTGAATTTCCATTTCCGAAACTGTTAAGTAATATAGTAGTGCTCACTGTACCGCACTCACAGCGAAAAGTAGCATGGTATAAGGGCATGCTCAAGTTAACTTCACCTTGCATACAAGCTAGAGCCCCTCGAGAGGAGGCAAAGTTCTAGCAGGATCACTCTGATCTAGGTTTACTGGTGGAGCACTACAGAGATGTATGCTGTCCAAAGTGAATCTTCCTCTACTAACATCCCTCCAGGCATCATTGGAGAGTAAGAGAAGCTGTATCGGGTTCCTTCTTCCTATGCCCAAACATCTGCAATTCATTGGGGTCAACCTTCATCAGGGGAAACTCAAGTTTGGTCGGAATACAGCAACGGAGAGATGGGCAGAGATTGATAGAGAGGATTCCTGAAGGAAGATGAAGGGTGGAGGGTTAGGATTGCCTGCTGTCTTGAAGTCAAATATAAGGCAATCGAAGTTATTCTACTTCGATAATAAGAAGACCCTTAACTAGGGTTGTACAATACTAAATAATGATTATATTTGCATTCAAAATAAGGTAATCAAAATAAGAAGCCCCTCCATAAATAGGGCTTTACAAAATGTTACTGTTGTGACTGATATAATACTAAATAATTTTTTTTGAAAAGAGCGAGGGGAACACCCGAAACGGTGTCCCCAGATGTCATTGATATAATGACGAGTTTACAGAACACGCGATTACAAGGGTAGATGTAACAAGGGGCTAGTGCCACTTTGCTGCCAAGAAAAAGCAAACCCCCTCGCATCATGCACAATCTCCTCGTCGGCGGGGGGACAACCTCTGAAAATGACCAGGTCACGGTGCAGCCGCACCGATCAATACTAAATAATAATAAGAAGAAAAGGTAACTCAAAAGGACACCATATCACGACAATATTGAAAGCGACCTAGAGATAAATTGATCACAATAACAATCAGTGAGAAATCCTGATTCCGAGGAGACAACGTTTTCTAGGTTGTATAAGTTTCTTATGGTTCTGAAGTCAGAGTTTGAGCACTTTTTTTAATTTTTTTTTGAAGTGGACAAAGGGTGATCATCCAAAAATCAGCTACTGACCCATATATCTAATACTTAGAGGTACATGTATCCTTCTGTCCATTCTGAACTTCTTTCCTCCCCTTATATCCTGGAAAACCGAAATGCCACCAATGCCTCTAATGTCATGGATTAATCCATCTGTAGATCCCAACTTTGATGGTCTCTTGTTCCTGTGTAGTCATATGGTCGATAACACCGTGAGTATATGACCCCCTTCCTTCTTCCTTTGATGCCTGCCCCTCTCGATGGAGTTCCAAAACGATGTCTCTGAGGTTGCTTCATTGTCAGAATTGATTGACTGGTCCAAATCATCCTGGCAAAGGGGCACTTGAAAAAAAGGTGTGCACAGTCTTCCTTGCCTCTTGAGCATAGAATGCATTCTGCCGCTATATTTGGGTGGAGTCATTTGCAAAATATGCAAATCATTATTTCTAAGGAGAAGCCATCCGTGGAGTAGCACCTTCAGTGGAACCTTATGTCTCTAGATGAACTCTGACCTACTCCCTGCATTCATGTGTCCTGCTTTGGGATCTCTTATGCATTAAGAATTGCTGCATGTTAAAAAATTCCCCAACCTGCTGGTCTGACAAAATGCTATCTAAAATTGGATTCTAAGTGCCTACCCAACAATACCTTCTATGTCTCTAGGGTTTCTTGCTAGCGAGAAAAATTGAGAAAACACTTCATGTACAGCACTTCGAGCTGACCAGTCGTCCATCCAAAATTGAAATAATGAGCTGACCAGTTGGGGCAAAGCTGTATTAACAGCAACTTTGATGCCTGGAGATGGCGCCATTCCAGATTTTCGGCCAGGGCAGTATACCGCCTCCTTCGAGGGCAGTCACCCCAAGAAGCCATTTCTCTCGTCCGGCGATGCCGGGTGATATGGAAGCAACGACTCCCTTGAAGATTCAAATCTTCGACTGGTTACTTGTACGTCACCGTCGATGACGAGGCCATGCACCATCGCCTGTTTCTGGGAGCCATTGTGAACTGCCCCCTGTGTGATGGGGAGGAAGAGGACTGCTCCCATCTGTTTTTCACGTGCCCGATGGTTCACGTGCCTGTATCCCTGTGTCATTATATCAATGACATCAAGGGACACTATTTCGGGTGTTTTTCCCTCCCTCATTTCAAAAAAAAAAGAAAACAGCAACTCACTTGAAAAAGAGAACAGTAGCAAAGGTACTGAAATATCAAAGCCCTTCATATCTTTTATGAATGAGCTTTCAACAAGTACGAAAGACAATTTCGATTCCAAGGAGCAAGTAAACTTGATCCAAGGTCCATCAGATATGCATTTTTGGGCTACTCATGCACATTAAAGGGGTAGGAGTATTGTGAGTTTGATTCCAGGATGATGTATGTATCAGCTGATGAGAGCGTTTGATGACTATAAGGATTCTCCAAGAAAGAATTGCCTCCTGGTTTTTGGCGAAAACATGAAGGGAGAATCTCAAATGAAATATGAGGTGTTTGTCCCTGTGGATGGGTACTTCACGACTTAGAGAAAGGCTTTCAAATATATCTATGCTGGTGAGCATGGAGAGCAGAATAAAATATCACAAGGGACCATGCTAGCACAGAAATAGGTTAAGTCAAACTAGAACACCTCCAAGAATCATGCAATAGAGGTTAATGAGCTGAGACATGAAGATTGTGAAGATGCACATGAGGCCAAGGAGAGGTGCACATAGGATCAGTTATATTAGCCACTTGTATTACAGATAGGGACCAGAAAGTGTGTTAAGGAGCAAATGTATTCATTGGAAGCTAATAATTTTTTCTCCCCGGAGGAATCACTGGACATTTTTTATGAAGTGGATGATCACTGAGACTCTCATGACAGAAGAGAAGGCTCTTCCTGAGGGATGCAAGAGATAATATGAAGAAATGAAAGCCCCAATAGCAAATCAGGTGTAGCAGCTTGCTTAATTGCCCCTTGGGTTAAAAACCAGCGGGGTGCTAGTGGGTGTATACTTATTAAATAAAAGGCATGTGGATCCTTGGATAGATATAATCCCTTATTGGATGCTAAAGGGTTTAACTAGACCTATGGTATAATTTTTTGAAAAAGGAAGGAAGATCCCCTGAGATCAGTGATCACCCTGCTAATGTGAAGCATTAAGTGTGAGACAAGTGTAAAAGGGGCCATCTTGATCCTCCCCACCCTAGCCACTTATCCCCTCTTGAACCAATAGAAATATGACCGTCCACATCGTGGACTATCCCATCTATTGATGTTGTTTTCCCCATAAGACAACCTCACTCCAATACAACTAGATCACTTAACCAGCCTGATCCAACCTCAGAATGCCTTCCCTGTTCAGCTTCCCTCGAGGAAACTGCAGCCTAGAGCAATTCCTAGAACGCCTCCTCAAAAGAGGTATCCACCCATGAAATCTTCTGGGCTGCCCAAATCACCAGTCCTATGGTGTTAACTATTTTGAAAGCTTTGCACAGGGAGGCCAAGTTAAATACCTCTAGAATTTTGTTTGCACTCGATGCCAAGTTGGGGTGGGAGATCAGCCAATTCAGCCTGAAGTTTTTTTTTCTCAATGGTAACTAGAGTAGGAAATGTCTGTGAATCTTTCACCAGGTTAGAGATAGGCACTTTCCTGTCTCATCCATTGTATTTATTTATATCTCTTATGTAACAAGTATTGGGCCATAAGTGAATATTCTCGTACCAATAGGTCCCTTTTTTTAACTTCTTTTCCTCTCTCTTTATGGGCCTACTAACGACTTTTTAAAAAGGGCCAAACTTATTGTAACTAGCATTTAAACCAGTCTTGGGACCCAGTCATTGAGAAAGTGGAAAGGAGATTGGAGGCATGGCAAGCTAAATTATTATACAGGGCTGGTTGTTTGGTGTTGTTGTGGTTCGTTCTTGTGGCAATCCATATCTTTTAGCTATCTGTGTTCAAGTTGCACATTGGAGTAGGGAAGAGGCTAGAAGGTTTGATGAGACGTTTCCTGTGGAAGGGATCTAGATCTGACCAATGTCGTGGGCAAGCATTGGTGTCATGGGACAATGTCTGTCAATCTATTCAAGTCGGGGGCTTGGGGATCCTTGATATACATAAAATGAACATGACGCTGCTAGCAAAATGGGTCGCTAGGTGGGGCTAGCGGACCAGCGTTTCAAGTGGAGGGCCCCTACCTCCCAATCGCGCCTCGACCGGTTCCTGTGTTTGATCGAGATGCTGGAGCGTTTCCAATTGGCTGTGGTGACCTTACTCCCGCGCCCCTTATCCTATCACCCCCCCCTTCTGTGGTCCTCATAGGTCGGGATGGAGAAGCTCCCCTATTTCAAACTCGATCGTTCGTGGCTCCGCGACACTGCCGTCAAGGCAAGCATCGAGGGGTGGTGGGGCAGCCAGATTGTTTTTGGTCTGGCTTCGGAGTGGGTGCCCCAGAAGCTGACGCGCCTTTGCCTACTTATACTTTCTCAGAGACGGCAGATCCGAGCCAACCAGACCAAATCGTGCGACGCCGGCCTTGCTCGTATCCAAGCTCTTGATGTCATGGAAGACTCTCTGCCACGAACGGCCTTCGAAGCATGTGGGCGGAAGAAGTGCCGTGAAGATGTGGCGGAGGCGTACCTCAGGTTTGAAATGGATTGGTAGCAGCGATCCCGACAGTTGTGGTTGGCGGCAGGAGATGCCAACACAAAGTTCTTTCATCAAGCCGCAAATGCTCGGCGTCGGACCAACTGCATTGGTTGGATTTGACTTGGCGATTCGGTTATCAACAGCCAAGCTGCAGTTGGTTCGGCATTAGCCGATCACTTCCGGTCCTTCTTGCGGCGAGGACCCCCAACTCCTGGCGATGGACATGCATCGGATCATCCACACTCTCTCCAGCACAGCAGCAACAGATTACGGGTCCCTTCCTCGTGGACGAAGTGAGGGCAGCGATTTGTGGGTTCAATGCAGAAGGGGCTCTAGGGCGTGATGGGATCTCGGTTTTCTTCTACAAAGACTGCTGGGCCCAGGTGGGGCCAGACGTCATGACGCTTATGGAGGAGTTTCATGTTGGTACCTGCAGGATGGGTTGTATCAATAGGGCTTACATTACGTTGCTGCCCAAGACACTTGGAGCTGAGCGGGTGGGTGACTTCCAGCCCATCTCCTTGTCCAACAACGTTTATCTGATCATTAACAAGGTGCTCTCCAACCGCCTTAGAGGGCTTTTGGGGACCCTCGTCAGCCCCCTCCAGTCTGCTTTCGTCCCGGGGAGGCAGATGTCGGATAGTGTTGTCGTCGCAGAGGAGATAATCACTTTTTTGATGAAGGTCGGGCACCGCCGGATTCATATGGAAGGTGGACTTCGCCACATTATATGATTCCTTGGATTGGAGTTTCCTCTAGAATGTCCTCAAGCGCCGTGGATTTCCAGAGGCGTGGATCAATTGGATGAAGCAAAGT
Organism: Lemna minuta; assembly: GCA_024174645.1. Lineage (NCBI taxonomy): Eukaryota > Viridiplantae > Streptophyta > Magnoliopsida > Alismatales > Araceae > Lemna > Lemna minuta. The sequence goes on from CM044101.1 coordinate 16,729,481, forward strand.
GTATATACCACGACGTTCGCGGTAGTGGTCAATGGCAGGCCCCAAGGGGGGTGGATTCACCCCCAACAGGGCATCAGGCAGGGTGCCCACTCGCGCCCCTCTTATTCATCCTGGCGGCCGATACATTGGCTATTTGCACGGAGCAGCTATGTACCCGTGGCTATCTCGTAAGATTCTAGACCACGGGCCGACCGGGGGGCATTCCATTGCTTCAGTATGCAGATGACGCCACGTTCTTCTTGCGCGGATCGACGGTTGCGGTGCACCACGTCTCCACTATGTTGGACATATTCTCGGACTTCTCGGGCCTGCAGCTAAACAGGGGGAAGTCCTCGGTCGTCGGCATTGGCTTGTTCTCGGAGGAATTAGCACGGGTCTTTGCAGTGCTGGCCACACATGTCGCCTTGCTGCCCATCCACTACCTCGAGCTTCCTCTGGTAGAGGGAAGACTCTGCGATCATGACTGGCAGCCGATAATGGCGAAGATCGTGGCCCGCCTTGGGGGCTAGCAAGCTTGGCTTCTCTCCCGTGGTGGTCGTTTAGTGCTGTTGCAATCCGTAGGGGCGACCATTCCTATATATTTTATGGCTATATTCCGGATGCCGGAAGGGGTACGGCGCCAGATAAAGAGCATCATACGACTTTTCTTTTGGCAGGGGACATGACTATCGGAGACCAGGGGGATGGCCTTGGTCACATGGAGGACAGTTTACTGCCCAATACGGCCAATACGACCCTCCTCGCCAAATGGGTGAGAGGTATCATGCAACAGTCAGGGGAATCGGCGGTGGTAGTCTTACAGGGACGCTACGGTGCGTCGATCGATTGGTCGTTCTGGTCAACTCCTCGTCGAGGGGATTCGGCCTTTATGCAGGGGTTGAGGCCAGTTTTCACTTGCATGCAATCTCTGTTCCGACCACGTGTGGGGGATGGCGCCAGTTTCATCTTCTGGAAGGTCGACTGGTCTAGTCACGGGCGCTTTCGGGCCATTTACCCGCGGCTGCACGGCCTAGCCCAAGACCCCGAGGCCACGATGCGGACAGTCTGGGACGCCAACTGGTTCCCCTCCCTGCCCAGCACTCTCTCGGACCAGAGATACATGGACCTCCTTGCCTTGCATACAACTCTCGTCCCAGTTCAGCTATCGGGGAGGGCTCGACGCCTGGGTGTGGTGCAGTGGGCGCTTCTCCGTCTGCGTTGTCTACCGTCACATTCAAGACTTGGAGAGTATCTCGGACTCGCCTACGCTCCTCAAATGCTGTCGTCTCCTCTAGAAGTGCCGAATTCCGCTGAAGATCAAGCTGTTCGGAGGGTTGTTCCTGTGTCAGAAACTGATGACGCAATCCCTTCGACAGAGGTATTACTTAGACGCCTCGGTGGAGTGTCTTTTGTGCACCGGAGCAGCCGAAGACTGCTCCCATCTCTTTTTCGAGTGTCAGTTTGTACATATGACATGGCGGGCAACACCTAAGAGCGGTCTAGTCACGTCCACAGCCGACTCATTCTGGCGATCCATCAGCTGGGGGCCATTTCAACGTGCGTCGGAATGATAATCTAGCTTCGCCACTTTGTGGTCAATTTGGCTTCATCGGAACAAAGTAGTCCTTAGAGGTCATCCCCCTTCAGCCGATGCAATTCAGCACGACTCAAGGGGGCTCACTCATTTCTAGCACGGAGGCGGTCTCGGCCTCTCGGGTTTTGGACATCTGTAACGGACTATTTGTTCCTCATCATTAAATAAATGACAACAGGGGGTACCACTCAGGGTGCCTTTTATGCGTTCTTTCAAAAAAGAAACAAGGGTTGCTAGGTTTATGAGCTCTCGGGAAGACCTGGTCTCTCAAGTTTTGAAGGAAAGGTATGGCAGGGAGTTGAACCGGGAGACGTTCTTCGCCCCATTTCAAAGGACATCGTCTTTTTGGAAAATACGTTTTGGCAGATGCAAGCTTTCTTCATAGCTCACCTAGGAGACGGTTCAGGGTTTTAATACTGGACTGATGACTGGTTGACGCGAGACATTTCCTCGATTATTTGCAGTGTCTACGAACCCTAGGGCCATGGTGAAGGAGTGCTGAGGCGGTGCATGGAGTTCAACATTAGCTGGATCCTTATCAAATCAGAGGATTGAGGAGTTCATAGTATATAAGAGTCCACAGAAAGGGGTGTGTGATAGTTGGGAATGGATCAGTGCCCCATTCTCGCTACGGGGGGCATATAAGAGACTATGCGAGGGGCAATGTGAGGAGAACCATTCGATCAATAGCGCTTGTAGGTTTCTATGGCGACAAAAGGTCCCACTCAAGGTGCGGTTACTCGGTTGGTTTCTTCTCCAGAAAAGATCTATGACACGAGTATTCCATAGACGATTGTACCCGGAGTCCTCAGCTGAGTGCGATCTAGGTTCAGGCGCTGAGGAAGATTGTGCACTCCTTTTCTTTGAATGCCCCTTTGCCCGATCCATATGGGAATGACAAACAAGTTCGAGTGTCGACTCAACTTCAGAGTCATCATTTGGGAGTCAATCTGCAGGAGCAGCTGCAGGTGGTAGGATGAGATTCGCATACTCGCAGTGCTCTGGGCCACATGGTTGCATTGGAACGATAAGGTGTTTAACGGGAGGGAGGCGTCCATTGACAGGGCCGCCTATGCTGTGGAGGGTTTTGTGGCAACCTGGTCCTCTAGACAGGGGGTTGGGGGGCTTGATGTATTAGTTAACTTGCCCAGGGGGTTGGTCACCGATTTCTTCAGGTGGCTGTCCCTTTCACTATTAAAAAAAATTCTTGAAAGTGAGAAAGTTGGTTGTTCATTTTTGTAAAACCCTAATCTTCTTGTCAGCTGGGAGGAGCACCGCACCTGCAGTGCTTAACAGGTACGCAATTTAGGGAAGGCCCTTTTATGGACTCAAAAGTCACCTGAAGCATGGTTTGTCAGATTCTCTCGATTCATGAACAAAATGGATCACGTTCAATCCAATCCAAACATTCTTGAGGGCTTACAGTATTTATAGTCTATGTTGATGCTATAATAATGACTGGAAATGATACTCAGGAGGCAAACAATTCTGTAAGAAGACTCTCAGGGGAGTTCATTAATTAAGATTGGGAGAGACTCATTTAGATCCTTACAAATTAAGTAGCCCATGCCAAAGAAGAAGTATTTTTTTCTTTGCATTAACATATTGTTGATCTGCTGTGAGAAACATGAAGAAAGGCTTGCAAGCCAGTGATCAATCCATTGATGTGAATCTCAAGCTGGGTGTAGGCAAGGAAAGCAGCGTTCCTAAACAGAGTATGATACGAAAGGCTGATTGGGAAAGTTATATATTTTAACCACACAAGGCCAGACACTGCCTTTGTAGTCTGTTTATGCAGCCAGCATATGCGGATCCCAGAGAAGTGCATTTGCATGCAGTTTTTATAACATCTTAATACTTTAAGGTTACAGTTGGTCAAGAACCCTATTTCATGGGAAAGGGAGCTGTTGTTGGAGATATAAATTGATGGTTTCTGTAGAGGGTCAATAACCGCTTGAAGGTCAAGTTCAGTCTATTTTACCTTCAGAAGGGTTCCCTAAAATCGTGTTGAACAGGATAATTTATAAGCATAATGGTTTATTGCTGATCTCTCACCGAATACCTTGTAAATGATGGAATGTTGGATTACATGATGATGTCTGTTAAGGGCAATGAGATCATCTTAATTAACTTCATTAGTGAGAACTTAAAATCTTAGAGAGCTACGATATTATTCTAAGGTTCTACTTTATCAATTCTGACTGACTTGTGACTCGAGGTGGCAATCTTTAGCATTAGTGACGAGTTTTCTTATTTTGCAGTCATCTGGAGGGAATTCATGGTTTGGCTCGCTAGTTGCTACTATCATAGGAAATCTGAAAATTTCTATTAGTAATGTACATGTTAGATATGAGGATACTTTGAGGTATGTTGGAAACTTATTCTTGTTTTCTATTGTATTTAGGTTTTCAGATATATTGATGAGAATTTTCTTGTTTAATATTTCTTGTAGCAATCAAGGCCATCCATTTTGTTGTGGCTTAACTTTGTCAAAGCTAGCAGCTCTTACAACAGATGAAGAGGGCAATGAGACATTCGATACTAGTGGAGCTCTGGACAAGTTGCGAAAGGTTGTCCTCGTTTGAAAATGACATGCCTTCATCATCTTATTTCTTTTCTTTATACAATGGGGATATGAAATTTTGTGTTTTAGGGGGCTGACGTAGCATATAGCCCATGTATGTCCAAGGTTGTCATGAATTTAGCATGTTATATATGGCCTGAGGAAGGTACTTATTGGAGGTGGTGGAACCCACCCCATTGCATGAATGCATTGAAAATGTAGAAATCATCAATTTAGGAATTAGGATGGACATGTCTAGAGAGAGAAACACTTACAGCAGGTTTCATATGGCGCAGCTCATGGCCCCAGGCCCAGACATCTTGACCAGCCGTCCCTACCCAGAATCTTCTTTTTCCAATGCTTTTGATAAAGAAGTTTCAGGATGAATCTTGTAGAGATCTTTGTCAATGGCTTTGGGCTCCTTGGACGATCTGACGATGATCTCATAACCATGGACCTTTCCTTTATTCTTATTATCTCTCATGATACATTCCATCTCTCCTCCTATCTATTCTTTCACAAAGATTTCCTCCCTGCACTTCCTTGGACTCTGCCTAGGCATATGATTCCTTGGACTGGAATTTCTTGTGGTCATCTATGTAAAGAAAAGAGTTCCCTGAGGAGTGGATAAAGTGGGTAAGGAGAAGTGTTACCTCTCATGCAATTTTAATACTGGTGAAAAGTTGCATGGATGGAGGGTGAATTTATCCATAACAGGGCAAGAGACGGGGATGATCACTTGCTCCACTATTATTTGTTTTGGCAATGGATGCTCTTGCCACATGCACCATGCAAGCATGTACACAGGGCCTGTTGAAGGGATACTAGACGCCGAGCCATCTATGTGGCATTCCTTTGTTACAATATTCCAACGATACCATGTTTTTCATAGAAAACTTGGTGGAGGAAGCAAGGAATCTGTCCACTTTGTTAGACCTATTCGTGGATTTCTTGGGTCTGCAAAGTAATCAAACTGAATCAGCCTTTCTAGGGTTTGGACAGGCATAAGAAGAGGAGTTGCAATGCTCAAAGGTTTTGGGCACACCGTTTGGGAGTCTACCTATGCGGTACTTGGGCTTATGATTAATGTGGAAAAGGATGTTAAATATTGATTGGCAGCTGGTTGTCAAGAAGGTGTAAAGACACCTGGAGGGATGGCAAACCAAGGTGATGTTGAGGCGGAGGGGGAGATTGGTGCTGCCACGATCAATCCTTACAGCGATACCTTTATTTTACTTCTCAGTGTCAAGGTGCTTTTAGGGGAGAGGAAGCGACTAGAAGTTTTGATGAGGCGTTTCTTATGGAAAGGCCTTGGATAGGGACAGAGTTTTCGCTTGGCAATAGTTTCATGGGATGTCGTCTGTCGACCTACCAAGTAAGGGGGACTGGGGATCTTACACGTACACAATATGAATATGGCTCTACTGACGAAGTGGGTGACCTGGATTATGGGCCCTCGGGACGACCTAGCTACATCCGTATTGAGAGATAATTACAATATGGGGTTGAATTGGGAGAGCTGATCGGCCCTGACCAGTGGCGCATCTCCATTTTAGCAAGGCTTAAGATAGATCTTCCCATGTAAATGCAAGTTCTTCAAAGCCATGTTACGGGACGGCTCGATAGTTAAGTATTGGCTAGATGGATGGTTGACATGAGTTTTGAGAGTGGCATTTCCTCGACTCTTTGCACTTGCATGGAACCATGATTCCATAGTTAGGGATGGCTGGGACAATACGCGGAGCTTAATCTCCAACGGAGCGATGTCAGACCGAAGGTCAGGGAGTTTCTCGATAGGCAGCAGTGAGTACAAATGAGACCATTGAGCGGCAAAAGAGATGGCTGGTAGTGGGAAAATGTTCCTTTGTTAGTCTGCAAGGCCTATAAGAGGATCCAAGAAAGTCAAGGGACAGGATGAGACAATTATTCGAGCATGTGAAGTCAATTGAACGCAAAAAGTTTTGTTGAAGGTGAGGATTTTTGTATGGCTTATACGCTGGCAAAGGTTGATGACTCGAGTACTCAAGAAAAAAGTGTACCCAGATGTATCTGAAGAAGGCGTTTTGTGTCAAGGTGGAGAAGAAGATTGTAAGCACCTATTCTTTGAGGGCTCCTTTGCTTACACAATATGGGCCACCCAGGGGATAACGTCAGTGGATGTTATCTATGAGATGAATTTTTGGGACTCAATATGAGGAGGCAGCTGTAGAAGGAAGGAGAAAGGAGGGCGAATATTCACAGTAATATGTGCAATATGGTTACATTGGAATGAGGTGATATTCAGGGAGAGATCAGCTTCTACAGAGTGTGATCCATGAAGTCGAGGGACTAATGACATCCTGGTTTCACCGAGCCTCATAGAGAGATGGAGAGGTAAAACAAGCTTAGGATGGAAGATAGGGACTGACAGCCCTCAAACTGGATCGAACACCGCTTTGTTAGGTGATCGGCACTTGTGTTCTTCCAAAAAATAAGGAATTATGATAGATAATCTAGAAATTCTAGGGTTCCATTTGCAGTCAATGTCATCTCATAGAGTATTTCATGATGTAAGATTGAACTTCCATTTAATGATAATGGGTGTCGTTTGTATGAGAAGGTATTGAACTGAAGGATTAGAAAGTTTGAGAATGGTGGAGTTATCTACTCTCAGGATTAGAAATTTAAAAACTGTGCTATCTCACTACTCTAAGAGGCTTGAGAATCAAGAAATGTGGAGTATCAACTGTCAAGGATGGATGAAGCCAAGTTAGTTCATTGGGCAGTCATGATTTCCCTTCATCTGACTGTTCGAAAAACATGCTTTCCACTTTTTTTAAAATAATTTAATGCTGTTAACATTGTTGCAGTTGACAGGGAGATATAGTACAAGATAGACTGAGGAATTCGGGAAACAAATCAGGGAGGTGTGAAACAGACCAAGAATAGAACACTGAATGAAAGCTCTGGACGACTTAGAGGATTCCAGAACCCTATCAAAAGTAGAGGTGAAGGAGTGGAAGGGACTTAGGGAGGTGGTAGTGGAGGAAGACTGGAAGGTGGTGTTGGACTAGCTACAGATGTTTGGGCAGAAATTGTCCTATTACGTGGTTTTTCCTTCTCACAGCAATTAGCAGGCGTCGGATGAATCAGATTCTGATGGTGAAGTGGGGAACCAAGAGTATGTTGGAGCCCATGCAGCCCGAAGAGTTCTGGAAGATCATTTCAGGAACTTTTCTCAGAGAGGAGGCAGAAATTAGTGGTGGCCAGGGGGCCACTGGGTCGATGCTAGAGCAGCAGGGGGAGTTGGTGAGGTCCTTTTCAGTGGAGCTCCAGGTGACTGTTAAGGGGCCGAATAGGGAAGGGGTCCAAGGGACCAATGTTTTCCCAGTGTTCTTTTACAGTGAATTAGAGTCATTGCCACATTGGAGGAATTCCAGCTTGGGAATTGCAGAATGGAGAGGCTTAACAAAGCCTACCTAGTCCTACTGCCAAAGCACCAAGGATCAGTGAGCATGGGAGACTTTCAACCCATTTCACTGTCCAATTCTTGTACCTTGTCATTGCAAAGGTACTGGCAGACAGTCTAAGAGAGGTGATCGGGGAGCTAGTTGTACTTTTCTAGTCAGCCTTCATTCCAGGCGTGCAACTGGTGGATGGCGCAGCTGCAGCATCAGAGATTTTAGTGGCGTGGAAGAGAAGGAAGTCCATGATGTTTATGTAGAAGCTGGAATTTGCGAAGGGATATGACTCCCTTGACTGGAACTCTCAGAGGATGTCTATGCAAGGGAGAATTTTTCCAGCAGAATGGGTCTCATAGATCAAGGGATGTGTCATGTCTCATTCCTCCTTGGTGCTGGTAAATGGGCACCTGGAGGGGGCTGGATCTGACTGCAATGCAGGGTCACCCAAGGATGTCCCTAAGCATTACCCAGGCCTGCTCACATGGCCTATGAGAGGTCCCGGATGCCAACCATTCCAGTGGGTACCCCTCTTCTGCAATATGCAGATGACATCACCTTCTTTATGGAGGTGACGATGACAGGGAGCTCATGGAAAGCAGAGCTCCCCAAGGGGAGTGCATCTCCATAGAGAGAAACATAAGATGGGGTGACTCAAGTGGATGGAGGGAGTAGGCAAAAGGGGTCCACAGAAGTTGCAAACAGGCACATGGATTCTAAAGGGGTATATCGAAAGCAATTATACAGGGTACATGTGGAGAAAGTTGGGGCTGAGGACAAGCGGCTAGGAGTGATGGAAGTGTGAGAAGTGGGGACGCCAGGGGCTTGCGTGGGATGATCAATTGTGCTCTGCTAAAAGGGGAAAGGTCGAAATGCTGATGGGGGGCTTGGTGAAGACGAATGTGAAGTCGGCTGAAGATGGAGACATGGAGCATTAGGGTGAGGAGGATCTGATCACAAACAGCCAAGCAACTGTGGTGCCTGCTGCAGCGGGATTTCAAAGGGTACAGGGAGGGGAGAACCAGGTGTTCCTATAAAGTGTGTCTATAAAATTTTATGTAACTTTGGAGATAGGGGATTAGACTACATGGAGCTAGCCAGGGGACCTGGGATTGGAGGAATTCTGGCCTATCATCTCAGGGGCAGGTATTCAGAAAAGGGGGCATGCAGATTGCATGTACATGTGGAGGAGTACAGCTGGCCCTAACTCTGTATTTGTCTGGATGGGTTCATGTGCTGCATAGAGTTATTGGAGCATTACCAGAGTATGGATGTGCACTTGCTTCCTAGACCATTGCCAAACCATTCATCGATCGTGTGGTAGACACATGAAGGAATCAGCCATTATGCTTATTTGGAGATGGAAAAATCCTGGTTACATGTGAACATGTTCAGGGAAGAAGTGGGGAGATGGTGGAACACACCGCCTGGGCAGGGTTTGGCATCAATGAGATTGGCTTAGCAATTGGAAGCACTACAGAAGCACATCCCTAGGTTTAGGAAAAGAATCAGGGAGGGAAGGAATCGAAAGAGAACATAGGCTTTTGCAATAATAAAATAGTTGGATGGTCTGGACGTAGTCTGCAACTTATTAGAGGTTGAGGCAAGGAGCAAAGGGATTGTAGGGATGTGGTCACCACAAAGATAAATTGAAGATGGATTGGAGACAGGGATCAAGGTTGTTGTGGGTAAGGGAGGGGGATTCTGACAAAAGATTCATTCACCTCACGGTTGGCAAAAGGAGAAGGATGAACTAGATACTGAGAGTGCATGTGAAAGACAAGGAGTTTTCAAGGCACAAGCAGCTGGTACAGCAATGGCAAACCACTTTTGGTCCTTTTTCAAATGAGGGAGCCATAGCTGGTAGAGGTGGTTTGGTAGAGGGGCGCATCAGGTCATGCATGAGTAGAAGGCGAATTTGCTGTGGTTCTTCATAGAGAGGTAAGGGATGGCCAGAAAGGGATTGAATGGGGAAGGTGCTCCTAGATTAGATGGATTTCTGGTTTTCTTTAGTGAATTGGGGGTAGTTTGAGCGTGGGATTTTGGCCCATCTCATTGTCAAACTCCATTTGTCTCATCAGTTTATTGGCAAACAAGGTAAGGGAGGTGATTTACGAGTTTGTTAGCTCTTTCAAGCAGCCTTTTTTCTGGGTAAGCAGCTGGTGAATAGTGCAATTGTGGGTAGAGAGATTATTGTGGTGTTATAGAGAAAGGGGAATAGAGGTTTAATGCAAAAGGTTAAATTTGCAAAAATGTATGACTCCCTTGATTGGAACTTCTTATGGTTCTCTTTGAGGAAGAGAGGTTTTCCATTTGAAATGTGTCTTGGGTCAGGAGATGTTTTACCTCTTATTCCTTCACAGTTCTAATAAATGGATGGTTGGAGGGGGGTTGGACTCATCCAAATAGGGGGGATTAGGCAAGGGCAAGGATGCCCTCTATTGCTGCCATGTTTTTCTCTAGCAGTTGATGCTTGAGCTTCTTGCACGATTGGGGTGTACTCGCATGGCTTGTTCAGGGGCTTCCAGATGCCCAGTTACCTAGAGGATATCCCATTTCTGCTACATGGTGATGACTCCATATTCTTTACGGAGGGTCAGTTGAAGAGGCCAAGAATCTCTCCACAATGTTGGTTCTATTTGTAGAGGTTTTGGGGCATGAAAATTAATTGGTCAAATAAACTTATGTTGGGTTTTGACTTTCACAAGACGAGATGACTTATTGCCAATAAGGGCACTGCCCATGACCTCATTGAGGCTGCCATTAATTAGAGGTCAACTTTCAGTCGTGGACTGGCAACTGGTGATTAAAAGGGTGGAGAGGATTAAAGTTTGCCTTCTTGCCGGGTAGACAGATGTCCGACAACATTGTGATTGCCGCGAAGATAGTCGCCACATGGCGCCGTGACAGCACCCCGGGGTTCCTGTGGAAGGTGGACTTCTCCAAAGTGTACAATTCTATAGATTGGCGGTTCTTGTGGAACATACTTCGGCGGCGTGGTTTTCCGGAGACGTGGGTTCGATGGGTGAAGCAGTACGTGACGACCTCCACCTTTGCCATCCTCGTAAACAGGCGTCCTCAAGGAGGACGGATCCATCCTTAGCGCGGCATTCGGCAGGGTTGTCCACTTGCCATGCTACTGTTCATTCTTGCTACCGACGCCTTGGTGGTGTGCACATTGCAACTTTGCCGTAGAGGTCATCTCGCGGGTTTTCAGTCCCTTGGCATCCCCCTGCTGCAGTATGCAGACGATAAGACCTTTTTCATCCAGGGGTCTTGGGCGGCCGCGCACGCACTCTCCACCATGATGGATATCTTCTCGGATTTCTCAGGCCTTCGACTGAACCAAGCAAAGTCATCCTTTATTGGCTTTGGACTATCCCCTAAGGAGATGGTGGGTTGCTCTTAAATTTTGACGACTCTAATCGGAGAGTTAGCGATCTGATACCTGGGATTGCCTCTGGCGGATCGTCAAATACGAATTCAGGATTGGCTGCCAGTGTTGGAAAAGGTGGAGACGCGACTGGGAGGATGGCAAGCACGCCTCTTATCGCGGGGCGGTTGCCTTGTCTTGCTCAAGGCGGTGCTGTCAGCCATCCCCACCTATTTCATGTCCATTTTCCGGATGCCGATGGGGGTTCAACGACGACTGGAGACATCAATGCGGGGGTTCTACTGGCGCAGACCCTGTTTGGAGGAGGCTTAAGGGGCGGCGCTGGTGGCATGGGAGACCGTATGTCGTCCGCTTTCTCAAGGCGGATTGGGAGTACATCATCTGCAATATGCCAACTTGGCGCTTCTGACCAAGTGGATGTGCCGTCTGCTGAAGCCGTCGGGGGATCTATTGTCGGGTGATACTTCATGATGGATATGTCGCCTCGCTTGACTGGCACAAGTGGCAGACCCCACAGAGAGGCGACTCAGCATTCATGTCCTCCCTTCGTCCTATCTTCTCGGCGGTGCAGTCCTATTTTTGACCCAAGTTGGGCTCCGGGGAGTCGTTCCGATTCTGGATGGACGAGTTGTCGGGGAATGGACGTTTGCGTCAGTCCTTCCCCCGCCTATTCTCTCTCAAATCAGACCCAGAGTGCTCAGTGCGTCAAGCCTGGTAGGACGCATGGGCCCCGCCCATGCCATTAGCGTTATTCGACCACCGGACGTCCAAATTCCTTCGTCTGCAGGAGCTACTGGCGGACTGGCGACGGTCTGAGGGTGAGGACGGGTGGACTTGGTGCGAGTCGAGATTCTCTGTTCGGGCAGCCTATCGCCGCCTCTGGGCACAGGCGGGCTCGGAGGACCCGCTGTTCTTGGGGCTTTGGAGACGGGTCTGGAGAAGCCGCATTCCGTTGAAGATCCGGGTCTTTATTTGTCTTCTTCTTCGTCGGCGGCTGATGACGAGATCCCTCCGCCTACGAATGGTCCCCAAATTCTTCAGCTGAATGTGTGTTGTGCGGAGCAACATTGGTAGACTACGACCATCTCTTCGTTATGTGTCCGGTTGCTCAGGCGGTGTGGGCATCGACCAAAGTTGCTCGACCCATGTTATCCTCTCTAGAGGATTTCTGGAGATCCGTGGCGGACGGTCCCTACCAGAGGGGGGCAGAGTGGCAGCTCATCTTCGCCACGCTCTGGGCCATCTGGACCCATCGAAACGAGGTCGTCTTTAGGGGTCAAACCCCTCCGCTGATGCAATTTTGCACGAAGCGGGGGTCTTGTTTTCTCACGGAACCGAGTTGGCTTAGGCCTCTCGGCTTTTGTACCCCTCTAGATCTTGATCTTGTAATTTCTGTCATTACTTCAACGGCAATGGGGGGGCTTCATCTCGTAGGGCCCTTCTTCCTTTCTTCAAAAGACCAAAAAAAGGTGGAGTGGAGGTTTTAAGGGTGTCAGGTGAAGGTGTTGTTGATGGGAGATATACCTGGTGTTATTATGATCAGTGATTTCAGCAATTCTCCCCTTCCAGCTCTTGATTTTTAAGCCACTATGGGATTTGGAAAGCATTTGAAGGGCTTGATGGGCGTTGGAAATCATTTGAAAATTCTAAGGTTAGGGAAGGATAAGGGGATTGCACAAGTCTCATGAGATGTGGTGAGTAGTCCGGTCAATCAAAGAAAGTTGGGAGTCTGGTAGGACCTCAATCGAGAAATTGAGGTCTTCCTGGTTGCCTTGGGTCCTTAGTCGCGAGAGAGAGTGATCCGTGGAGAGAAGAGGAAACGCCGGAGGTGAATATGGTAAAGAAAAACGCTGGATGCTAAGGGGAAGAAGGGAAGGGGATCACATTGGGGAGGAGGAAGAAGAAGGAAGAGATATTGCTAGGAGGAAGGAGGGAAATAACTCATAACCGACGTTTTCCTGCGTCCTCCGTCTTGTCTGCCTCCCTCAAATAAGCGACGGGGTTCCGTTAGTGCCAGAGGTGGCATAAGTGGCCTGGTTGTTTTAGCAGGCGGTACGGCCACGTCTGATCTGCTTATTGGGGCCCACGCCCCTTTATGACCAACTGTTTTATTTATTCCGTTGCGGGCTGGCCCTCCAGGTCAGCCCACTTGGGCCTTCTAGAATACTGTTTGAGTGGTACTCCAACAGAGTCCTGAAATTGCAAGCTATGAACTTGGCGGTATTGATGAAGTGGGTGGCCAAAACTTATGAGTTTGGCAGAAGTATCGGCTTTGAAAATTTAAAGGGACTGTTATGGCACACAGCATGACTGAGAGGCACGTGCGACTCCTGCTCGAGGAGCATCTATGTTTGTGAATGGTTTTAGTTGGACTTTCCTTCGAGTCTGGCAGTTTTTTGTGGCCAAATAAGGGGACATCACAATACTCCACTAGTGGCTGGACAACTAGCCCTCCCAAGGGATCCTAGAAGAAGATTTCCTGTGTCTTTTTGCTGCTGCACGAGATTCATGGGCCACTGTCACCGATTGCTCTAAGGGAACATGGAATCCAACTGTGGTGGTCATGCAGTCAGATCAGGGGGTGAAATTTCTTTTGCTAATGTAGAGGTCTTTGATACTGTCAGATGTTTTCTCGGGGTGCAAAGATGGCTGGGTTTGGGAAGGGACTCCCTCTGAATCGAGCATGTGTACAATAAATTAGAGGCTGAATAATAGTCGAGACATCCATCATTTGTATGAGTAAGATCATATGGTAGTAGAAGGTTCCATTTGAGGTACAGATTTTTGGGTGACTGCTCTGGAGAAGATGACTCGTGATACGAGCATTCTGGAAGAAACTATTCAGAGAGACATTTTGTCTGTGTGTGTCATGTATACACGAGGCGAAATTTGCTTCCACCTCATGTTCGAGTGTCAGTTTGTTTAAGTTGATGTAGGATACACAGAAGATTCCATAGATGGATACTTCTTCAGAGGAGGCCTTCTGGGAATCAATCCGGGCTGGAGTTTCCAGGAGGGAGACAGAATGGGGAAGGCTTTTCATGGTTATGTGGGTGATCTTGTTGCATCAGAATGATATCATCTTTTTAGCAGTTCATAAGTAATTTTTTTTTAAAAACAAAGAAGGAAGATCACTCGTGATTGGTGATCAACCTGATAATATTAAGATTTAAGTGCGAGACACATGCAGTAGGAACCTTCCTGATCCTACCCACCCTAGCTACTTACCCCTTCTTTCAAAAAAATCAGAATGATGTCATCTTCAAGGGGAGGACAGCCTCAAGGGATGGGATAGTCCACGATGTGAAGGGTTTTGTTCATGTAGGTGCAGAAGGGGTAAGTAGCTAGGGTGGGTAGGATCAGGAAGGTTTCTACTGCATGTGTCTCGCACTTAAATCTTAATATTATCAGGTTGATCACCAATCTCAAGTGATCTTCCTTCTTTGTTTTTAAAAAAAATTACTTATGAACTGCTAAAAAGATTTGAGAACTTGCTTACCTTGTTGCTGTTTATCTTTTAAGTGGAGATCATAATTCTCTATAAATGTCTATATTGAGCACTTATATTGCAAAGTATTATTCTTCATCCTATTCCTTGTGAACAAATTAAAGAGTGAATTGACATATTTCCAACCGATGTTATTTATTTTAAAGAGTGAGTTGTTATGCTGAATAGAATATCTATTTTAAATGTGTATTTTTAATTTAAGACACTTTCCTGTAATCTATTGCTTTAAGTGGCCTATTTGCACAAAAGTGCTTCACATTGAGATCTCGATTTATTGTTCAATTCATGAGTTGGAGTCAACTCTAACAGATCTTCTGACCTCATCTACAGTAGTTTATTATCTTGAGAAATGATTTTTCCCTTCTTCCAGTCTCTACAACTTCAAAGACTAGCTATTTATCATGACTCAGACACAACTCCATGGAAGCTTGAAAAGAAATGGGAAGATTTGAATCCTTCAGAATGGACTGAGGTTTGTTCTGTGTTTCTTCTTAATTCTATTTTGTATTTTAAAAGAAATTGACTTGTCTAACCTCCATTTGCACTGGATTGAGAATTCCAGATATTTGCAGGAGTTCATGGGAATTTTCACACTGATGCATATTCCACAGTTACAACCCAACGAAGCTATCTGGTCTCTCCAATAGATGGGATACTGAAGTATCATCGTGTGGGAAGGCAAGAAAGACAAGATAGCGAGGTTCCATTGGAACGGGCTTCCCTAGTTATCAGTGATGTGTCCATGACTGTATCTGAGGTTTTGTAATTCACCTTTGCTAGTGTCATCCATTTCTGATACTACATAAAGCTTTGATTGTTGAACTCTCTGATAGATCTGTTTTTAATCATCAGGCACAATATTATGATGGCATTAAA
Organism: Lemna minuta; assembly: GCA_024174645.1. NCBI lineage: Eukaryota > Viridiplantae > Streptophyta > Magnoliopsida > Alismatales > Araceae > Lemna > Lemna minuta. The sequence goes on from CM044101.1 coordinate 16,744,835, forward strand.
CTCGCAGAATCATTCTCACGATATAGGACACGTATTGAAGTTTCACACTTGCGACCAACGGTACACGTTATTGATGATCCTAAGATATGGTGGCGTTATTTGGCCCAAGCCAGTTTGCAGCAGAAAAGGATGTGGTACAGTCCTTTTTATGATCCATTTGTGTTTGTTTTTTGGACAGAGGCGTATGTTAATTTGCCCATGCTTTTTTTCCTCATAGTACCCTCTTTTTGGCTCTCTGGTTCCTGGAAACCTCTTTTTGTCTTCTATTTCTCTCTGTTATTCCTGTTTGTTGTGGTCTTGTCTCTGTTTTGAAAGTGGAGTAAACCCTAATACTAATCTCTACATACTCCTTGACTCTGTAGCCTTCCATTGTTTATTTAGTAGTGTTTATTTGGTCTTGTGTCATCTTAAATTTAAATTTCTGAATTTTCTCCCGACTATCTGTTTCTGATAAGTATCTCATTTATTTTCACCGGGGACTAGAATAAAAATTTGAATAATTCTTTAAGCTGGATGCTTTCTTATTAATTTTCTAAGAATTCATAGTTTTGCAGCCATCGTTTCTCATGGGAGAGAATAAAGGATCTCTGTCACTGTCGTAGAAAATATGTTCAGCTATATGCATGTTCATTGCAGAAGAAAGAGGTTAATAGCTCGGAGATCAGGAAAATCGAGAAAGACCTTGATTCGAAAGGTGATACTTCTTTGGAGGTACTTCATATTCTGCTTGCACTTAATTCTTGATTTTATAATAAGATTCTAGCTACTTCCGTTCTCATTTTCTCATCAGGTTACTGGCACATGCAAAGGTTGAATCTGTTAAATCAAAATTAGTGGCCCTGCAGCAGTCTGACCCTAAAAGAAGCTGGTTGTCTCTAGGATGGTAAAGAATATGTCTGCCTTTCCTTTTCAAAATGATTGGATGTTTTTCCGGATAATTAGTTGAAGAATATTACAGCGATTCAAATATGTTTTGGTCATCATTTCTGCAATACCTTCTGAGGTCTTCTGTTCGTGCAGGATTAACTACTCTCAAGAGGCGGCAGTTACCAAAAATTTGGAGGAAAATGTGGTTGACGAGAAAAATTTGTCTAAAGAAGAGTGGGAAGCCTTAAATAGGTTGTTAATCTACTATGTAGACGAGGATGAAAATACCCCGTCAGGAAAGGACACTCAAGCAATGATACAGTTATTGGTAGATGTGTCAATTAGTCAGGCTGCTGCTAAGGTTATCAGCATAAGTAATACTGAAATACTATGCGGCAGATTTGAGCAACTTAATGTTACCACAAAAATGTATAAAAAAACTATGCACTATGATGTGTCCTTGAAATCTTATGGTTTGTCTGCTCCAGAGGGGTCTCTTGTCCAGGTTTCTTTTTAACTCCATTTTAGTGTTAATTTTCTAATTGATGATATCTTCATTGGTTTTGAATCTCACTTCAGAGTTTTAGCAATGAAAGAAAAGCATATGCTTTAGCAGCCACCTTTGTTCAGTTACCAACTGAGGAGAATGTGGATTGGCGGCTGTCAGCAACTATAGCTCCCTGCCATGTGACAGTAATGTTCATTCCATTTCCCCTAATATTCTGTGATGCAAAAATCATCTTTTTCAACTGGAGGCACAATTTCGGTTTTCTCATTCTTTTTTTGAAAACACATGGTTTTCTTACAACGTTTTTTTGTGTACCCTTTACAAAGTGAGATTATTTGATCTTGTTTTTTGAGCATAGGTTGAAGTAGATTGCATCTTTCATTTGTCCCTTCTGTTGCCACAGTTAGTTAAAACGTTTGTCTTTGACATTTAGGTGTTAATTAAAACTTATGAGCACTTCTTAGAGTTTGTGAAGAGGAGTAATGCTGTTAGCCCCGAGGTAGCATTGGAGACTGCATTAGCTTTGCAGGTAATTGTCTGTATGTGAGTTCTCTATGATATGATTTCAGATGTTATTAATTCGTATTCTTTGAACCACCTTTTTTATGGCATTTTTGGTCTTGTGATTTCACGCTTGGTATTATTTTTTTTTCAAAAAGGAAAAGGAAGATCACTTGAGATCATTGATCAACTATATAATATTGTCGTTTTGGCAAGGAGGCGGCCTAGGCCCCTCGACTATTGTACACCTGTAGCACATGATCTGTATCAATCGTCATTATTTTAATGACAGCGGGGGGGGGGGGGCATCAGTCCGGGTGCCCTTCTCCCTCACCTTTAAAAAAAAAACATCTGTATAATATTTTATATATGGATCATATGCACAGGATTGGTCTCAATGGCTCCCCTTCACAATCTTCTGAAATAGCATGACATGAATCCTTCCCCACTCTGTCTCCCTCCTAAACTAGCTCATTACGATTCATCCAGATTGCCTGTAGCACTGCAGGGATTCTTCCTCCTTTGTCTCCCTCCTGGGAGCTTCATGCCTCAACGAGGCCCATAATGTCTTGTCGAGGTAACCTCCAACTGTGATGTCTTCTGGCTAGCTCAAATCACCTTGTGAATGGGCCATAGAAGTGTGAGCATTCTTCTTCTCCCCCGTGCATGTAGCATAGCTTGTTGATGTGTCCTGGAACAATCTTTGCTGAAAGACTCTCAAAAAGAGACTCTGCCCAAGGACCAGCTAATTAAAAATTTGCACCTTTGATGGGACTTTTTGCCTCCCTATGGGTTTGAATGCTTGGATGATTGCCTGCACCTGATCAAAATTTTCCACTCTAATCTTCATGTACGCCCTTTGGATGGAGAAGTTTGTACCTTCTCACTTCCAACTGTCTCTTGTCCCTTTTGACAATCACAGGTGTATTAAGGCGTTCTGCATATTTAGGAGATCCTCCACCCTCTGATCTGACAGAGTCTTCAAAGATCGGATTTCACGTGCCATCCCAACTATCCCCAATTGTGGCTCAAGGGTTCTACTTAGGAGCAAACACATGTAGAAATTCCACACAAGAGGGCCCCAAACTCCCAGTCCTCCCAGCTTGACCGGTCTGCATACTTCATCTTGAGACAGAGTCACTAGACCTCTGCCTTCCCTCAGAGCCCAGAGCCTTTCCCAAAATAGACCTCCTTATCAGTCCATCCAACTGCTTCCTAATGCGTGGCATATAGCTTCAAGAATGAGAGATAAGAGATAGGTAACATGGAAAGCACAGTCCGAACTTGTACCAGATGCCCTGGCCCCCCTTGACAGCACTCTGATCTGCCCTTCCTGTCTCTTTTTCACCTTCTCTATCACCAGTTGTCAGTCTGAGCCTGAGAGCTGACCTCTCGTCATAGGTTGCCCCAAATAATGCATACTTGAAAAGGTATTGTGTACTAATTCAGAGTTCTTTTGAGTAGTGGTGCTTAATGCCGATATATTATCTGTATGATGGTTCACAGGGCACTTGTTGCACAGCAGATACCTGTGAAATTTGATCTGTTTCTGTACCAACTTTTCTTATTCTCTTTATTTCTGTAAAATTCAGAGTTTCCCTATTGCACCTCGAAAAGTGGACCTCAGAATCACTGTCTGATTTTGGCGATCTCTGTTTCATTTTTGTGGCAATGATTACCCTGTAATGCTACCATCTTGCTGCTTGTGTCTCATCATTTTCCCTATCTGTAATACCAACTTTTTGTGTGATCTCTTTCCTTTTGATTATCCAGACTGTCTTTTGTCCTGTCATCCTGTCTTTGAAACTCATGCGTGTGTTGTACATTTTACAACATTTTGCTTTATATTGCAAGTAAAATCAGTCTGCCTGAGGAAAAAATTCTCCTGATATTTTGATTGCTTATATCATAGAAGAGTTTTTTTTTGAATAAGAAAGCAGATCACCCATAATGGTGAACCACCATACAACGGAGGTAGAGGGTAACGAGACCAAGAAAATGACCCATCGTGCCCTCCATGACCTTCAACTCACACATTCTCAAATCAGAAACCAACAAACTTCTCCACCTCCTGGACGAGTCCTTCACTCGATGCCGTTTTCCCCTCAAAAACCACCTCATTGCAGTGCACCCATAGGGCCCATACCACCGCAAATCTTTTTCCCCGATCTGCTTTGTGACCTCGCCTCCGCCTCGGTATTGTAGCCCAGAAAACTGAACTTGACGTAATATCCGAGAGCCCTTGACTGGCCCAAATCCTTATAGCAATGGGACATTTGAAGAACAAATGCTCACAATCTTCTTCCTGTTCTCTACACAACATGCATAGGGCTGATCCGGTTGAGAATAAGTGTCTATGTCTCACCCGAGTCAATACCTGCTGTCTAGCGATTGTCCATGCAAACATTGCCACTTTATGAGGTAACCTTTGCTTCTACACAGTGCGACATGCATTTAAAACTGCGGGGTCTTCAACTTGGGTCGTCCTCAACTGTTGATACAGCCCTTGAACTGAAAAGGTGTTCTTCCTCCAAATCCATCCATGCATGGCCCCTTCCCTAGGCCTCCACCCCTCCAACATCTGCTGCATACTCAACAACTCCTCCAACCTCTGATCCGATAAATGAGCCGCAAGAGACGGGCTCCACCCTCCGTCCCTAACACTCTTTGACTATACCTTGCGGGTTTCGGGTTATTGCAAACAGTCGTGGAAATTTCCCTCTTAGACACCCGTTACCCGACCACTCGTCCAGCCAAAAACGAAACAAAGTACCGTCACCCAATCGAGTTGAGAAGAATTTTTGTATGATAGGGACCATCTTCTCTAGCCCCCGCCAGAAAGTCGAGGCTCTCCTCACTCTGGTCGTCATCTTATCCCAATCCACGCTCTGCTCCATATCGATCCGTCATCATAGATCTAATCACATCTTCCTCTGGGCCTATAATCCGTTTCACCCATTTCGTCAACAACGAAACATTCATCGTATTCAAGTGTGGTACCTCTAGACCACCCTGATCAGTCGGCGTGCAAATGTCGTCCCATGCTACTAAAGCCATCCCCCTTCCCTCCTTCGACCCCTTCCAGAAAAACCTCCGCATAAGACCACTTAAACGTTGTTCAATGCTTGTTGGGATCTTGAAGACATATAAAGAAAATGTGGGTATTGCTGAGAGAACCGATCTCAGCAGCACTAGTCTTCCCCCTTTCGATAATACTTTTGCTTTCCAGCCCTCTAGCCGCTGCTCCACTTTCCCGACTACAAGCTGCCAATCTGCAACACAGAGCTGACCCGTAGAAAGGGGCAACCCCAAATATCGAATGGGCAAAGCCCCCACCGGTGTGCCCAGTGCACGTGAGCATTGACTCTCCTCGTCTTGTGATAGCCCAAACCCCGTGAATTCTGATTTCTCTCTATTGAGACGGAGCCCGAACAATCTACGAAAACATCCAACAAAGCCGATAAGTTCTTGGCCTCATGCATCGACCCCTCCATAAAGAACATTGTATCATCTGCATATTGCAACAAAGGAATGCTCGACGGTTGGCTATGTGTCTGAAAACCCTTCAAACTCCCCTTTGCGCAGGCTTGGGCTGCGCTTATATATAAGACATCTGCTGCAAGGACGAACAACATTGGAGTTAATGGGCAACCTTGCCTGATCCCTCTTTGTGGCCGAATCCACTTTCTTGTTGGCTGCCCATTCAACAACACTGAGAATGACTGGGATGTCACACATCGCTTCATCCACCTAATCCACTCTTCCGGAGAACCGCCCATAGGAATCGCTAGTCCAATGAATCATATGCCTTCGCAAAGTCTACCTTCCACATGAAACCCTTCAACCCTTGAGCCTTCCATGCTGCAAGGATCTCTCCCGCCATGACAACACTATCCGGTAGTTGTTTCCCCGGTATAAAAGCATATTGAAACGGCTCGATAAGCTCTCTGATCACCTCTTTCAGCCGGTTTGCCAATACCTTGGCCACTATAAGATAAATGAAGTTAGATAGTGAGATAAGTCGGTATTCATTGACATTTTCGGCCCCCTGTCTCTTCGGCAACATAAAGAGATACGACTTATTGATCCTCTCCATATTGGCTTGAGGAGATCTCAACTCCTCCAAAATAGCCATAACATCCCCCTTGATCAAAGCCCAAAATTCCTTATAGAAAAGTACCGGTAATCCATCGGGCCTTGGGGCGCCTTCTCCATTCAGTCCCGCAATGGCGGAGTGCACCTCCTCCATTATGAGAGGACGCAACAAGATTACCCTCTGATCTGTTGTGAGCTGAGACACCCCCCTTCCTGCCCATCTCCATCGACTTGGAGCTCTTTGTCTTGTCATCGCCCAAAAATGATTTGCCAGAGCTCGGCCCATTGCGTGCGGTCCGCTATGTTGCTGTGATCGATATATGATCATTGCCCGACCCCCTCGACCCCCTCGAGCTTTCTCCCTTCTCGCTCCTCCTATCCCTCTGATTTTTTGCCCCTAGCCCCGTCATTATCAACTCCCCACTCATCCCTCCATCTTCAGCCAGTGCCTCCTCCCCCTTCCTATGCTCATTCCTCCCTCCCTCTATCCTCTCAATGATGCATCCGGGATCCCCTTATATCATAGAAGAGATACCTTTCAATAGAGGTTTCTTCATATTTAGAGGATCTTACTTAACCTTTATCTGTATTTGTCATTGTTAAAATAAGGGATATTTCAATGTCCAACTCGATCGAGTGGAAGACTTTAGACCTATCTCATTGTCCAACTCAATCTATCTCATAATTGCAAATCGACTACGGGGAGTAATTGACAAGTTAGTGGGGCCTTTTCAATCAGCATTCATATCGGGTAGGCTGCTAGTAGATAGTATAACAATCGCAGGTGAGATCATCGCAGATTGGCAAAGGAAAGGGACTAAGGGGTTCATGCAGAAGGTTGATTTTATCAATGCATATGATTCACTAGACTGGAAGCTCTTGTGGGCATCTATGAATAGGAGAGGGTTTCTTGAGGAATGGAGAAAGTGGGTAAGGAGATGTGGGACCACTCACTCCTTCTCAATACTAGTGAATGGTCATTCAAAGGTAGGGTGCATTCACCCACAATGCGCCTCGACAATTGAGAAGGTAGAGACACGCCTCGGAGGTTGGCAGGCATGCCTCCTTTTGCGCGGGGGACGCCTGGTTCTATTGAAGACGGCCCTGGCCTTTATACCCATCTACTATGTGTCGATTTTCAGGATGCCGACCGGGGTCAAGAGATGTCTCGAGAAAATCATGCAGAGTTTCTTTTGTAGAGGACCCCAGCTCGAGAAGACACGGGGGGCAGCGCTCGTTGTGTGGAAGACCGTGTGTTGGCTTGCGTCCCAAGGCGGGCTAGGCATACGAAATCTCTTGCATACCAACATGGCCCTGTTGACCAAGTGGGTGTGTCGGTTGATGCAACCCTCAGATGACTTAGTATTTGTGGGGCTGCGAAACAGGTACGGACCCTTGCTAGACTGGGAGATTTTGCAGACCTCGACGCGTGGAGACGCTGCTTTCATCTCGAGTGTGAGGCGGTGCTTCCCGATAGTGCAGAGGTTCTTCCCGATAGTGTGAGAGGAATGCCGTTGAGGCGGCGGCGCCTGTTCATGACCTGATGGAAAAAACGAGTCCCCAGCCGCCAGCCAGATTTGGTGTGATCGCTGGTGCCAATCCGTCTCAATTCTTAGATCTGCCTCTGCCACCTCCTCCCGGCACGTTTTCCGCTCCTTGGTCTCTTCGGTCGTGAGAGGTCTTAGGTCTTCCATTGCATCAAGCGTCTGGACCCGTGCTAGAGCGTAGTTCCAATTTTGAGTCCGAGATGTCCGGATCTGTCGCCGGAGAGTGAAGAGATGGTGGCGGAAATCCTTCGCTTGGCAAGGAAGAGATATAACCTCGACTAGCGGGAAAAGGGGCGAGCAGCTCGGTGGAGCATAAGAATCTATCTAGTCGGGATTGAGAGATCTGACTCCTCCATGTAAATCTATTGTCCGAGGGCCCCATCTCCGCGAGCCCCAACTGTGCTAACACTTCCCGGAACTAGGCTGATCCCGGGTTGCGTCCCCCTGCTCCGTTTGGACAATCATTTGCCGTTAGGGTCACATTGAAATCGCCGTCGATGAGGATGGGAGTTTCTGAGAACGCATCGCAAAGTTGGACTAGGTCCGCCCATAGCTCGCCTCGGCGCGTCGGGATTGAGGGGCCATATGCCAATGCCATCATTATGGCTACACCATCAGTTCGGTTCACTAGGCGGGCTGCCACCACCTGCCGTCCCAGCCATGTCTCGGACCGGTCGAAAAGTGGCCCCCTTCCAGGCCAATATGATGCCTCCTGATCGTCCCGAGGCGGGAATGGAGACTTTTGCCTCCCCGCTCCCCCAGCCCAACGAAGTCCATGTCCGCTGCTCGTAGACCACGTACATTCCATGTGATGCACTTCATGACCGGCCAAATGGGACGCCCTCCGCATGTCCGGGTCCCCATGAGACGAGCGACCTCCGAGGTAGACAAGATTCTAGTCGAGGTCGGTATGAGTGAGTCCCCCAACGTAGGATCCTGGACATCCCTCGTTGAGGCCGTCGTGTCTGGCCGGTATGACTCTGTCGTGCCCTCCTAACGCCTAGGGGCTGAGGCTGATCTGATGCGTCGCTTGGACTGGTAGACCCGCTCTCCAAAACGGGTCGCATTTGCATCCATATCTGCCATTTTTGCATCCATGGCGATAGGGGAGAGGGTTGATGTTGGCGACCTGGGTCCCGGTGATAGCCCATGGTGGGGGACTGTCTCTAGGACTGTGGCGGTCCCCGGTGCCTCGACTTGCCTCGGGGAGGCGAAGGCCTTTGAGTAGGCATCGGGCGTCGAGGTGGCGGCATGTTTCGAGTCGACCATGGCCAAATTTTCCGGTGCTGGTGATCTGGATGTGTTTGGCAAATGCAGGCAAGTGCTCCGTTCCGGCGGGGGAGGAAGCTCTGCCACTAGTCTCACCAGAGCGTCCCACCCCCCGGCCAGCAGAATAGTCACCGGAATCATTGAATAGAAAGAAAATAGAAAGAAGACTTTGGTGGAATGTGAATTGTGCTTTGGAGGCAAAGACGACTGTAAACACTTCTTTCTTGAGTGCCCTTTTGCCCCAACAATGTGGGTCAGCCAGGTGATACCTTCAGTGGATGCTACTGCTGATGTGGCCTTCTGAGACTCAATCCAGTGATCTGGTTCTTGAAGGAAGGAGGAGGGGAGAATACTAGTGGTGCTGTGGCAATTTGGCTGCACAGGAATGAGGTGGTGTTCAGGGGAGGATGGCCTTTTCCGATGGAGTGGTCCACGAGGTGGAGGGACTTATGGTGACCTTTTTTCCTTTAGCCTGGTAGGGATAAAGGAGGGGTGGATCAAGTGTCAGCAGACCGATCTAGGTCTAAACCAAAATACGGGGTTGTTCACCAATTTGTCAGATGATTGTCCCTTTTCACCATACAAAAAAAAAATACAAAGAAGTTTTAGAAAGTCTCTGATAAAATCTGAATGCTCTTCACCATTAATCTTAAGAGTCTTTAGAATGGAGCTTCTAGTTACTTTTTTATCTTGATTGCCACAACTATAATAGATCTATTCAAATATGTGACTAATATTTTTCAATCTCATTATTATTTTGAATTTGCTTTGTGGTGGGAAATTTATTTGGGAAGACCTAAATTGCTGTTCCATTTGTGTACTTTGACAACAGACAAAGATTGAGAAGGTCGCTCGTAGAGCACAGGAACAGTTTCAAATTGCATTGGAAGAACAGAGCAGGTCTGTTATCAATGGAAACAGTATACAATTGAGTGTTTCGTCATGTCTCATCGATTATTTGAAAAATGACATTACTTATTTTAAGTATTCTAGATTGTGTATTTTTTCTGATAATTTTCCCTTTTTAGTACTTAATATCCTGATAACTAGGAATCCCTAATTGGGTAGAGTTAAGTCTTTTTTTTTGTTTTGAATAAAAAGGTAAGACCACCCCTAAGCGATGGTCTGCTCACATAGAATAACTGTTGTGTGACGTAGTACAGACGGAGCCTGAAGAGGTTCTCTTTTGTTGGTCATGCCCCCTTAAACCAGCAAGATACAAGGGCTTCCGACCGCGTGGATGATACCATCCACTGACACCGTTCACCCTTGGAAGATGACTTCATTGCAATGTAGGCATATAGCCCAGGGGACTACAAACGGACGGCTGCCCTGCATGACTGGTTTGGGGCAGCCTCGTCAGAGAAAGCCCAAAAGGGTTCCGCCGACTAATTAACATCCCATGGTATTTTCTGAGCAACCCAAACTGCCCGGTCCACTGGGCACTCAAAAAATAGATGTGAACAGTCCTCCAGCCCTGCAGAACACATGTTTCAATCTACTGGGCTTGCGGGAGATATGCATTGGCAGGTGACTCATGTCATCTACCGGTTCTGAACTAGCAGCCAGCCAAAGATACGAACTTTTAGAGGTATCTTTTGCCGCCATATTAGTCTATACAACTGTAAGGCTTCCGGCACTGCACTCGGCTGGTTCTCCCTGAGTCATTTGTAGGCAGTTTGGACCGAGAAAAGGACGGCTGCTCCATACCCAGCCATCTGGAGCTCCTCTGATCAGGTGTAAATTTAGTAAAGATTGCTGCAGGGCTGTCAGGTCTTCCACCAGCTGGTCGGACAGGTGGCCCACTAGGAGTGGGCACCACGTGGTATCCCAATAGTCTGCAGCTGTGGCTTCAGGGTTTAGAGCGAGGCCAACACGGAGGGGATATACATCCCAGAGGGGGACCCGTCTAGACCAATCATCCCCCAGAACCGAAAAGAGGGTCCATTCCCAAGCTTGGCGAAGAAAAGCCTTGAACACATGGGAACACCATTTGTAATCTTAGAGTTAAGTCTTTTGTATGATAGGAAGAGGAAGAGGGGCCAGATTCAAGGGATATCTACCCTGAGGATGAATTATGAATACAAGTGCACAGGCACATGCCTGTCAAATAAATCGTAACTGCCTTACCCAAGACAGTTACCAGGTGATTCTTGGATCAGCATGACTGCAAACGAGGACTGCACTGGAATGGCTAGATATCTGGAAGACGAGTGTGTCATGGGAGCATGAGGCTGTGTTCGGGTCTCTCAGGAGATCTCTTTCATATCTCTGAACAACATTGCGGTATAGGCAATCTTGAAATTTAGATGATCTGTGCCTTTTGAGTAGATTTGGACAGGAAGACATTGGTGTTTTTTTAATAGTATTCTTTAATGTCACCTGGTCGACTGCCATCTCGTTGGGTGCTCGGCCCTTTCGTACTTCATTAAGTACAAAAAAATTTAGTATGCATTTGGTAGACTGTATCGGACACTTAGTTGGTTTGGTATTTTTCTGTTAAGATCAGCCTTCCGTTTACATGGAGGCATGACCAGATAGGCTCAAGGGAGAAGAGGTGGCATTGGGATCTGCTAGAATATTGATTTCTTGTCACAAAAGTTTCAAAGAAGGTTATGAAATTTTACTTGACTTATCATGGTAACATCTCTGATAATAATACCTTTTACAGCGGTTTACTGTCATTTAAATCTTTCAAATTATTAAAATGTGGTACATAAATAGTTTTTTTTTATAATTATTAATGCTGTACTGATTAATGGCTTTTATTTTTTTTCTGCCAACAGATTTTCTCTTGACATTGATTTTGATGCCCCTAAAGTCAGTATTCCTTTGAAAGGCACTGTGCTTTCCAATGATGAAGACTTCTTCCTGGATTTCGGTCACTTTACATTGCACACGAGAGTGAGTTTTAATGTTATAGCCAGTTCTAAGTCTGAAATACTTTTTTCTGATCTAATAAGTTGAATCTTTTTTTAGGAACATGAATGTGAAGAAGAAAGAGAGAGTTTGTATTCCCGTTTCTACATAGCTCTTAGGGATATCACAGCTTTCTTTATGGATTCCGACGCCAACATTCTGACTCCCTCAGCAGCTCAAATTGTTGATGAGGAATCATATCCACTTCCTGAAGGTTCCAGAGGATTTTATTCTCTCATTGATCGATGTGGCATGTCTGTTGTTGTTGACGTGGTATTTTGCTTTCTATCTCTTGCATGTTTCATATAGTTGGAGCTATCGTTTAAATGTGTATATTATTTTCTTGCGCAATCATTGTGCTTAAATAAATTATAGAACATAGTTTCATGCCTCTAGGCATCTGCTACATTAACTTGGATGCTTTTGATGTAGGATCTTGTGACACTGTCCTATCCCTCTTTAGTGTAAAGAGGGACACAGACATGGAGAAGAAATCCAAAGTTAAGCAAGCTCAGGCTTGGTCAGTGTAGGGATGGGTAGCCTCCTGGAAAAAGGGCACCAAGGTGGAGCAGAACTCTGGAGTTAAATGTGCTTAGGCGTGGGCAGTATAGGGATGAGTAGCTTTTTGTGAAGAGGGACACTGGAGTGAGAAGCACTCCAGTGTTAAGAGTGCACAGGCTTGGGCCGTCAAGGATGGGTGACCTCTTGGGTAGGAAGTACTTGTACTGGGTGATCACTGCTTTCAGGTGATCATCCTTTAATATTATAAAAAACTGTCCCTCTCCATTCTATCTTAGAATTCGAAGGATTTCATTTATTTCAAGGTGTAGCCTAAACTTATTCAGGTACTAGCTGGTGGAATTGTAATAGTTGCCTATTAATAACCTTGATCAATTGAGATTGTAGGACATTGTCCTCTTCTAGCCTTCTAGGGCAGCTGTGGCATTCGCAAGTTTTTTCAGGAATCGCACTACTTGTGTTTGTTGGGGCATAATTTCTATTTAGTACCTAATAGGGTTCTCTTAGTTAACAAAATTTATCCGTGAGATTAAACTTTGGCTAGATGAAATTTATCTTTTGGATTTTGAACTCTATTAAAATTTTCTCTCAGTACAATGAAGCAAATGTTGATAACTAAAACTCATCCCCTATATTAATTGGTCAGCAGCTTCAATTTTGGTTGCCAACTTATGCCCAGTTGCCCAGTTAACGCATCTTCCTGTAGAATATGAAAGAATATTGAAAGGTTTGTGTAAAGTACAACAAAGTAGTTTATCTCCCATAGCGCAGAAATGGCAGCTAGGGTTTAAGAAGAATACAAAATGCCACAATTTTCTATTCATGTGACTGGTTTAAATACATTGTGTGTGTGGGTACCACCCACTTACCAAGGACTTGACTTGGGCCACTGATACCAGTAGCCCACTTATACAGGGTGTTCTATAAAGCGTCTTATTGGGCCACTTATAATTAGTCACCTGATAGGTACAATATATCATCATATTCAACACTCCCTGGCAAGTTGAGGATGAATGTTAATCATGTTCAACTTGTTCACATGCCATTGAAATTGTGATCCTGCCAACGCTTCGGAGAAAATATATGCAGTTTGTGCTGTAGACCCAACAAAAATGGTTTGAATAAATTCAATTTTTTTCTTTGATGAAGTATCGACTAATACGCATATGTTTAGTCCTGTCATGTTGAACTGGATTCTGCGCCATTGACGTAGCTGAATTGTTATCACAGTAAAATTTGGTACTGTTTTGAGAGTAAAGTTTGAGCTCTTCTAATTTGCCCTTAATCCATATGGCTTCCTTAACTCTAAGTACCATCGCTCTATACTCTGCTTCTGCAATGCAGAGAGACACCACTTTCTATTTTGTACTTCGCCATGTAACTAAACTCCCTCTGATGACTACACAATAGCCAGTAGTTGAAATGCTATTAGTGACTGATCCCGCAAAATCTGCATCAGAGTACATTTCTAATGTCACAATTCCTTCCTTTTACAGCAATATACGTTGTCCAATCGTTCCTTTAAAATAGGCCTGTTCACGATAAGCTGCTTGCTGGTGGATCTCTCTCAGATCATTCATGAATTTACTCAACAGATTTACAGCATAAGCAATATCGAGTCGTGTATGATTCAGATAAATCAGTTTTCCAACTAATTTTTGGAAGGCCTCCTTACTCACAGGTGCACTCTTCTCTCCATTGTCTAATGTTGCATAGCAGTTTACCTGTGTGGCCATTGGTTTAGATAGGATCTTTTCAGTTTCTATAAATAGGTCCAGAACATAGTTGTTTTGTGAGAGTATAATTCCTTGTTGAGAATAAGGAAAAAATTTCAACTTCAATTCCTAGAAAAAATCTCAACTTTCCCAAATCTTTAACATCAAAATGCTTCCGCAGATCTTGACCCTATTTCTTGATTCCTTCAACATCATCGCCTGTAATTTCGAGAGGTAGTTTAACTAACTCCCAATTTTGGTTTCTCACCAGGGCCTTCATTTCTGACTAGAAGCCCACCCGCAGGGGGGGGGGGGGTGGATCCATCCCTAGGGCGGCATCCGGCAAGGCTGTCCCTTGGCGCCATGACTATTCGTCTTAGCAGTCGATGTTTTGGCCATCTGCACCCAACAACTCTGTTGTGGAGGACTCTAGTGGGGTTTTCAGACGATCAGCTGGCAACAAGGAATCCTGCTCCTCCAATATGCTGACGACACAACGTTTCTACTCGAGTGAGCCATGGAGGTGGTAGAGAACATGTCAGCAATGCTGCACATCTTCTCAGACTTCTTAGGTCTTTGCCTCAACCAAGACAAATCCACTCTAGTGACCTTCGAGATGCCGGAAGAGGAGGCGACGTGATGCTCGGTTATTCTGGCCACACCACGCGAGTCTCTTCCCATCAGATACCTTAGAATGCCGCTATCAGCTTGATGGGACTGACAGCTGGTGATTGAGAAAGTTGAATGGCGGGTAGAGGGTTGAAAGTCTCGCATGCTATTGGGGCAGCCGTTTGGTCTTGATCAAGGTGGTCGTCTCCGCCATCCCCACCTTCTTCCTCTCTATCCTGCGAGCCCCGAATACCATTCTGACTAGGCTCACTGTGAGTATGTGTTGATTCTTTTGGCGAGGAGGCCGACGAAAGGGATGCTCGGGGGGTAGCTCTTTTGGACAGGAAAACTGCATGCAAGCCTCTCCGCGAGGGCGGTCTCGGGATTCGGAAAATTCAACGCACAAATCTCGCCCTCCTCACCTAGTGGGTCTACGGCATGATGCCACTGCCGGGAGACTTGGTGATGCAGGTCCTTGCCGAAAGCTATGGATTCTTGATGAACCGGGAGAGTAGAAGCCACCCTACCCCAAGGGGTCTCGACATTTTGAGAGGGAGTCCGACTAGCATTCCTCGTATTGCATGCGTGCTTCCGTTCAAGCTTGGGGGATGGCTCACACTTCTGCTTCTAGCTGGATGATTGGATGAGGAGCAGGGTATTGCTGGCTAGATTTCTGTGCCTTTTCGCCTTGGCTCAAGACCAGCAAACCATGGTTACACAATACTGGTCCGACACTTGGCTGCCAGAGTTCCATGGGAGACTATCAGCCCCCTGGTCCCAAGAACTTCAAGACCTGCAGTGCTTCCTAGCAGATCTTCAACCGACTGCAATCGGAGACCGACAAAATGAGTATGGGCTGGCCCATGCTTCTCAGCTACAGCCGCCTGTGGTCGGCTTGGTACCGGACTCCCTTTGGATCCGCCCTCAACTTTGGCAGCATGTCAGATCATTTGGAAGAGAAAGATCCCTCTCATGGTGAAGATTTTTGGGTGGCTCCTTCTCCAGAGCCGTCTCCCGACATGACACATGCGCAATAGGTGGAGCCTCGGCGAATCGGCTACCTGCGCCCTATGCTCGAGGGAGAGCGAGGATTGCTCCCACCTCTTCTTGATGCCCTTTTGCTTAGGATGCGTGGGGATTGTAGGGGTCCTCTCGCATAGACGCCCGGTCAGCGGAGTCCTTTTGGGACTCCATCCGGCGCAACCCATACTGTTGTGAAGCCGAGTGGCAAAAATTCTTTGCACTTCTTTGGACTATCTGGCTTCAAAGAAATGAGGTTGCCTTCCAGGGCCGCCCGCCCTCGGCCATGGCTATCATATACGATGCCCATGCCCCAGCATTTGCTAGCATTTAGCATCACCAGCTCCAGCCATCCCGCCACTGTACTTCATTCTTTCTTCTTCTAATGGCATGGGGGGCACCATTTTTGGGTGACCCTCTTCTTCTTTTAAAAAAATACATCACCAATGTAGGATTTGTTGGTCAGATTTGGGAAAGCTATTTGTCATTTCATCGGAAGTCTGCAAATCTATGAAGTTAATTTTCTTTACATTTGATGATTCTTGGGTCCAATCCCCATGTTCATTTTAGCACTTCTGTATTTCTTTTTTGTTATGGAAAAGCGTAGGTTGAACTGTTTTACTGTTTTTTCCCTTTAATCTTCTGGGTACATAAACCTATTTCTATTTTTCCTCTAAATTTATCTTTTCATGAAATTGTGTTTTGCAGATAAAGATAGCACATCCAAGATATCCATCTACACGGATTTCCATGCAAGTCCCTATACTCAATATTCACTTTTCACCTGCACGATACAGCAGACTCATTAATTTGTTTGATATACTCAATGGTTCAAGCGAAACTGAGGCTTTAACTTTTGATGGAGATTTGGACTCTCCTTCTGTGCCATGGTATCCAGCAGAGCTTTCAGAAAATGCTAGAGTCCTTGTTTGGAGGGTAGGAGATTGTTTGGCCTTTGCTGCTGCTGAACTCCATGAATGTGATAATATTTCGATTCATATTCTGTTTTTATTATGCAGGGAATCGGAAACAGTATTGCTGAGTGGAAACCTTGTTTCATTGTCTTATCTGGTTTATACCTGTATATTTTGGAGTCTGAAACATCTCAAAACTTCCAAAGATGTGTAAGGTATCAATCATCATATGAGATCTATCATCTGCCCTATATATATAGGTTAACTTCTTTGACATTATTTTGTCTCAATTTTTTATCTTTTCATTTTTTTTAGCATGTGTGGCCGGCATGTTTTTGAAGTTTCTCCAAGTAGTGTTGGTGGTTCTTTATACTCAATTGCTGTAGGTTGGAGGGGAATGGATGTCCAAAAGGTGATTGACCTTTTTTTACCGTATATCTTTCCTGTCATTTTTTTTTTATCATAATCAGAGTATTATTTTCTGTAACAACAAAACAGTTAACCATTACTATGGGTGATTATTGAGTTTGGAGCAATAAAAATGTCAAATGTTAGAGGAAACTCCCACTATCTTATAAATTAGGGTAGATCTATTTGTCTCTATTCAATAGATCTCATAATAATTTGACTACCTTCAAGTGTAACTCTTCTCCTCAAGCTAGTGGATGGTTATTTGATACTCAACTGGAGCAACACAAAGAGCAAAGAACAGTAGACACAAAATGATGACAGTTTGGCGGGGTTGACTGATCGTGGGGTCCAGGTTGAGGCCTGGCAGGGCCTTAATTTATTAGGTGAGGTAGGCCAGAAAAGATTGCTTGACAGGATTCTGGACCAATGAGCCAGCAGCTTTGCTTGCTTGGATAATATACTGTAAATAACGCAAACAGTCCATCAGTAGTTTAGTGCATGTCACTAATAACAAGAGTGAACAGCATGCCACATTCTCGGTAGTTGTTGAGCAACTCTTTTAAAGATGTTATGGATGTCCTCCTTAAATGCACAACTTAACCTGTTTATTGTTTTTAATGAAGTGTCAAGTTTTTGGTGCTGTTACCTTCATCACTTCCTTTTTCAGACCTTGGAGTCTTCAAATGCTTTGATAATAGAGTTCCAGGAGGATGCTGAAAAGGCAGCATGGCTTAAAGAACTTGTTCTAGCAACTTATAGGGCTTCTGTAAGTGTCAATTCTTATTCATGGTTCATATTTGTGAAGTTATCTAAATATTGGCTCTCATTTCTTAAAATTTACAGGCACCGCCAACCATTGATATTTTGGGAGAGAATATTCAAGGTGAAGGTGAATCTTTGGGGACTCCAACATCTAATCAGTGGAATGCAGACCTTGTGATAAATTGCACTTTGCTTGAAACTAGCATTTTCATTTATGGAAAAGTAAGATTATTTGTATTTGCTTCTTTGAAATAATCTGTATTTTGGTTATATTGTGATGTAATCAGTGACAATTTATGCATGCCAATTATTGTAGGTGGAACCAAAGAATGATGAAGAAATCATATTGGAGATTCTTGCTGCTGGAGGAAAGGTATTTGATTCTTTGTTTATGTATGAATCTGTTGCAGTTATTATTAAAATACAGAATCACACAAGTGCAAAGTTGCTGCCTTTTATATTCCCTTGATACAAACTAACCAGAGGCTTCCTTCATGTCAATTCTCTCTGCCTGATTCATACTGGTTGACATAAGCATACATAAAATTTCAAAATAAATATATATAAAAGTTTAAAATACAATAATGACCTGCTTTGAGTCATAACATCCAGGAGGTAACATAATCTCAAACTTTTGGGCATCCAAATGTTTGCGGGGGCCCCAAAGGGGAGGGGGGTGTTCCTCATTCCTAAAAATACGGAGGTATGTCCCTTGTGTATGAGCATAAAAGAGGCTATTCATTAAATTGGGGAGAGCCTAGTGAAGTCCCTTGAAATCTCTCTTGTTTCTTGTCATCTTCTTGTTCCTTGGGGCTTTTGGAGGGCAGCTCAGAGGGTTAGCAGTGGTGGCCATATGTGGTGTTGTGGGATGCAAGCATGTCAGCGGGAGGGCCAATGTATGGTGGCCCGAGGGTGCAAGAGTTTGCATGGTGGCGATTGGCATTGGGGATGGGCTTTGGCACAGTGGGGAGGGTTTGACAGACATATGCCTGACAATTGAGAGACATCAAGGACAAGGAAGAGGAAGTGAATGACCAAATGAGCAATACCAAATGCCAAAAGGTCTGCTTGGAAATCAACAGTTTCATCAACGCAGCAGAGGGAACAGCCTAGACAGAAGAGTGCCGTGTTACCTGTACAGAGTTGGTGGTTGCGGAGGGGAAAGAGATGCTGAGTAGATGGCGTGACAGAGGCTGTCACCCAAGGATAAGCACAATGGAGGTAAAGGCCGCCATAGTAGGCACCATCCATACAGAGGTGATGGTGAAGATTGTGGTGGCAGAGGCGAATTGGATTGCTCCCTTGGTGGAGGTGGTGGGAGACTGCATTCTTTTCTGGGGTGAGGGGGTAGAGATAGATCCGCTGATCTCCCTGCTGGTAGGGCTTTGGTCTGTACCAGAGGGGAATAGGGGGCAGAATTGAACAGGATGAGTACTGGCAGGGGGATGATGTGCCTGTTGGAAAGCGCCAATAGGGGTCCATGAGAGACACCAGAGACATGTATGTGGGCTTACAGACGATTACTGGGGTGGGCCATCTCAGAATGCTGAACCAACCAAGCGTGCAAAACTTGCCAACTGTGACACACTTAAGATCGCTGATGAAGATGAAGAGGCAGGCAGGGTGAAGGTGGGGCTACATGACAAGGAATTATAGTGGAAGGGGAGACTTTGCTTCCATTGCTTAGTGGGGGAACTTAGCATGAAACTGTAGGGATTCACCGGTTTTCAAGAGATGCAGTGGTGTGGGCACCATCAAATTTCAGGTGCTTGGGAGAATGGTTGGGAAAGGGGATGGGGGCCTTGGTTGTGGATTAGAAGGGGCCGAGGGTGATCCCTGGCCGGCAGAGGACTGGGTGGCAGAGGGGGAGGCAGACCCGTACAGGAGCCTTTTTATATGGATGCCTGGTGGGAGAAGTTGTTAATGGAAACCCGGTGTTGGAGGAGGTTTGCTGTGAGATGCAGAAGAAGTTCTCAATGCCTTCCTCATCTGTGTGGAAGTGTGGAGGCTAGATATAGGTGCCTTCCTCATCTGTGGAGTCCCCATAAAAGCATAAGTTGCAATTTGCGGATGGACACAGACAATCAACGGAAGTACAGAAAAACAGGGGGGTTAGCTACTCTTAGGTGACAGAGCTTTGGGGGGAAGGGAGCCGCTGGTAGTCATCTTGGAAGCATGAGGGGTGCCAATAGGATACCATAAATGGCAGAAGATGAAGGTCATGGCCAGGAGGTTTAAGAGACTGCCATATTATCTAAACAGGGCCGGTCTTTGAGGATCCGGACATGGTGGTATTGGAAGTGGAGGTGCTTGGGGGTTTCAACCTCCAATCAAGGTTGGTCTTTTTGGCTCTGCAGGTACATTCAGGGTTCAGATGTCTATTCAAGGAGATCAGGGGAGTGGAAAGGTAGTCTTGGGAAAGATATTACGTCGAGGGGACAGAAGGTGATGATTGCAAAGGATAGTCGACAATCTTTGGGCAAGCAGCATCCATGTATTTATCAAGAGGAGACTTCAGGTGACAGAGCACGGGGACAGATATGAACCAATGAAAATGTTAGTTACTCCTGTTGAACCTCCACCCAATGTGGGCTCCCAAACCTGAATTGCGATCACAAGTAGCAAAGGAGAAAAGAGTCGCAAGGTGAGGCTGCAGAGGGGTCACTAGAGGTTGTAGATTAAAGTCTGAGGATTGGTCGGCCTTAAAATTGACAGGAGCAGACAAGAGCAGACAAGAGCAGACAAGGAGGCACCAAACTCAGAGGATCTCTCTCACCTCAAACGGTTAGAGCAATCACATAGGGGGTGCTGTACAAAGAGTTCACTTTGGGCTTCAGAGATGAGACAAGTGTCAAAGCATGGGTGGTGGCCTATAAGTGAGGAAGATTGATTCTTTTGAAAGGTGGGACAGGTAAGCTGAACACACTTGTGAAGCCTAATCAAAAGGAAACAGACACGTTGCAGTGGCGGGCTTTGAGCAGGTGAAAGCCAAAGAATGTAATGGCAAAGGAAAAGAGCAAAGGGCGGAGGAGGATCTTCTAACAAACAGTTGGCCAATAGTCATGGCCAAGGCTGTGGGGTTAGAGAGGGCGCAGGTACGTGGATTGGAGGAGTCAGTTCATTGATGAAGTGAGTTTGGGACTCTGCAATGACTCTACAATGAGTGGCGGCAAGGTGTCATGGGCAAGTACTTGCATGAATGGTGTGCCATAGTGGTGTGCTTGCATAAGACAAGCTTAGGAAGATGTGAGGTACAAGATTGGAATGTGGTGGGGGTGATGTTTTCCAAAGGTTTTCTAGCTGTTTATGCAGTTCATGGCTCCGGAGGGTAGGTGGTTGCCTCGAATGAGATGCTGTTTTCTAAGGAGGAGTCATGGAGGAACTATATGCATCGTCTATAGGGTTGAGGAGGAAGAGTGACAACTTTTAAGGGGTAGTTGTTGCAGTTTAAGACTGAGTGCATGCCACTTTGAGGGATAGCCTAGTGGAGGAGCTGGCCGGGTTGTAATTGTCTTTATAGGGCTCATGTTGTTGTCTAGGAGGGAGACTTTTAATGTGACACTAGAGACAGGGATAGGCACAATGGAGTAGACAGGCAGAACTGGGGGTCCGAGGCCTTTTGACCCTTCATATTAGGGGTAGTCGAATGAGAATAGGTCCTTTGGGTTGAGTTTACACTTGGCAGAGTATGATAGGTCAAACCTCATCTTAACGTGGAATGTTATTGTGCTCAGAGGAAATCTTGGAGTGCTTCCCAAGTCATGACAAAGCCTCATACTTCAAGATGGACAAATCTTGGCTGAGGGAGGGTGGCTTCAAGGAGGAGGTGGTGATGTGGCATGCTTCCGAAAAAGGAGCCACCCAAAATTCTTCACCTTGAAAGGAAGCTTTCTCTTCCAAATGATCTGGCATGCTGCCAGAACCTAGGGCGGACCCGAAGGGGGTCCGGTACCAAAGCCGATCGTAGGCGACCCTAGCTGAGAAGCAAGGGCCAGCCCATACCCATTTGTCAATCTTTGACGTAGTCGGTTGAAGATCTGCCAAGGAGTGCTGGAGGTCTAGGAGTTCTTGGGACCTAGGGGTTGATAGTCTCCTCGCAGATCTTCGGCCACCAAGTGTCGAACTCGTACTGTGTGACCATGGTTTTCTGGTCCCAAGCCAAGTCGAAAAGGCGGAGGAATCTAGCTTGCAGCACCCCGTTCAGTCATCTAGCCAGAAGCGGAAGTGCGAGCCATCCCCCAAGCTTGGATGGAAGCATGCCTACACTACGAGGAATGCCAGCCGGAGTCCCTTCCAAAATGCCGAGGCCCCTTGGGGTAGGGCGACTTCTACTCTCCTAGTTCATTGAGAAGCCGTAATTGTCGGCAAGGAACTTCGAAACTGTCGGCAAGGACTTTCGTCACCAGGTCTCCTAGCGGTTGCATCAATCAGTAGACCCACTTGGTAAGGAGGGCGAGATTCGTGCATTGAATATCCTGAATCCCAAGACCGCCCTCGCGAAGAGGCTTGCATGCAGTCTTCCACTCCACAAGAGCTACCCCTTGAGCATCCCCCTGTTGGTCTCGTCGCTAGAAGAATCGACACATACTCGCAGTGAGTCGAGTCCAAATGGTACTCCAAGCCCACAGGATGGAGAGGAAGAAGGTGGGGATAGCAGAGAGGACTACCTTGATTAGGACTAAACGGCCGCCCCGGTGTGCTGTTGCAATTGTTGCTTTCTACAATATCTATTTTTTATTTGTTGATCTTTAAGCTATATGTCTTTTTTGGAAATAAGTTGGACGTGCTGATGAGGAGGCTTTTTAGAAAGGTTAGGGATCAGAAGAAGTGAATTTGGTGACAGTCGCTTCTAGCATTGCATGTAAACTTGTACTGAAGAAAGGTTGGGGGTGTTGAAGCTACACACCATGAACTTGGCACTTTTGACGAAGTGGATGAGCACGACAATGAGCCTAGAGGAGGATCTGGTTACATTGGTATTGAAGGATTGGTATGTTGTGTTATTGGATTGGGAGAGGTGAGCAGCTATAGATCAAGAGGCTTCAATGTTCCGGTATGAGTTACGATAGGTGATCCCTCAAGTTTGAAAATTCTTCACTTCCAAACAATGGGATAATCCCAATTTTATTATCAGCTGGATAAGTGATTGGCTTGGGGCCTTACAAATGCGAAATTTTTATGCTTGTTTGGTTTTATGCAAAACCCTTGTGCTTTGGACAGTACATGGAATCTAGTCTTAGAAGGTGCTATGTTGAATTAAAGAGTGGAGAATGCCATTAGACACCTGCAATTGTCAAACGAGAGAAAGTCGGTTTCTAGTCGGAAGTTAGAACCTATTCTATTTGTGAGGGGCATGGGTGAAAATCAGATTGGGGCAGTTTGATGACGAGCAAGCAACTATCTAAACTTAGAGACTCTGTTAGTCAGATGCCTCCCTCTTCATTTCTCTCTCTTATGTATCTCTCTCTCCTCTCACCATGTATCTCTCTCTCCCTGATGTGTATCTCGCTTCTTCCTGTCTATTTTTAATCAGAATGTAACCATTGGAGGCCTGATGGTCACATTCTAATTAAAACGCAGGAATATGACCGTTGGGAATCCCAACGGTCACACACCTTTTGGGCTCCTATAAGAGGCCCCCTTCACTCTGTGTAACCTAAGCGATTTCAGATGAAATAAAGGGTTGATTACTTCTGTTCCCTCTCTACTCATATCTCCCATGGTGCTACCCTTCTTCTGGCATTGATCTCATCTCCAACAACTCCAACAGAAGCTTCGGCTTCTATCGCATACCTCATCTAGTTACTTTTTCTCAGACTCATAAGGAATGAAATTCTGGTTAAGGGCATGAATTTTTGGTTGGCTGCCCTTGACATGAATCTTCTACAAGAGATTCTTTTGGACACATCAGCAGACTGTGTTATGTGCACGGGGGGGAACTTCTCATAGCATTCTTTGGGCGCCTATTTGCTCTGGTGATTTGGGCCAGCTAGAAGATATTATGGTTGGATGTTATCAAGAAGGATCAAATGAAGAAATCTTGGAGATGTCCCATAGCTTTCACTGGTCAGCTATGTGAAGAGAGAGAAAGAGAGAGTTCAGTTGGTGAGAAGCAAAAAAATTCCATTAAGCAAGAGTAATAATTTTGTACATATTATTACTGCCCCTGCCCGTGGTATTGCGTGTCCAACGGGCAGCTGAGCTGATTAGATTACAGGAGCTCCTGACAGATTGTTGCATGTCAGAGGCAGTACAAGACGCTTGGATATGGAACGGCCCTAGTTTCACCAGCCCGGGCCGCATATAGACGGCTTCGAGACCAGGAAAATCCGGAAAGATCCGCTCATCCTGCAGAGGTGTCGTGTGGTGTGGAAGCGGCGCCTCCCTCTGAAGATAAAGGTGTTTGCTTGGCTTTTGCTACGTCGGCGCCTGATGACAAGGTCCAGGTTGCAGCGCATGGTCCCAGATGCTCCAGCGGAATGCCCACTGTGCGCTGGGGCTGTGGAGGATTGCCAACACTTGTTCTTTGTCTACCCCTTAGCCCAGACTGTGTGGCAGGCGACGGGAGTCGGCCACCTCGTGGTGAACTCGGAGGAGGCATTCTGGCGGTCTCTTGGCGGCGGTACATTTCGTTGTGGAGATGAGTGGCAAACTATTTTTGCCACATTGTGGTCCATTTGGATCCATAGGAACGAGGTCATATTCAAGGGCTGTGCCCCGTCCGCTGATGCTATTCTGCACAGCGCGAGGGGGTTTGCGTCTTTTTGGCACTAAGGTGGTCTAGGCCCCTCGAATTTTGGACCCTTGTAGCTCATGATCTGTATCCTTCGTCATTGATTCAATGACAACGGGGGGCACTGTTTCGGGGTGCCCTTCTCCCTCTGATTCAAAAAAAATAATTTTGTACATATTATTGACCTTTATTTATTTATTTTTTAAATAGGCAAAGTAATGGTCATGAGAAAAATCAGTGACTGACCCACTTTTTCTAATACTTAAGGATAAAGTTATCTATATATCATTATTGAGATCCCTTCACCCCTACCCCTACCCCTCCCCTCATGGCTTGGAGGACTAGGGAACCACAAGACCCCCTACATCATGAACGAATCCATTTAAAGATGTTGCCCACCCCCCTAAACAACATCATGTTCTTATGCAACCATGGGGCCCATAGCACTTACAATTTGTGTCTCCCTCCTTCCTTTTGTTCTTGGCCCTTTGAATTGAGTCTCAGATGGACGTTTTTAATGTAATGTCCATGGACAAGATCAATTCTCTTGTCCAGATTGTCTTGGCAAAAGGGCTTTGGAAAAAAAGGGTGCATGCAATCTTCATCAGCTTTTAAGGACATGATGCAGTTTGCTGAAGTATCCTGGTAGTCTATTGCAGAATACACAAGTCATTAGTCTTCTTCTAAGGAGAAAGCGCATGAAGGTACACACTGTCAATGGAACCTTTTGTGTCTAGATAAATCTTGGTGGCACGTGATTGATTGGTCCTCCTTATATTACTCTTCTATGACCTTCACATTAGCCCCATTGGACCAATAAAGTGTTCTTGGCCCATTCCCATCCATCATGTGTCCCGCTTTGAAGCCTCTTATGTATACAGTATTTCTGCATGCTCATAAATTCCGTGATATTCTAGTCTGACTAAGTGTCATCTAAGATCAGGTTCCATTTGACTTTCCAACAATCGCCCATTGTGGCTCTAGGGTTCCTTGCAAGCGTGATCAAGCAAGGAACGCCTCTCGTAGTCTAGACCACACTCTCCCCATCTCTTTCTTAAATTTGACCTCTTGGAGCCACCATTTATTTACCTGGAGATGCTTGGACCTTCCATGTCCCTTGTTCATTCACACAATTGGGGTGTGATTTGACAGAGGTCACGAGGGAGTGCACATCTGCTAAAGGGAAAAATTGGGCCACCTCCATTGACCACAGGCCTCTGTCCAACTTGGATGGCATGTTGCATCCTGCTGTGCGCCTCCACCTATATAGCCAGTTCATTGGCCACATTTCTTGCAAAACTCCATGTGATGTGAAACCCCAAAACTCTTTTGAATCAAGATCCTGCCCTTCATTATAGTTAGGCCTATCCCTTGCCTTCAGAGTCACGTTGAAATCTCCCCCTATCAGCACAGGAGTCCCTTACAAAGTTGACACCACTCCCCCAACCTCACTCCTCATGGCATTCACTGGGCTATGCACTGAGACTAAAACCACCTCAAAGTCATCACTCAGCCTCTTCATCTTAACCATTGCCGTGAGTCCACCTTAGAGAACACCATTTCATTCCAAGTTGTACTAGACCCCTAGAGTGCCCAGTTGCATTAACCGCTATAAATATCTCTAAGAAGCCTCGTCCTCACATCATTTCAACATAGTTTCTTGTAAGCACACCATTGATGCTCCCCATTCTTGCTGGTACCCTCCTAGTATTCTTTGCCTCTGGTTATCTCGGAGACTGTAGACATTCCATGAGATAGATTTCATGTTTGAATGTGTTCACCCTCTCCGCTGCTCTGTACCTTTTGCCTCTCCACAGCCTCCGTTATCGCCTTTGCTTGTTGGTTTGTTGGGGGGGGGAGGGGTCCTCCTCTCCCCTTATCTCCTTCTTCGCTCTCTTCTCCCCCTCTCCTGTCCCCTTCTCTGCCCCAGTCTCTAATATGTCAGAGGACCCCCCTCCAAGCAGAGACCCCGTAATGGTTCTCTTTACTTCGCTCTCTGCTATGAATCTCTATCGTCCAGTCTTCCCTGCCATCGCTCACAGCTTCATCTCATGCTTCACACCCAATTTCCTTGTTCTGTACAAGAGGCCTTCATTTTTGGCTTGCCCACTCCCTTTCGGTCCCCACCCCCTGCCTTGTTGACTGCTCTCTAGTGCGTTTGGCTCCATAGAAGCCTGAACAATGGTTATGTTGGTTGCCAGGTTCCCTCGGCTCCTTTCTTGTGTCATCATTTGTTGCTGCGGTCCATTGGCTGCTCCCTGCCCCCTCTGATCAGTCTGCGGGATTTCTATCGGCAGAGTATCTAGCATTGGGGCCTCTATCGTCTTTGTGGCCATTCGACTCTCCAATGCGCTGTCATCCTTCTTCTTGTTTTCTGGCAGCCTCATCATGATATGAATCATATCCATGCTTATCAGTTCTGCGGGTTGGGTTGCAATCCCTCGGCCTCTCTTATTGTTGGCCTTAACTGACCTGGTGGTCTTGTTTCTCCTCCAGTCCCAACATTCACTTCCTCAGATTTCTTTTGGTGTGTCAATGGTGGTGGCAGCAAGCATGTGGGAACTGGACAGCAAAATGTCCCTTCTGGACTGCATGGCCTCATCATAGATGGTGATGCGGAGCCGCCAGGCCCACTGCGTCCACTTCAATATGCCCCAGCTTTAACTCTCTCCAAAAGTATTAGGTGAAATGTCTCAAATGGCCTGATCATGGCTTCCAGCGCCGACCGTGATCTATATCCCATTGGTACACCTCGTGCTTCCAGTATAACTGTGCCTCTCTCCCCTTTTGATGCTGCATCTCTCAGGAGAATGCCGCTTGACTTCTCCATCCCTGCTAGCCTTCTGGGTCCATCCATTAACCTTTATGTATGTTTCCATTGTGCCCTCTACGGACGAAAGAAATTACCAGTCTCGTGCTGCTATACTTCCACCTTATCCCTGACTAGAAATTCCTGCTGTAGCCCATGCTGCACCTCCTCAAATGTGGGGGAACCTCTGACGACTTCTCCTATTAGGAACTCCATGAAAAGATTTTCAAGTGTCTCTGCCTCCCCCTTTTCCTCTCAGCTATCCCCCAGTCTCATGAGAACCCTTGGCCTGTTTTCCTTCTGTTTATCTATTAGGCAATGCACATGAAGAGTACCAAGCAGAGAAAGAAGGATATTCAGTTGGAAGTGGGGGATGGAGTCTATCTCAAAATCAGACAACACCAGATGAAATCTCTTGCTAAATGACCGAGAAAAAATCTCTCTCCTGACTTCATATGTAATACATCAGCTCATGGGAGCAATCATGTACAGGTTGAACTTCCACGCATAGTGTCGTTCATCTGGCCTTCCATATTTCCCAGATGAAGATAGCCCTGGGTCCATATGTCTCTCCTCAACTGCTGAGCTCTAACCTTCCCAAATACATAGAATGGCGGGTGGAATCCCAAAACGAGATGTGCATATGCTCTTTCTCGAAGAAAGGCTGAGGCACTGGTCACATGGAAGGATCTCCTGGATTTTGATACCAGCAGGGAATTAGCTATTGATCGGTTTAAATGGTTCTAGTCTCCACCTTGAGGATGAGGTGAAACTATTGGAGGGCAGGTAATTGTAAGGGCATGTTCATAGCATACAAGAGGAAATGTCAACCCCTATTTGAGAGCTCCCGCAAGTGACTTCCAAATGCCATGACAGGGAAATCTCCTCACATCAAGGTGATGACGTGTGTAATCAGATCATAGAGTAGAGCAGCATCACATAGATTTTCAAGCACATATCCCTGGCAGAGTTTAGATTAAGAAATTCCCAATTAATGTCCAGATGCATCTTATTGAGGAGCCATCGATGGATAACACCCTCTTCATTAGTTCAAGGGTCATACCATTAGTTCCTCAAATGGGGGTTGTCGAGGAGATGCACAAATTTTTTCCATTTGAGGAGATTCCAGCCCATAAGTTTCTACATGTGATTGCTTGAATGCCTCGATCCCTTACCTGTAGAGATGTCAGAGCTTTGAGGCACATCATCCAAGGAGTGCAGTGACACATTACAGGAATCAATAATTGACAATGAATTATCGCAGTCAGACATGTAGGTGAAAGATCACCAGCTGGCATCAGTAGCCACTATGTATGGTGCTGCAGATGATGCAGCAGAAGGTGTGGCTGTTGTCAACTATAAATGTAGCAGATGAGGTCATTGTCGGCAGATAGGTAGGCTATCACCAGCTGCTGACGGTGATGTCAACAGCTGTTAGGGCTGGGCAGAGCCTGCAGAATTCTGACTTCACTGGCAGTGCCTGACAAATTCTTACCTCGCTGGCAGCTGAGGATGCACCATAGGTAGAACTAGGGTTGGTGGCCCATGAGCAAGGGAAGGTGCTGTTGGTAGCTAGGGAGGGCAACATCCGCCCGTTCGGAAAGAACAGGTCACACACCAGACATTAGCATACAGAAAGGGATGATACCATATAGGAATGGTGCAGTGCCAATGGATGTAGAACCTCTAGGAGGGCCTAGGCTCTGATATCATATTGAAATAAAGATGGGAAGTGGAAGAGCAGCTCTGGAGAAGAAAGCGAGGAAGGAGAAGTGAATTAACAGTCAAATGGTAAATAACTGAAAAGAGAAAACAGAAAGAGGTATGTCTGACAACATCTACTTCTATGCTCACTGGTGCAGGAGTGCTGCCTCCATGAATTAAAGATCTTCTTAGGATCCATGTCCCATGGATATGAATTCCTTGGGAGATGACTGACTCTCAGCATGTCCATCACAGATTAACTTTTACCTGGAAGCATATGTGGTAGAAAACAATCTTATCCACGTTCATGTACTGTCTGTTTGGCTGTCAGAGGGATCTGTATTTTATTCAACTTTCACAAATTTTTTTAATGTTACAGATGTTTTGAGAATAGTTTGAATGAGGAAGAGACCAATTAGGGGAAATGGGGGAGCCATGCTGTTAGGAAGTTTATGAATCTGTTACTATTATTTCTCCTTTATATTTTTTTCCTAAAACCCCGAAGGTCAAAAGCACATTGGCATATAGAGAGTAAAAAAAACTAGGGTTTCAAACTGAAAAATGGATAAATCACAGACCATCTTAGTTCCCAAATTTTCTCTTGAACCACCTAATGAATTCTCTCTCAAAGCTAATACTTCAAATTGTGTGATATTCCCTTTTCTGCTCTATAGTGGGTAACACTATAACCAAAATGTGGAGGTCGGGGACCTGGTGAATAAACGGCTAAAAATTTTAGATTTTCTTTCTCTGATCACCAAAATGAAATGCTTATGTGCTCAAAAATTAAATTTCTTTCTTAATCCCTGTTTTTTTGTTGGGGCAGGTGAATGTAGTATGTTGGGATGCTGACCTGGCTGTCAAAATGAAGCTACGCTCTTTAAAA
The DNA here is from genome assembly GCA_024174645.1 of Lemna minuta. Taxonomy (NCBI): domain Eukaryota; kingdom Viridiplantae; phylum Streptophyta; class Magnoliopsida; order Alismatales; family Araceae; genus Lemna; species Lemna minuta. The sequence goes on from CM044101.1 coordinate 16,774,623, forward strand.
ATCAAAGATGAACTTCAAGCTCATCTTTCCAGCTCTCCCCAGTTTTTAGCTTGTTCTGTTCTAAGGGATAATTTGATTAGTCGTGGCCTTTCTAATCTACAGTTGCAGAGCAGGTCATTCAATGCCTTCTTTCTTGAGGAGGATGACATTTTCAGGGATGCTTTACCAGATTTTGCTTCTATCTCTGATCCTAGCCCGAGAAGATGCAGTAGCGAACTAGTTGATGCTTTCATCTGTGCTAGATTCGAATGAATTTCCTAGTCTGGAGAATGACTTGACTAGAAGGAGAAGTGGTACAGAGGTTTTCTACGAAGCAGAGGATGCTGCTTCTAATTTTATTGCTGTTTCTTTTCTGATGCGTAGCCCAGATTCCCCTCACTACGAGGGTATTGACACACAGGTAATTTTGTGATTTCGTACTGTTAAGAGGCATGGGAAAAGACTGTGGTTTCTAATTTCTTCCTGACACTATGATTTCATTTTCAGATGAGTGTTTGTATGTCCAAGTTAGATTTATTTTGCAACAGACCCACTTTAGTTGCCTTAATTGAATTTGGGGCCGATGTGAGTTTGGTGAACTCAGGAACATGTTCTGGAGGTGAAGCCCATATTACAGAATCAGTGTCCTCAAAGGGAATGGAAAAAAATGGAGAAAGCAGCTACAGTGCAATCAAGGGTCTCTTGGGTCATGGAAAGGGGCGAGTTGTATTCAATCTTACCATGGACATCGACAGTGTTTCTGTTTATCTTAACAACGAGGATGGCTCACAGCTGGCGATGTTTGTGCAAGAATGTTTTCTTCTTCAAATCAAGGTAAGAAATCTATTATCAGTTATTTATTAATCTCTGTACAATATCATGCATTCTCATTCTTTTTTTGGCATCCTCAGATGCACCCGAATTCATTTTATATTGACGGTACTCTTGGAAATTTGAGAATTTGCGACTTATCTCTTGGTCAAGAACATTCTTGGGGTTGGCTATGTGATCTTCAGAATCAAGGAGTTGAATCTCTTGTCAAGGTGCTTATTTTTCTGACCTTTGTTTACATCTTATAATGTGGTAGGTTAAACCTTTCTATCTTCAGATTTTTTCATTGCCTTCTTGATGCTACTTTGTCATTCTTATTTCTGATTTCCATTCATTTTCTTTGTGCCCTTTGTCATTCCATCTTACCTCTTGTTGCTAAATAGTTCTCTTTTGTCAAAAAGAAGGAAAAGCTTTAAAAAGTACTCTGTATGAGAAGAGCAGCATGACAGCAGTAGAGTAACCACAATCATTGGTTGATTCTATCTTTTGATGTAGATGAAGACCCTGATTGAAAATATGTTTGTGTCATTGAGAACAGTACTATTGAGATGGAAGCGTTGTTGCATTCAAGGATTTTGAAAAAAACTTGTCTATCTGTCAATTGTTATGTATAGCATCATCATAGCTCTCTTAAGAAGAATGATGCACTTCTCTGCCCATCCTCATGCTGTGCCTCTGATGAAACCGAAAAGGACAGATGACAATAAATAAAATAGCTTAGGAAATCCAAATTCATCCACAAGCAAAACAAAACCAAAGTTCCACCCAATACACTAAGTTGTAGAGAGAACATACACAGAGTGCCAACAGAGACCATCTGCAGTGGCAACTCTCTGAGAAGGAGAAGAGAAGTAGCAGAGTTGGAGGGGGAGGGCAAAGAGGCGCTGATTTCTCCTCAGAAATCAAAAATACCAGCAGCCCCTACCGTCCCATGCCCCTTTCTCCAAGGGCATCAGCAGGGAGAGAGCAGTTAGAAGCTGCACTACTGGTACAATCCCGTGCTTCAGGCCCCTCAGTGCCCCACTCCTGCATCCGCCATGGCAGGCCTGGCAAGAAAAGTTGCTGGGTCTATTATTTAGGGTTGTATGATTCAGTCCCTTGACAATTTTGATGCAAAATATCATAGTAACTGGTTCTTGAAATTCAGTCTAGCCTTCTAGATCTCTATGAACTATATGGTTGTTGGAGCCAGCAGCAGTGGCAGGAGATGGGAGGGGGACTGGGAGAGGAGAAGACAGGAACCATGTTAGCTGCTGCAGGAGTTGGTGATGAGGGGAACCAGTTGCAGCCGGAGGCTCCAGGAGGGGCTGGGGATTGGAAGAGGTGGAAATAGAATCTGCCTGTGGGGGGAACCGTGAAGGGGACACGGAGAGGGGGATAGCAGGAGGCCGGCAGACAGCTGAAGAGTAGTAGATTGAGAGATTTGGGAAAATGGATTATATTTGAAGGTTATAAATTACTCAACTATATACATATATACTCAACTACATGGGCTATATGTCAGCTAAGTAGTTTACTGGATATGGGTATACCCATTATCCATTATGAGATGAAGCCGTGAAAATAATTTGAAGTGAAAGACACCCTTATGATGCTAAGTAACAAGAGAGTAATGATTTTTTTGACAAGAACTTCTTGTCATGTCATCAATTCCTGGACTTAATGTCACATGGTGAGATTAGGTGACACCCTTTCTGCGTCAAACCCTGGCGGCCTTGATGCTCGCAGGGCACCAAGCAGCTGTTTTGCCTCTTGCACTTGCTTACTTGTGCAATGGAAACACAGCAGCAGATGAAGCACTCAAGTGGGAGAAGCAAACTCCCTTATTTGGAAGATAAGATACCCAGGGCACCACTTCTTGCAGAACCGGAAATTCTTGACTTTAAAACCAATGTCTTGGTGTTGTGTGGAGGTCTCCTTTATATGTTGGGTATATCTAATACAATCACTCAGAAATTTTCATCAGGAATGAAAAATTTCTGCAAAAAGCATACAAGGGAAGTAGAGATTTTTATTCGTGACTTGTATCATTTGATGATGCCATGTAAATCTTTAGAAACATATGTGAGGATTCCGGCTCCTTATGAAAGCCCTTCATCACTCACATCAGAGGGGGAAGATACACTGATCTCATGAACATGCCTTTTGATGGCGAGGATTAACGAAACAAATGTGGGCGGGCAACCTTGCCCGTTGGGGGCGACACCGTGGCCTCTGTAGGTCACTGCGCGACCTCACCTGCTGTGCGATCGCGTCCGCCGCACAACCGCACCTAGGCAGAAACCCTGGGTGGAACTCAACAGCCACGCAATTGCACTGTTCGCGCAACTGCATCTGATCGGCAACTAGGGATCTCCAAAACTGAACCGGACACTGAAAAACCAAACCGAACCACACCGGCGGTGGCCAAAAAATAGTCAAACCGAATGTTTCGGTTTGGTTTTGGTTTTCACTTCCGGTTTTGGATTATATATGCTTCCATCTCAACATCCACATTGAATGCGGATGCCCTCAACTGGGAACTGTGTGCGTCTGAGTGGAGCACTACATGCAAATCATGCCACACAATCATCACATGGATAGCACCTGCCGTGTGCATGAGACTTGCTGATTACACCAAGTATCCCAAGTTGCAAGGACCTGGACTGACAGTCTATGCCAAAGCCCATGGTTCCATGCTTGCTTCTTGGCATTGAATGTTTGTGCATGTTGATTGGTTAAGTTTTTGGTTTTTGAGATACACTATTTATTTGATTCAGAAAATTTTTTAAAAAAACTTGGTGTAATTTTAATCATTTCTGATAAGCCTTGGCATATTTTATCCTTTCGTGGTGTCAACAAAAAATTTTAGTTTGCAAAAGATCCATCTCTATGAAGGTGTATATGTGCTCTCCAAAGGGTTGTTTGTACATGGATACCAACTCAGTTTAACCTTTTCATGTTTCTTTTCCAGTTTACTTTTCAGTCATACAGTATTTCTGATGATGATTACAAGGGGTATGATTATAGTTTACAAGGAGAACTGTCTTGCGTACGGATTATATTTCTCTATCGATTTGTCCAAGAGGTATGCCTTCATCTAATCTTGTTGGAAACTGTTTGGTTTTTACCATGGTTGACTTAATCAAAACATATATTTTTGTTCTCCAAAACACTCGATTATCAATATAGTAATCATGAATTTTGAGTGTTCCATTTGCCATGCAGATAACCTCATACTTTATGGAACTTGGTACACCACGCACTGAAGAAGCAGTAAAACTTGTTGATAAAGTTGGGGATTTTGAGTGGCTAATTCAGAAGTATGAGATCGATGGAGCCTCCTCGATCAAGCTGGACTTGTCTCTTGATACTCCCATTATTGTTATTCCTCGACACTCTTTGAGCAACGAGTATGCATAATTCTGAGATTTCTTGATTATTTATATTTTATGTGTGTGGTGTCTGAAATTAGGTTCAAAGTTGGGAAATTATCAATTTAAATTGTGTCCTTATGTCCCCTTAATTTTTCTGTGCCTAGTTAAGAGCTCATGGACCATTCTGGGACATCATGAAGCATGAAACTTCCAGAAGGACTTTAAATAATTTTTCTGAAGGAATATGTAATACATTGAAAGGACAAAGGATAGTTTTCGTGTGATGTACTTATTTCTACAGAAAACTCAAAATTAGAACTTAAATTGCGTTTTCTGTTCATTGTAAATGCCATGGTTTTACTATCGATGAGTTTTGCATAGTTTTTGAGTTTTAAAAGTTGACAGGCTGGTATATTATTCTTGACAAGGAGTAAGTTCTGAGATTGTCAATAGTATACATATCAGTTGGCCTAGTTAATATTCTACTCATTTTAGCAGTTTATCATATTATTCATTCAGTTTCTTTAGTTTTTATTCTATTCCTTCTTTTTCTAATGCAACTGTCCCCGGTATGCCAGCAAAAGTGAATATTTGTTTCACCACCCATATTTTTATGATGCTAGCCTTTGAGAGAGTCTTGTATCCTAAAAATAGATCTTCATGATGAGTATCAATCTAACTAAAGTTTCATCAATGTGATTGAATAACTCTCTTTATTTTTTATATCATAGTTTTCTTCAGCTTGATCTCGGTCAGCTGCGACTTAGCAATAGTTTTAGTTGGCACGGTTTCCAGGATGAAGACCCCTCTGCAGTGCATATGGATGTTCTGGACATAGAGGTATTTCCAAATTTAAACTTATGCATCAACCTTCAAATCGGGCCGTCAGATGAAGCTCTGATTATTTTTCTCTCAGGTAAGCGGAGTCAACATGGCTGTTGGAATCAATGGACTTCTTGGGAAGCCCATGATTCGTGAAGAGAAGGGATTTCATATTCAAATTAGGCGAAGCCTGAGGGATGTCTTCAGAAGAGTTCCAACAGTTAATGTGGATGTGAGGGTAAATATCCATGCCATCCTGACCTCAGTAGCAGTCTGCATTTGTTTCTTTTTCTGTTACATATTTCAATCAGTCAACTAGGTAGTATTATTATCGGTGTGACTGATTGGCTGCATTTCTTGTGCTTGATGGTTCATCCTGAAATAGATTGTTATCAGGCACCACAATATTCAATATTGAAACAGAGATGAAAGATCAACTGTGTTCATTATTTGACTGATCAATTTTTATTTTGAAATGTTAGTGGACTGTGGTCATCCGATGAATTGGATTCTTAGGATTCTCTATTTTCCCCCCTAAAAGAGTCTGATACGATCCTACCTCCTTTGGGTAAGAAGAAATTAGATGAAAAGAGAAGCAGAAGGGGAGTGGAGAACATCGATAGAACCCCAGTCTAGGTGCTATCATCATCTGGCAGACTACCGGAAGGACCCCCATAAATGAGGAGGGACAAGAGTATAAAAAGGGTGGAAACAGAGAAGAAAGGCATAAAACGTTTGAAGAGGGTTTTGAAATGAGAGCTGGGCCTAAGTAGCTAGGGTTGCACCTGACCTAGGGCTAGATGGGAGCCGAGGCTGTTGGAGGGTAGTCTAACCCGGTGTGGCAGCTGGATTGCTCAGCATTCGACTGAGGTAATCAAGTGGACAATCCTTAGGGCATGGGAAGGAGTAAGCTATCAAGATGTCTGAGGTAGGATCTGCATTCTCTTACCAACTGCGATAAGAACTGTATCAGAGTCATTTGGAGATAACTGTAATATTTGATCTGATATCCAACAGAGTGAGTATGATTAGAAAATTAGTGCATCCTGATGAAAGTTTCCTTCTCTGATCTTGGATGCTTTATTTGGATTGAATCATTTCCTTCATCAAGAACTCTATGGGGAAAAGAATTAAGAGGCTTTACAACTATAAGGGAAGAGTTTTGGGAAAATCGATGAGTGGGGAATGGAAAAGAATGTGGAAATGGAGCAGGAGGGTTTGGAGGAACATAGACAGAATAAGAAATTGTTCTATTTCACATCTGTTCTTTTCTTTTTTAAAGACAAATAGGCTGATCACCTATGGATGATATGCCTGTAAATGAGGAAAGCAACAAGTACAAAAGAGGTGTGAAATTACATGCTTCTAAACTAGAAATTCATGATGGCATCTGTGTCATGGATGATTCCCTCTGTGGAAGCTGTCCCCACTCTGCTGCCCAGCGGGGACTGCCACCATATATTGCTGCTCAAAATGTCTTGCAAGACATAACATCAGCTCGTGGGATATTTTGGGAGGCCCACACTACCTGAGTTCATTCTCAAAAAAGAAGTGTCATAATCCTCCTCCATTCTACAAAAAGAAGATCAGCCGGCAACAAGGGATCCCGCTCCTCCAATACGCCGACGACACAATGTTTCTGCTCAAGGGAGATACGGAGGCAGCAAAGAACTTGTCAGCAATGTTGGTCATTTTCTCAGACTTCTCGGGTCTTTGCCTCAACCGAGACAAATCCACGCAAGTGATTTTCGGGATGTTGGAGGAAGAGGCAGCGCAATGCTCGACTATTTTGGCCACACCACGTGAGTCTCTTCCCATCAGATACCTTGAAATGCTGCTATCAGCTAAACGGGTCTCAATACAGGACTAACAGCCGTTGATCAAGAAAGTGGAGCGGCGGCTAGAGGGGAAGGCTTGCATGCTATTATGGGGTGGTCGCTTGGTCCTGATCAAGGCCCCAATGTACCAGTCGAAATAGGTTCACTGCGAGTATGTTTCAATTTTTCTAGCAAGGAGTCCGTCAGGGGGATGCACAAGGGGTAGCTCTTGTGGACTAGAAGACTCATGCAAGCCTCTCCGCGAAGGCGGTCATGGGATTCAGGACATTCAACGCACGAATCTCACCCTCCTCATTAAGTAGGTCTACCGAGTGATGCAACCGCTAGGAGGCCTAGTGACGAAGGTCCTTGCTGACAGGTACGGCTTCTCGATGAACTGAGAGAGTAGAAGTCGCCCTACCCAAGGGGCCTTCGCATTTTGGAAGGGACCCTGACCGGCATTCCTCACAGTGCAGGCGTGCTTCCGTCCAAGCTTGGGGGATGGCTTGCACTTCCGCTTCTGGCTGGATGATTGGACAGGGAGAGGGGTGCTGCAGGCTAGATTCCCCTGCCTTTTTGCCTTGGCTTGCAACTGGCCTACCATGGTCACACAGTATTGGTGTGACACTGGCTGTCGGAGTTCCGTGGGAGACTGTTAGCCCGCTGGTCCCAAGAACTCCTAGACCTCCTATGCATCCTAGCAGATCTTGACCAATTGCATCGGAGACTGACAAATGGGTATGGGCTGGCTCCAGCTTCTCAGCTAGGGCCGCCTACTATTGGCTTGGTACCGGACCCCCTCCGGATTCGCCCTCGATACTGGCAGCATGTGCAATCATTTGGAAGAGAAAGATCCCTCTCAAGGTGAATATTTTTGGGTGGCTCCTTCTCCGAAGCTGTCTCCTGTCGCGATACACACGCAATAGGTTAAGCCCCGGGGAATTTTCTACCTGCACCCTATGTTCAAGGGAGAACAAGTACTACTCTCACCTCTTCTTTCAATGCCCTTTTGTTCGACTGGCGTGGGGATCGGAGGGGTCCTCCAGCATGGACAGCCGGTCAGCGGAGTCCTTTTGCGACTCCATTCGGCGCGGCCCATACCGCTGTGAAGCTGAATGGGAAAAACTCTTTTCGCTTCTCTGGGCTATCTGGCTATACAACAACAACGAGATCTCCTTCCGGGGCCGCTCATCCTCGACCATGGCTATCATATATGATGCCCAAGCGTTTGCCAACGCTTGGCATCGCTGGCTCTAGCCATCACGCCACAGTATTTCATCATTCTTTGTTCTTCTAATGACATGAGGGCGCTGTTTTTGGGTGACCCCCTTTTTCTTTTCAAAAAAATAAAAATAGTCCTTATTCTTTGTGCGCACAATGCACGTAACCAAGGCTTGTGGGTACCACCACTGGTAGGCAACTCATGTCATGAGAGTTTTTTAGGAGCAGCCAACAAAAAATTTTCACCTTCAAAGGATCTTTTGTTTCCATATTCTCCAACATGCTTGGATAGTGTCAGGTGGGTCAACTCTCCCTCCTTCCGTGAGCTGATTATATGCCCCTCAAACTCAGAATGGAGGGCTGTTCCATTCACAACCATCTTGTACCATTTCCACTGGGTGCCCAGGAAGTAAGGTTTGCTGAAGGTGTAGAAGCTCTAACATCCTCTAGTCAAAGAGATTGCATACTAGGATTGGGGACCATTTGTCATCAACGTACTCGGCAATTGTGGCTAGAGAGGGAAAACAGTCATGGAAATTTATCCCTCAAAGGGCCTAGGTTAGACCAAACATCTAGCCAAAATGGAAATTTGACCCGTCATCTAGCTTGGCTGAGAAAAAAGGTCCTAAGATGGTTACTGTCTTTCGGATCCCCTGCCAAAAAGCTGAGCACCACATACTAGCCTTGCTTGCTCCTCCCAGTTAGTCCATCAACCATAACTGCCAAGTATCATCATGGAAGTCAAGTCTCCCCCCTGACTCACCAGCTAACAACTCACTAAGATAAGAGCGCCAAATTTGTGGTGATTAAGTGTAATATGCCCAGGCCCCCCGGTTGAGGGGTCTGCATGCTGTATTCCACGTTATCAAGGCTGGCCCCCCGGTTGCTATCTGGTCAGGTCCAGACCATACAAACTTCCTCATTACTCCATCCAGCCTCTTTTGGATCCCTTCTGGAATAGAAAAAACTGATAGATAAAAAATGGGTACAGCAGAGAGTACAGTAAGTGTAGCAAAACCGGGCAGCCCCCCTTCAATAGTACCCTGGTCCGTGGTCACTCAACTCATGCCTCTACCTTTATTATCAAGGGCTGTTGGTCTGATTTTCATTGACATCTCTCTGCAGCGATAGGCTGAGATATTTCATCGGAAGCTTTTTCGATCTTTATCCCAAGTGCTTGGGAGCATTGACCTCTTTTCCAGAGACAATCCAAAACAAACCAAAACTGATTTACCTTGGTTGATTTGGAGTCCTGAGACATCTGCAAATATGTCCAGCAGTGCTGATAAATTCTTAGCCTCCTCCACTGATCCCTGTATAAAGAAGGTTGTGTCCTCAGCATACTAGAGCAGTAGTGGGATGCTTGCTGGGTAGCTGTTAGTGTGAAAGCTTTCTAGTCTCTGGTGCAATTGCACTTGAGGGTGGTGCAAATAGCAAGGACGTTCACTGCCAAGCCAAAGAGAAGCAGTGCAAGAGGGCACCCTTGTCTCACCCCTGTCTGTGGCTTAATCCATCCCCCTTTGGGGCACCCATTTACCAAAACCAAGAACGAGTGAGAGGTGATGTATTTCGTTACCTACATAATCCATTCTGCGGGGAAGCCCCTTTTCCTCATCAACACCCACAAAGACCTCCAGTTAATGGAGTCATATACATCGGAAAATCTAGCTTCCACATGACGCCCTTGGTTCTCCTGTGCTTCCAGGATGCCACAATCTCCCCAGCTGAGATCGACAATTGTCTGGCGGGTATTAAGGCCGATTGGAAAGGTCCGACATGGGCTCCAATCACTTCCTGTAGATTGTTTGCCAGGACTTTTGCGATGATCAGATACATGGAGTTTGGCAGAGAGATGGGATGATAGTCCCTCACACTGCTTGCGCTTCCTTGGCAGCAAGAAAAGGTAGGAGCAGTTGAGGCAATCCAAAGAACAGTCTCCACACCTAAACTCCTCCATGGTAGCATCGCGTCGGAGTCCACTACTGCCTAAAGCTCCTCTAAGAAGAAAACTAGGAGACCATCTGGCCCTAGGGCTCCTGCATTCAAATTGCCGCTCGTGGCTTTTACTCCTTCCACTGAGAAAGGTTGGATCAACTCATCGTGGTGATCAATGGTCTGTTGGGTTGGTCCATTGCTGCTCCATCTCCACTGATCAATAGTCAGTTGGCTTCTGTTTCAAATTATTTTTATCTTGTTGCCAAAAAAATATTAATATAGTCTTGATATACTTGTTTTTCCTTGTAAGATATTGATATGATCTTTAAATATCCTAGAGGTATCTTTCATTGCTCCTTAATTGGAAAGTTGATCATATTTTCCTTAATTTTTTTAATGGAGTTCCATTCTTCAGGGAGAAAACAATTCAAAAAGCATCTGCATTGCATAATTTTATAACTTTTTGATCTTCTCACAAATAAGAAACAGGTCTAGTGGTATCAGATGTGATTTATGAACTCTATGTCCAGTGTTTATGATATAGGGTGTTGACAGAAAGGAAATGAAAGATACTATTTTGAAATCACCTTCTTCAATCAAACTAAAGTGACCAACGTTGTTGTCAAACTTTACGTACATTCTGAAAACTATTTATTGATTTATTCTGCTGAATAAGTTTTTTTGAAAAAGCACTGTTAGGTAATGTTTCTTGGTCTTTGTGCTTCGTATTAATGTGAATAACCTGTCCTCCAGTGAAGATTTTGATCTCTTTTCAAAGCCTTATTCCATGACACTGCCATAGAATATAGATAAGTTACTTGATGAAGATACTTTTCTCAGTTAGGGCATCTAGAATTGAAATACAGTCTCACGACCCCATCAGATAGTTTTAAGACTACTGGTATTAGAAATTGAACAGTTGCATTTGGAAGCTACAGATTTCTGAAATGCAAACAAGAAAAATTTCTGAAATCACAGTAAAATATTCAACTATGTTAATTTTTTAGCTTGTCATTTTATATTATTTTATTTTTTATTGAGTTACCTATTAATTTATTCATTATTTTAAACTTTTGCAGGTTGGATTGTTGCATTGTATCATGTCTGACAAGGAATACAAAGTAATCACAGATTGTGCTTACACAAATATTTCAGAAGAGCCTAGGCTTCCTCCTAGTTTCCGCACTTTTCCTCTGGACTCAATGCGTATTCTTGCTGAAAAAGTTCAGCAAAGTAGACAAATTCTCTCGTCTCATACTGTTGCAATGTTTTCGATCGAAATCCATACTGCATTATTAGATCTTTATAATGGTTTTGACATGGAATCTCAGTTGGCTCATATTGCGGTTAGTTTCCCTCCACCAGCTTATTTTCTCACACAAGTTATCATTTGAGTAAGTAGGCATTCACTTTTCTATTTTTCAGCTTGAAGGTCTTTGGCTGTCCTATCGAACCACCTCTTTGTTTGAGACCGATCTTTACCTATCAATCCCCAGGTTATCAGTTTTGGACATACGCCATGATACCAAACCTGAAATGCGATTGATGCTTGGATCCTCCTCTGATGTTGCTAGACATGGGATATATTTGCATCATTCTAATCTGTGGCCTTCTAATAATTTTTCCATGAAATCTATCGGGGTGGAAGCTGATGGTGAATCCCCTGTATTGACCATGTTAATCATTGACTATCATGTACGGTCATCCTCTCAATCCCTTGTTATTCGTGTCCAACAACCGCGCGTACTTGTTGTACTGGATTTCATTCTTCCAGTGGTTGAGTTCTTTGTTCCATCTCTTGGCATGGTGACTGGCAGGGATGAAATGATGCATCCAGAGAATGATCCATTTACCAAGTCTGAGGACATTGTGCTCTCACAGTCTATATTTTTTCAGCAAAGTGATGACATGTACCTTTCTCCGCAAAGACGATTAATTGCCGATGGTTGTGATATTGATGAATTTATTTATGATGGTTGTAATGGGACACTGCATTTGATTACCGATTCTGAGCTGAAGAACGGGACCTTAGGAACTCATCCCCCTATCATCTTAATTGGACGTGGTAAAAAACTGAGGTTTAGGAATGTCAAAATTGAGGTATGTAATGTTATGTATGCGAGTGTGAACCTGTTTGCTTTTTACTTCAATGTTGAATTTTCAGTTCGACCAGTTATAAAGCATTTCAGAAAAGGACTCAATTATTTCAGAAAAATTGTAATGTTTATATTGCAATTCATTTCAGAACCTTTTTGATGCGAAGGACTTGATTTTCTCAGAAAACTATGTTCAACATGTTGATTATTTGAAGAGATTTTTAATTAAAATTTTATCTTTTTGATATATCGAGTTCTTTCATTTTCCAGTCAAGGATTTACGTTTTGCTTATTGATACCCAAAATTTTTAATAACCTTTATTTCTCTTAACCTTTCTATCTAAAACTTTCGGTAAGATTGAATTATATTTGCCTCACTGTATTAATCCAGTAATGAAATTGTTCTTCAGTTTTAAATTTCAATACTTGCATAATTTTTCCCCCAATTTTGATATACCAGTTCCTTATTTCAAATCAATTTCCGTTAATGAACCTATGTCACTTATTTTGATTATTCAATTGATGGGTTTTCATTTTGTGGCCAGAATGGTGCATTTCTGAGAAATTGTACATACCTTGGAAATGATAGCAGCTATTCGGTCTCAGCCGATGATGGCGTTGAGATCTCTGTCTCTCTTACTGATTCCACCACTCTTGAGCAAAAGCTAAATGATCCCGGAAGTGCCTGTCTAAATGCTTCTGTTCCTACTCTTGGTGCAAGTTCTGCATCTAACCTGATAAATAACACTTCATTCGAGATCCAAGTATTCTCTTGCCCTTTACACTCTTCAGTTTATAAGGATTTTTAGATTGTTCGTTAGATCTGAATTTTTCATTGACATTTTTAGTGATGCTGCCTGCAGTATTGTTCCTTTCCATTTATTCATAATTAGAGTTTTCAGAAAAAAACACTATCACCTGAAAATTGAGAAGGTGCCTTCTTTTTATGTCAAAAGAGCTGCTTTTCTGTTGTAAGAATATAATCTAACAGATGATTGGCAGTAAATGTGTGAAGGTGGCTCAAATTTATTCATCCTCTCACTCGTGGTCTCTCACAAATAATGGCCTGTCATCAAATGATTTGATTTGTAAATATATCCTTTTGTGAAATTCATAATTTGATGTCATGTCTATTCTAGTCGATATGTTGATGAACCCATGGAGGATCCATGAAAAGGAAGAGAGAATACCATCAGATCAGTGCATCTTAAGAGGAAAATGCAGTCAATCCAAAAGTCCCTGAAGAGAAAAATCCCAGGAAACAGCGGTAGTTTATCGTGCTCTCCTGTCCATAAAAACTAGCTAAGCAACACCCAAAAGCTGGTTATCCCTCATTTTGTCTCAATGTCAGCAATAGATAGGCCCGACGTCTGGTGATGGGTTCGTTGGATCTCCTTCATTGATGGATACTTGAATGGGGTCAATCATATGTCAAGCAATCATTCTGAATTATAGGGTTCAACGAGGATGAAGAGTTTGTCAAATCAGACGCTTATTTGCTAATACATTATCAAAATGATCTTGCATTAATCTTGTACCCCTGTAGTACATGATCTGTAACCTTCGTCATTGCTTTAATGACATCGGGGGGAGGGGGGGGGGCACCGCTTCGGGTTGCCCTTCCCCCTTTTCATAAAAAAAAATTAATCTTGGTTTCAGAAATATCTTTGATCTAGTGCACATCCTGATTCTTCAATTCATGGCATGGATTATAAATTTTTTCCACTGAAATATAATTATTGTCTCCTTCTATGTTTTAAATATTTGTTACCTTTTCAGTGTAACAGATATAAGTAGACCATTTTTACTCAATTGTTCTAACATAAGATTTTTTGTTGTCTAACATACAAAGATTGCATGCCAACTGAGAGCTGAAATTTTCTTTTCACATGATGACAACATTCCATGTCAGAATCCATCTGTCCATTATGATTCTTACTAAAATAGTGCCCTGACATCATCACTTATGTGTGGCAAGACTTAAAGTTCCAGTTGATATGTGATCATGTATTGTCTCTTATCAGAATTTTCTTGATTGAACTGCAGAGTTCTATTCTAATGATTTTGAGGTTTGAAGCCCTATTATTTTATTCCTTGTGTGTTAGGTTTACGAGGAATATTAAACGGGAGTTGTGTAATGATGTAAATTTTTTTTTATGATCATCCAAGATCAGTGGTCCTCACGGTATAGTTGATATGTATATCAATAAGTACACTTATTTCACAAGGGTCTTTCCCCCACCATTCGAGTCCTTCTAAACCGGAGGGATATAAGACTCTCCACATCATGAATGACACTGTCCTTCAAAACCACCCTTCCCCTGAAGATAACCTCATTGCCGTGTAGTCTGCTGGAGACGCCACGCCCCTGAGAACCCCAGAACACCTCATCTGATGAGAAAATTTGGAAATATTTTGATCCCAATATTCTCCTTATACTGTTGAGTTTTATACTCTCTATTGCTTGATAGGATGAGAACAATGTATTCAAAGTAGATAGTATAGAAGAGACAATAGGAGGAAAAAGCTTTTGATTGCATTTATGATACTGGACTATTTCTACAGGTGAATGTGACCATTACAACCCAACAGTCGTATTCTTAACGGTAACTTGCGATAGAGTAAAAATAGAATATAGATAGGACATGAACATAATAAGGAAGAAATTAGGGTAAAGTTGTTAGTTATCCTTCATTCTTCAACATATACAACTATTTGAATGCTTTTCTTGGTGTTCAGAGTTATAAACTAGTTTGCAGATGTCACTGCTTTCATTTTCTCATAATATTATGCTTCTAATTTAAATAAGACATGACGAACGACTTCTTATGTGTGTCAGGAATCAAAGAACCTGACTGCATAACCTTTATGATGCTACTTGTTAAATGTCAAGAGTTTTGTATGCATTTTTTGTGTTAATGATGAATCTTGTGCATAATCTTCATTGAACCATGTATTTGTTTGTAAACTTTCAGGTTTTATCCCCTGAATTCGTATTTTATGATAGCACAAAGTTGTCTATGGAAGATTCATTGCTTGTTGAAAAGCTTCTCCGAGCAAAGCTAGATATAAATTTCATGTGAGTATTCTGGTAACCTATTAGTTTTGTAGCAGTTCTTTTCACCTAATCTCATGCGGTGGTATCAAATTATCGAGGACCTCATCGTGATTCATTCGTACGCAATCTCGCTCTTCTATTGTGATTTATTTTGTGGTTGGTTACTTTACTCATCCTCTCCTTGTTTTTTCATTTTCTTGTCTAAAATTTTTGCATCGCCAATGATAATATCTGATTATTGGAGGGGCACAAAAGGTGGGGGAATGATTACTGTCATATAGTTAGGATGGAATGTTTCAGGTTCATCCTTGACTAGGCATAGTCAGAAGTCAGAATTTGAGAATTTGCCACAAGAAAGCAGATACTTGATCGGCTGATCTTTGTATTAATGGGCAAAGCCTGTTTTCTCAAAATAATCAGGTTGTTTGGCCAAAGAACTTCTGATTTTGTTAGAATTGGCATAACTTCTTTAACTAGTTGAGGGGTTGTTTTAGAGCAAGTGAAATAAAAGACACAATAGGGGTGGCAGAATCTTGCATTGTCTGATGGTTTGAATATTCTAATTTCTGCACTCCTGAAATGCAGAATTCTGTATTTACCTAGTGTTTATTGAGACATGTAAAAGAGAAAATTCAGGTGAAAGAACTACTGCATCAGTCAACTTATATTTTTGTGCATCTTGTACCGTGATTACCATTGTTGATAAGAACACTAAGGTGGAGAGGAACTCCAGAGTTAAATGTGCTCAGGCATGGGCTGTGCAGGGATGAGTGACCTCTTGGGAAGAGGGAACACCAGGGTGGAGAAGAACTCTAGGTTTAAGCATGTTCCAGTTTGAGCAGTGCAGGGATGGGAGACCTCTTGAGTGGGAAGTAGAGGGTACTTGTGCGGGTTCATCATCAATTTCAAGTTATCTTCCTTTAATGTTTAAAATAAATGACTGTCATTATTTTTGAGGCAGAAATCATGAGTAGAGAAATAAGGAGCTGAGCAAAAATGTCTAGAGGAAGATGGAGAGGTGAGCCGCATAGGCCATTACGGGACCCACACATGCATGGAAACCATACCATGCGAGGGAGGGGCCACAGTGGTGATGCAGAGGGGAGAGAGTGAGGGTTATATATACCGCATGAGGCAACGTGTTGCAAGGGCAGAAATTGTGAGCACTGGGGTTTGCGGTCGCGAGTAGGCTGCACCACTCTGGAAACAAGGACATGCGGAGAGCAGAAGTGCAAGCGGTTCTGGGAGATCCATGCATGCATAGAAGTCCTTTCGAGTACAGCTTCTTTCATGGAAACAATGGAACAGGAAGAAGAGAAGAGCAAGCACGGGTATGGATTCTTACTCACAAATGGAAGGGGCCGCGACATCATTGGAGACAAGGGTGCAAGGAGGAGGGGGGGTGTCTGCTTTCGTATGACCAATCATCCTTGTCGGGAAGGCTTTGGATGCCACCTGTTCTCAGATGCGGTGGGGAGGGAGCTTGGGCGTGCTGGACAAGAACTGTGGCATCTATGACAGAGAAGACAGAGAAGAAGAAGAAGGATGGACTTGGATCGGTCCACACTCATTGTATGCTTGGGTAACTGGTCAAGATCACACCCATAGAGAAGATAAGAGGGAAGACAAGATGGCTATGGATACCTCGCATGGGGATGCTACACGCTAGACTGCCGCATTCCCATTGTATGCCAATCTTGCCAAGGTACGGGGCACCGCCAACATGCATGCCCGAGGAGAAGCCAGCTAAACTATGAGAGGTATGCTCCAGCCACGATGCAGAATCTCAGAAAGATAAGAAGCCTGTCTGATGGTTTGGGGCTGGTGACGATCAGGGGGATGCAGCACTATCCACTGAAGGATGTTTAGTGGGGGAGGTGGTAGGGGTTACCCCGACCTTGGCAGAATTATAGGCCAGCCTCTGCTTGAAATACCCGGGCTTGGCAAGGCTGAGTTGTGGCAACTGGAATCCGATGACTTCTTCATTCACTGGCTAGCCTCATCGGTGTCCCAAGCAATGGCCGGGTGGCAGCAACCACTCAATCGGGAGTCCAAGATCAAGTGGTGGCTGACATCACCGACTTAATGGTGTTGTGGCTGATGACCCAATCATAGTGGTCTTGAGAGCCATGGGAATCCCAATCACGGCCAGCAAAGGAAGAAATGCTTAGAACAGTCAGTAAACTATGGCATATCTTCATGACCGGCCTGCCATAAGGTGTCCTGAACATTGTTGCTTTGGAGACAAAGATGTTGTCAGAAGTCCACCTGCTCACGACAATCTGCCTCAAAGGTTCAGAAGGTGTTTTCACAGTGTGGATGTTGAAAAGAAAGCCACTGCCATCGCCATCACAGAAGGTATGGAGGAGTGGCTCAAGGGGGTACCAGGTAAAGACAAAGAAGTCAAAGATCAATGGGGTCTCATCAAGTCCATTAGCTACACACAACAACTGGCATGCGCTCTCCACAACAAGCACTCTGTGGATTCTAGCTACAGGTGTGCCACCTCTTAAACCAGAGGCAGGGTCCTTGGTGGAGACGACATGACCAAAGGACAAGGGGAATAAGATCACGATGGAAATAGAGCCTGGAGAAAGCTCACAAGGGTCAGTGAAGCGTTTCGTCCAACATCAAATTACTAGACTCAGGGGAGGCTGAGGTCACTATCCCCTCTGCATCCAATGGGGGCGAGGGCTTGTTGACGAGGCGCTCTACTGGGTCAAGGGAGGGATGTTCACTTTGAAAGGGCAATTTAATTGGCTCCTTCCTCGCGTATAATAAGAAGCGGCTATATTTAAAGAATGCAAGTGCAGCTGAAAGGGCATCATGGAGTTTCTCAACAAGCAGGCAGCTGAAAAAGACTTGAGGAAAAAGAGCCGAAGGGGCAATGGAATGAGGGCCATGAGAAACCTGTGCAATGAATGCAAGTGCAGGCTCCCACAATAGATCACGCCTAAGGACATGGCAATGACATCGGGGATGGAATTAGAGAAGCCAGGTGGGCCCATCAATGGTCCTCAATGAATGTGAAGGGGCTCTAGGATGTCCAGAGAAGAGTCGTGGGGAGGTATCTTCGAGAGAGTGGGTGAGGTGGTACGCCTTCAGGAGACGTTGAAATTCCTCAAGGGACGAGGAATAGCTGCAAGTCTGGTCTACAGTGGGATTAGGAATCCTCAAGGGATGCATGGCAGTCAATGCAGAGGGTCACTTTGGAGGGCTACTCGTGGTGTGGAATGATGCTATGTTCGCAATGGAAGAGGTGTGCATGGGGCACTTTTCAGCAGTAGTGAATTGAGGAGACAAGGAGACATACAGGAAGTTGTGGTCATCTCGTTATATGGCTTGAGAAATCCAATGCTTTGTCAATCTCTATTGCTTGACAGAGCAGAGAGATACCAAGATATCCCTTTCTTGTTTAACAGATATTTCAAAATGGACAGGTCAGCAGGAGTATGTTGGTGCCCAGATTGTGGGCAAAGCCCTCGCAGATCATTTTCACAAATTCTCGCAGCAAGGGCCTCGCAATTAGTGGAGGTGGAACTGCAGGGGGGCAACTAAATTGACCAATGATCAATAGGAGAAAGTTGATACAACCATTTGTCATGGAGGAAGTCATGGCCACCATCAGCAATCTGAAGGCAGAAGGTGCCCCAATGCCGGATGGTCTCCCTGTCTTCTTTTTCAAAGTGGACAACAGTGGAGTCCAACGTGATGTCTATATTGGAGGATTTTAGGCGTAGCTACTGCGCTATGGATCAACTCAACCAATCCTACTTTTTCTTGCTGCCAAAGAGACAATGGTAAAGCAATGTGGGGGACTATCATCCCATATCTTTGTTGAACTCCACACATAAGAATCAACTATGGGAGGTGATTGGGTTGGGCCCCAATCACCTCACATTGATTGTGCAATTGGAAGTCTGCTTTTATATTGAGACAATTGGAAGATTGTGCAGTCATAGCTGGGGAGATTGTGGGGCAGGAAGGTCGAGGGCTTCAAGTGGAAGGTTGACTTTGCCAAAGCATTAACTCCATTGATTGAAGATCTTTGTGGGTCTCAATGAGGAAAAGGGTTATCTGGAGGAGTGGATATTATGAGTAAAGCATTGTATCACCTCACATTCATTTACCGATGTTAGTATATAGGTGCCCTGAAGGAGGATAGACTAAGTCGCAAATAGGGGTGAGACAAAGGTGTCCTCTCCCACTGCTCCTATTCATCTTCGCTGTGGAGACCCTTGCGATTTGCACCACCCAAGCATGTGTGAATGGGAGACTTCATGGCTTTCAATCCGTCAGCTACTTGATGGGCATCCCATTGCTCCAATAAGCAGATGACACAACCTTCTTTATGGAAGGATCAATGGAGGAGGTTGAGGATCTATTGGTGCTACTGGATTTATTTGCTGATCGCTTAGGACTAGAAATCATCCGAGGCAAATCAATATTGGCGTGCTTTGGATTATCCCGGGAAGAAGAGGCACAATGTTCCCATGCACTTGGGACAGAGATCAAGCAACTTCCCATGAAATATCTTGGCCTACTGCAAACAGAGGGATGTTTGCGAATAAAAGACTGGCAGTTCTTGATGATGAGGGTTGAGTCACGTCTTGAGGGTTGGTAGTCCCAGGTATTATCAAAGGGGGGCTGCTTGGTTTTGCTACGCTCTCTTCTATGTGCGATATCCAGTTTTTACCTCTCTGTGTTTTTGGATGAATAATTGGTCTAATCAAGGCCTTCTGAGAGATAAATTATCATGGTTGTTTGCCTTAGCTGGCAACCCTCCAGCTTTGGTTGTCGAGTAATGGAATGGCAGATGGTGCCCAATTTTAGTTGGCAAATTTTCAGACCAAAGGATGGCAGACCTGCTATACCTCCAGCAAACCCTGTTACCATGGCGCTTGGTTGAAGGAGCACTAGATGGCTGGGAATAGAACAGCCACCATTCTCACTCCGAGAGGCATTTAACGACGCAGGGAAAGAGGGAGAGTGGATGCATCCAACAATATGCAAGCATGGTTGCTCCTTAAGAAAGTCTTATGACATGAGTTATCTATCGGTGGTGGCATCTAGCAGCCTCAGCTGAGTGTGTCCTGTGCACAGGACATGAGGAGGACTGCGAGTACCTCTTTTTTGAGTGACTGAGAGCTCATGCAGTTTGGGTCTCCCAAAACATCCTATGGGCCAAAGTCACGAGAGGTTGCAGAGCAAAAATTTTTAGGAGGCAATACAAGGTAGCAAGCCCCGAGAGGTTGCAGAGCATGGAAGGATGTTTGTAGTTTTCTGGGCCATCTTTCTAAACTGCGTTGAGCCATTTTTTCAGGGGAGGACAGCTTCGCTGGAGTGAATCATTCATGACAAGGAGGCCATCATGAATTTTTGGTTTTGTAGGATGTAAATTCAAGCTTACCTATAATGTTGTGTCCTTGAGTAATAGGTATAACCACTCATGGTATATCACTGTACTGGTGATATGCCTATTTTTGTTCAAAAAAACTTATCATTATTGATTTTTTTCTTTTTTTTAAGAAAAGGGGGAAGATCACCCAAGGCCGGTGATCAACCTGCTGTCACGTGTATATGGATTATAAGGATTACATGAGCGGTGCCTACCAGGCCACCCTCTACGACCTCCCAGCAGCCTAAATGGCCAGGAGACCCTCAACCTCATGTAGGACTCCATCTAATGATACCTCTCTCCCCTTAAAAATTGTACTCCTTGCGGTGTAGCCATATCACCCAAAGCACTGTCCATGCTCGCACCAAGACCAATGCGCCCTGACCACCGTAACGACCAGAGAACTCTAGAATCTCTCAATCGAAGAGACATCTAGCCCTGTGATTTTCTGATTCTCCCACACCCTCCTTCCAAAAGCACAATTAACGAAGAGATGGGGCACATCCTTAGTGTTCCCGTCACGCATGATACTTTATGTCTGTGTATCTAGCTGCCACCTCTTTCGGTACACGCAGGTTACCAGCCGCCACTTTAATAATAATCAGCTGAATATCATTACTTTTAGAGGGACCTGGGCATTCCATATGCATTGACACGCATTTGCATTATCAGGCTCTTCCTTCATACAGGCCTTAAGTAGCTTCCAGTAGGTATCCGAGACCTAAAAAGGTGCACCCATCCACTTCCATCCATCTGATGTAGCTACTGTAAGTCGCAAAAGCATCAACTCCTGTTGCATGGTCAAGAGCTCCTCGATTCTTTGCGTCAATAGGCACCCCATGAAGGTTGGGTTCTATATGCCATCCCAGCAGTCCTAAATGGTGGAATGGCGAGTGTGGGTCAAAGTATAGAGGTGGGGGAATTGGGTTCATTGAATGCCTCAGGATGACTAGTTGTCATGCTAGTAACAAAAAGACAAACCATCCCCCAGCCTGCAATAAAGAAATCTCAAACCTTAGGGAAACTCGTTTGACTCCCTGCCAAAATGCAAAGACCCCTCGTATTGAAGCTGCCTCTCGGTCCCAATCCAACCCAATTTCGTATCGATCCTTCAGCACCTTCACCATCATCTCCCCCTCTGCAGTCATGATACAACTCATCCATTTGGACAGCAATGCCTCATTCAACATTGGGAGATGTAGGATTCCCAACGCTTCATTGTATGTAGGCTTGCAGTCGACCTTCCATGACACCAATGCCAGTCCGCCCCCCTCATTGTTACCTTTCCAGGAAAACCACCTCCTCAGTTTCACTAGTTGATTGTGTAGCATTGTGGGTAGTTTAAACACAAAAAGGTAGAATATAGGGATCGTTGTCAAAACTAATTATAACAACACCAGCCTCCTTGCCCGTGATAGCACTTTGACCTTCAACCCCTCCAATCGCTGCTCCACCTTCTCTATGACTAGCAGACAGTCCATGGATGTTAATCGGCATGCGGTTGATGGCAAGCCCTAGTACCTCATCGACAATGACCCAATGGGTGTTCCTAGGGCCACTGAGCACAACATCTCTTCCTCGCATGATTACCCAAAGCTTATGAAGATTGATTTGGCACGATTAATCTATAGGCCTGAGAAGTCTACGAATAGATCAAGCAACGTGAAAAGGTTCCTTGCCTCCTCCACGGAGCCTGTGATGAAAAAGGTAGTGTCATCAATATATTGTAAAATAAGTATGCCCCTTGGGTAGCTGGCTGTTTGGTACCCCTTCAGGAAACCTCAATCACAAGCCTTTCTTCTATACCTAGCTAATGCATTGGCCGTTAGCATGAACAGAAGAGGATTTAGAGGGCAGACTTGCCTAACCCCTCTTTTTGGGAGGAATCGCCCCACTATTGGTCGCTCGTTCACCAGCACTGAGGAGTTGGATATTATACAGTGGCAGACCCATGGGACCCATTCGACCGAGAAACCCATTTGCGTCATTGAGACCCATAGGAAATTATAATCAATAAAGTCATAAGTCTTTGCAAAGTCCACCTTCCACAAGAAACTCTTGGTTACGCTTCTCTTCCATTTCAATAATAATCTCTCCAGCCATCACCACTCTATCCACCAATTGGCACCCTGAAATGAATGCCAATTGGAAGGGGTCCACTAGCTCATTGATCACCTCTCTAAGTTTATTGGCCAAGACTTTGGCAATGATCAGATATATGGAGTTGGAAAGTGAGATGGGTCAGAAGTCCCTGACCCGCACCGCCCCCAGACATTTCAACAGAACAAGTAAATATGATTTGTTGATGCACTCTAGTCCACAATTGCCTATTAGGGAATTCATCCAAAGTTTCCAATTCTCTTATGAAGAAGACTGGGAATCCGTCCGGTCCTGGAGCTCCCTCGCCATTCAGCCCTTTGATAGCGGAGAGCACCTCCTGCTCCATAAAAGGGCCTCACCAATACCTCCAGCTGCTCTGCTGACACCTTGACAACCCCGCTGCCATATCAATGCCATCGATTTGGAGGGAGAACTGTCTGGAGTGGTCTGCTAAAACACAATCTACTGCCTGAGGCCCGACGAATTCCTCCTCCCCCACCTACACTCGCTGTATTCGGTTCAATCGCTTCCTGCCATTTGTCACAAGGTGAAAGTACCTTGTGTTGGCATCGCCTTCCCTCAACCACAGTTGACGCAATCATTGTCTCCAGTCCATATCTACTTTCAAATCTTCTTTGGCCACTATGGCTCTAGCCTCCCAACGCTGCTTCTTCTCAGCCTTCGACAAATCCCGGTTGTCTTCTAGGCCGTCAAGGTGATAGGGCCCCGTCCCTTCTTCTTCATCTATGCTCCACGAGGTGAGCTCATGGTCACCCCAATTTAGGCGTGAGCTTGGCAGTTGCTGAACCCTCAACAGCTTGTGTCACCAACCATCTCGCCACCTCCTCCTTGAAGCCTGCTTCCCTTAGCCAAGAACAGTCAAACTAGCGTTATTGATGAGTATTCTATCATCTATATAAAGCTCAGATATATTGGTCTTGTAAAATACTAATGATTCTATACTTTCTTTAGTCTTAAATAATTACGTGATTTTCTTGATTTCTTCTGATATTCAGTCTTATCCACATCTGTAGGAAAATTATGAATATGTTTAATGTTTAAATAGGTATGCTGCAAAAGAAAATGATTCTTGGGTGAGGGCCCTTGTCAAGGACTTTACACTTGAAGCTGGTTCAGGTCCTATAGTGATGGATCCCATAGATTTGTCTGGTGGATACTCTTGTACAAAAAATAAGACGAATATATCAATTGTTTCCAGTGATTTGTACTTACATCTTTCACTAAGCGTTGCATCTCTTCTACTTCAATTGGAAAACCAAGCAGCAAAAGTGCTGCAATTTGGAAATTCACACCCACTGGCAACTTGTACCAATTTTAAACAGTTATGGGTCGCACATAGAGGTTTGATCTATTTTATTATTGTTGGTCTTGTTGCATTTTCTTTTGACTGTATGCTAACAATAAGTTGTTGTTGACTTGGTTATTTTTCATCAGAAAACACCAGAGACTGCAATCTAACATTTTGGAGGCCTCAGGCTCCTTCAAACTTTGTTGTCCTTGGGGATTGTGTGACTTCAAGGTAACTTCAAATAGAAAATGCGTATTATTTTGTGGAAAATTGTAAGTTTTATGGATAATCCCTGTAGATTGTGTTAGCATGAATGTTGTGTGTGTCCCTCCAAGAATGATGTTCCTTCGTAGAGCCCTTTAGTTATTTTTCAATATTGTCCAGTAATCTTTAATTTGAAACATATGCCAATAGGTTCGAATTGTTGGAGAATGCATGGCAGATCAGGTCTTAAATGTGAGACCCATTCCCATACTTGAGATATCTCTGTAGTGGATAATCTGCATGCATATGTTAAGTTATAGGGTCATGCATACATTGAGATAAAACCTTTACAGTATAAGGAAGATCAGGTCTTTTGTGAGGGAGATAAATAAGTTTAAACTTATTTGTAGGTTACTGATTTCATTAACTTGAAGGTTATGATTTACCTCGATAGGAGTATTAAATGGCTGACATTGCAGATGCGCAGCCATTTATATCTTCTGAAATAATATTCAATTATCTCCTGTGACAATAACGTATTCTGCATACACTAAAAGTATAACCATCTCATGTACTATTATGTTTGAAGAATAGTACATTATCTCCATTGGATTTCTGGTGGCCAGATCTTTTGTGTACCAAATCCACCAAACCTAGCTGTCGGTGGCTGCTTTTGCCCATATAGTGCCTCCTTTTGGTTACACTACCTACAGAAATATTTTAATTCATATATTTCCTGCATACTCTTTCCGATGTTAACAATATCATCTACATGCACTAAAAGTAGGACCATCTCTCTTATACTATGATGTTTGAAGAATATTATATGGTCACCATTGGACTTCTGGTACCCCAGACCTTTTGTTGCTTTATTTAATCAGCCAAACCAAGCTCCGGGTGACTGTTTTCACCCATAGAGTGCCTTCTTGGTTTCACTGCCTATTCCAGCATTTTATCCCACAGGTATGATCAACATTTTTCTGAGATTTGACTCCATATAATTGATTTAATGGGTCAACTTTTACAACATCTATTCAAGCATCTTCTAGTAGGGTATCATCCTCTGTTTTTACTCTCTTATTCGTTTTTTTTTAAAGAATGAAACGGAGGTCACCCACAACCAGTGAGCCTCAAAAAATTTTACAGTGTACCCTGGTGACATACAAATAAGACCATATGGGTTACTCCTTCCCTCTTTTACACCCTTCTAAACTGCCAAGATACAAAACCTTCTGCATTGTGAAATATGCTGCCCACTGACGACGCCCTTCTCTTGAATATAACCTCATTACGGTGCAGCCATAGGGCTTATAGCACTGCGAAGAGCCTTACTTCCACCCGTCTCCTTTATGCACCTCCTGTGAGAGATTTACGGAAGGCCTCTTCTGATGTGACTTCCACTCGTTAGGTCCTATTGCTGACCCATAAAACTCGGGCAAAAGGGCAATCAAAGAACAGGTGAGTGCAACCTTCCTCACCCCTTGTACACATAGCTCACTCGTTTGAGGCTTCCAGTAACATTCTCTTTTAAAGGACACACTTCACCAGTCTTCATTTGGTAAGAAACCTCCCAAAAATCTGCAACTTTAGGGGGATCTATATTAGCTGGAACGCACAGATGGTGGTAGATTACTCATCTTACTGTGTCTAGTCTTCTTGTAGCGACCTAAATGTCAAGGTGGTGCCTGCCCACACCCAACAGTCTTGTGTCCGTCTCTTCAGATTCAACTGTGTTAAGGACTGTTGTATATTCATAAACTCCTCCACCCTTGGGTCAGTAGTTACCTCTCATATCTTTAAAACATTGTCCATATGTGATGAACAGTTCAGAAGAGGAATCATATGACCAGTGGTTCCCTGAACTTAGAATCCTACTGAGTTTCCCATGATATTGTTGACTCCACATAAAAAGGGCCTTTTGAACTACATCCTACTAATTCCCTACATCTTTATCTTATGATGGGCTCAGAGAAAATTCTTGTGGTTTGTGACCCATGTCATGGAATTCATGTAATCAAAACCTCAGATGGGGGTCGTAACCTTTGATGGGAATCTTTAGTCAGCATAAGTTGGAGTGATATAAATAATTCACACCACATAAAATAGATGCTGGGGGACTGACAGACCCCAGCCGTAAGAGAGGGGAGCTGTAGGGGGATCTGATGCTGTTATATCATTTGCAAGTGGAGCCACTTAAAACAGTTCAAGAACCACCCTAAGAAAGACTTGTTGAGGAAGAGGGACTTGTTGGGCAATTGGCTTTCATCTTATTAGCTTCTGAACTCATTTTTGGATTTTTTGGTGCACCGGTTCAAAAGACTCATTTTCAACAGTTTTCTGTACAGAGCATGAAAAGAAATAGTTATGGATTCTTGTGTTAATAAAAAATACTTGAGAAGGTGGCAAGTGATGCTTTATGATGATATATTAAATAAATTTCAATGTGTCAGTGCCATCCTTTCCATGTTTCTGCAGGCCAGTTCCTCCATCACAGGTTGTGATAGCTGTGAGCAACATTTATGGTCGAGTACGAAAGCCTGTTGGATTTAAGCTCATCTGTTCAGTGTCTGATCTCCTAGGTCTTGAAGGAGAGCACCATGCAGAGACAAATAATGAATGCTTTTTGTGGATGCCAGTTGCACCATCTGGGTATTCTGCACTGGGATGTGTAGCTCAAACTGGAAATAAGCCTCCTTCAAATAATGTCGTCCACTGCATTCGCTCTGATCTCGTATCATCCACGACATTTTCAGATTGTGTTTTCAATGATGCACCAAATCAGAGGTACATGCACACTACTTTCGTAGTTCATTTTTTGCCTTCTTGAAAGGCCCTTTGCGTGGTTTAATCTATCTTGTCTTTCTTATTTTGGCCTTTCCCAGAAATATATCGGGATTTAGCATTTGGCGCATTGACAACTCTGTTGGTTCATTTTATTCCCATCTCTCAGCAAATATGCCTGCAGAAACAAATTGTCTCGATTTGCATCAGATGCTTCTTAGCTACTCTAGTTTGCATATGGATTTCAAACATGTTTCAAAGGAATCCCATGGTCATAGAAAAGAGGAGAATGATTCGAGTGCCGGCTCCTCAGGTTGGGATATTGTGAGGTCACATTCAAAATCCAGTAATCATTCTATATCTACCCCACATTTTGAAAGAATGTGGTGGGACAAAAACTCAGAATCTGGCCTGCCGATTTCCATTTGGCGACCCATCTCACGACCCAGCTTCTCTGCTCTTGGGGATTGCATCATTGAAGGGTATCAACTTTTGTCTTCTTTTTATGCTGTGTAAATATTACTCTCTTTATATCTCTCGTTGCAGGTTGGAGCCGCCAAGTCTTGGATTACTGTTTAAATGCGATAACTTGAAGTTATCTGCTAGGCCAGTGAAATTCACTAAAGTTTCCCACATACGCAAAGGATCTGACGAAGTGTTCTTATGGTTCCCTGTTCCCCCACCTGGATATGTTTCAATGGGCTGTGCAGTTACAAGAACTGATGAGTCACCAAAAAGAGAATTATTTTGCTGCCCTAGGATGGATCTTGTTCAGCAAACAAATGTCTCTGAGATTCCAATCGCCCGATCATTGAACTCTAAAGGTTCTAACAGCTGGAGTATCTGGAAAGTTGAAAATCAGGTTTCCTACTCTTCATTGTAACTTTTGTCGGGTTTTTCTCTTTTCCCATAGATATTTAGGAGATGTAGTTCTAGTACACTTTAACTCATGTGGGAAATGGATGTCATGATTTTATCATTGTGTGGTTTTAGGCCTGCACTTTCCTTGCTAGAGATGACTTGAAAAAACCATCGGATCACCTGGCATACAGCTTCGAGGATTCAGTGAAACCCAAGGCACGGGAGAACATTAGCGTTGAGATGAAACTGGGATGTTTTTCCCTGTCAATTCTTGACAGTCTACCCAGATTGGTTAGTATTTATGGTCATGAGCTCTTTTTTTAAGAACTATGGATTTAACAACTAGGTTCTGATTATTCTGACACCTCATTTCAGTTGACACCACTTTTGGATTTGACGATTACAAATATCAATCTTGCAACGCATGGACGCCCAGATTCCTTAAGTGCAGTACTAATTTGTTCGATTGCAGCATCCTCATTTAACAGACAACTAGAAGCCTGGGAGCCCCTAATCGAACCATTTGATGGGATATTCAAGTTACAGCTTCCCTTAAGTTGCCTCTTGTTTTATTAAAATATGTGGAAAATCTTTTGTCAGATTTAATTAATGTCTCAATTAATTATGCAAAGTTTTTATGTAGGGTGGAAACATTTAATGTAAATGACCAATCTCCTCCAAGATTAGGTAAACGTTTACGTGTTTCGACAACCACTCCTGTCAATGTAAACATCAGCGCTGCTAACCTTGAAACAATGACTGAACTAATTGTGTCCTGGAGAAGTCAGGTAGTTCTTGAGCAAAAACACTGTCAGAATGATGAGGTAAGCTATTATTGGTGCCCAAATATTTACCTTTCAACATCAAAAGTTAAACTTATCACCTTTATATGATTATGTTAGGAACCAGATGTGTACTCTATGTCTCCCAAAGATTTATTATTATCTGCGCTTGAAGAAGATGATTCGCGAAAAATAGTCGTGGAGAACAAACTTGGATGTGATATCTATTTGAAAAAAGTGGAAAATAACTCCGAAAACGTTTTCTTGTTACAAGATGATAAACAGGCTCTGGTTACTATTCCTCCTCCCAGGTTTACAAATCAATTGAATATTGCCGATAAATCTAGAAGAAATCGTCATTATGTTGCTATTAGGATATTTGACGTCAAGGTATACATCTTAGTTTTGAGTTTCATTTGGTTGCCAGAATTATGAAGTTACCCTTTCCTTCAGGGTCTACCAACTCAAGATGATGGCAATGCTCATGATTTCTTTTGTGCTCTGCGGTTGGTGTTTGACATGAAGGGACAAGATCAATCCAGGATATTCCCTCAGAGTGCAAGAACACGTGTAAGACGAGTGGTTTCTCAAGATAATTATGGAAAGGGACTGGTGAAATGGAACGAGATATTTATTTTTGAAATTCCTGAGATGGTAATGTGTCAGATCTTTTTTATGATTAAACTTTTCTATTTCATGCTGTCTTGTTTAATATCTTGTCATATATTGTTGGCCTCACTTTTTGGTGTCATTCTCTACCTTTTTTTCCTTCGCCATCTTTTTTATGGTTAGATATGTATATTTCATGCAGTATAGGTTAATAATTCATTACAATTTTTTGGACCTCACTTCAGTATCTTTTTCTATATTTTTTTTTTCTATTTTCCATTTTCTATTTTTTTAGTTTCATGTGTTTTTTTATGTATACATGTAGTCTATGACCTTCTTGTATTAAGATTCATGTATGTAGTGCCTTCTGTCAAAGAACATTTCATTAGAATTGGATATACATGGTCAATTTCATCATCAACTAAAGTTGTGTTGAATTTCTAGATGCTATCTTCACTTGCATTCTTGAGTCTCCCTCTTAAGTAAAAATAGGAAGAGGGTCTCTCCCGAGAAGATGAGAGAGGAGAGGAGAAGATCCCCCACCCCCGGCATAGGTTCGATCACCGGCAGCCCTACCGAGATCCAGGTCCATCCCGGGAAGCGCCAGCTGGGTCGTTGTGGCCATGAGAAGCGAAACAGCACCCTCAACCAAGGCCCCCGCCCTTGACAGGCAGTAGCCGCCATGGGGGGACCAGCATGTGGAAGGGAAAACCCCCCGCGGGAGCCCCTCCGACGGCCCGTGGGACCCCTCCGACGACTTGCGAGAGCCCCCTTGACGCCCCGCGAGCGGGAGACCCTCCGACAACCCACGGGAGCCCCTCTGACGACCCGTGGGGGGTAGGGGTACCCCCGCGAACAAACGGCCCCTGACGATCCTCCGACAGCCCGTGGGAGAGGACCCGCAGGTGGGAGGGGTACCCCCGCGAACAAACGGCCCCCGCCCTCTCTTTGAGCCGAATCCGCCCCCCGGGGGGAGACGGGGGCCCCCTCTTCCGTTGAACGGACAAAGCAGAAGAGGGGAAGAGGAGGCTCGAGTACGCCTGCGGAGGAATCTCGGCCCCGCCTCCTGAGGCGCGGGGCTCGCCCGCCTCCTCTGGATCAGTCGGCTGGTCATGAACAAGAAGGGGAGGCTGCGGAGACGCAGGAGGAGGGCTGGAGGACAGTTCATTGCCGACGGGACACTCCTCCAGACTGGCAGCCAGTGGATCCTCGCCGAGAGGGCCGCTGCTTTTGATGTCTAGCGCACAACCACTTCGCCCATTCATGCCGGGAGCTGATCCCATGCCAGCTATGTTGTCAAGAAGGTCACCAACAGGCCTCTTGTCCGCTTAAATAGCAAAATGCAACCATCTTTGGTCGGCCATCGCCTAGAAGCCATAGGGATATACGCCTGCATAGTGGTGGAGGTGCGAGGAGGAGGCGCACCAACCCTGGAGCAGATTAAAGGTGCACTACAAGACATCCTTCCGACGCAGACAAATCCAGATTGCCACTTTCTGGTCTCCGGCGACTTGTTTCTTCAAAGACTGTCCCGGGAGGCATGGCACGCGATGGGTGGCAGGAGACAGCAGCTGACGAGAGGGGGCTTTATATTATGGCAACGCCCACACCAGACAAACAGGGCGTTCCCGACTATGACGGAACGGCACCGCCAAGAACTATGAGGCATCCCACTCGAAGCCCGCACAAGACACCACATCAAGCACATCCTTCGGCCAGTGGGCCGCCTTCACAAGATTGTACGGAATGGCATCCACGAAGGCGATCCGAACTCCCTCTACGTTGACGTAGAGGTGTGAGTGGGTGCCACCATCCCAGCCTCACTCCCGGTGCATGGAGGGGGGTCAGGCCCAGAAATATTGGTTGCAACATTACCGACAACGCCTCCTCGACGACGCCCACGAGGCTCCCCAATCTTGCCCTCCGCCTCCATGGATAACAGGTCCCCACCAGCACAAGTTGAGATCCCACTGGCAGAACATGTCTCTCCAGGAGCCGACGAGACCCCGGGGCTTGCATTCAGCCCGCCACCACGAGATATCAATCAGTCATCACTGGCCGCCGATCAGCCACCCCCGAGCAAGAGCTTGCAGCCGCAGCCACAGCTGGTTCCCATCCCGTCGAACCTCACCGGGACCGAGACGGGGATAGAGACAAGAACATTAGAACTTTGCTCAGCTCAAGATAGCACACCCATAATGGTTGCTCTGTCGCAAAAATGCCCCATCATCCAGCACTATCGGCGGCGGCTCAAATCACCCCCAACTCCTCCCCAGGAGAAAGGCAATGGGCTAGATCATGCTCAAGAGGCCATTCGCGAATCAGGAGGCCAGGAGGTCCACGAGCTTCCGGCATCTTCAGACCCTTAGCCCGCTAGGGCCGAGGGACCTTCAAACAGTGGCCATCGCACAAGCGATGGAGGCAGCGCTGGCAAACGGTGTTCACCCGACTCCCCCATGAAATGCATCACGTGGAACGTCCGAGGTCCCTGCAACCCCTAGCCGTCGAGGGGTTGTGGGTTGCTACCTCCGGGAATGTGGAGGCCAACATGATACGTCTGCAGGAGACCCTACTGGTCAATCCAAACCAGCAAACATGGTCCTCCCTTGGCTGGGGGAGAGACGCGTTGCTTGTCTACTTGACCGCCACAAGCCGATCAGGTGGAGTCCTCTTTAGCCTAAAAGGAGACCGTCTTTGCTCACGGAGGGCCATACGCCAGGCCGAGTGGAGGGGTCGTGACTTGGTGGCGGCATGTCTCACGGATCGGGCTGACGGATGCCAGTTCGTGTTCGCCTTGGCGTATGGCCCTTTCGATTTCCACCTCTTGGGGGAATTATGGGAGGATATGCTCCAGATGTGTGAGACATTCCCGAGCCATCCTGTGCTCATTGGAGGAGATTTCAACATGACCTTGGCGGTGGAAGATCGCACGAATGGCATGGGCGGCAGAGACCCGGGATCTGTACAATTATGGGACATGTTGTTTTAGCTCGGCTTGGTCGAGATAGGGTCGTCAAACTGTCGGTTCACCTGGCGTGGTCCATCATCGCAGTCCCAGGATCGACCGCTTCTTATGCTCCCTTGCATTGCTCGACAAGTTCCCCCTAGCAGAAGTAACATCCTCACCGTGACCTCTATCGGATCAGTATCTTTTGGCGCGGTCATCTCAGGTGGGGCCTAGCAAACCCACCTATTTCAAAATGGACAGTTTGTGGATGCGCGAGCCTGGCTTCAAAGAGGGCATAAAGCATTGGTGGTCCTCACGTATCGTATGAGGGATGCCCTCAACATGACTGGCCACTAAGCTAAAGGACTTCCACCGACATCTGTTTCAACTCAGTCGTAAAATACGCAGGGACCGCACCGGCCAAAGAGACGCTGCCCTGGCCCGCATCCAAGCTCTGGGCGAGATGGAAGATAGTCGTCCCCTCACGGAGGTCGAAGCCCAGGAGAGAAGAGCATGTCGAGACGAGGTGGCAGAGGTGGATCTAAGGTACAAGATGGATCAAAGAATGCTCCCGGACAGATATGGCTGGCGGGTGGGGACGCCAATACCCGGTTCTTTCACCACTTTGCCAACAGAAGGCGTCGACAAAACTAGATCAGGTGTCTCCGAGTGGGGAACCGGACAGTCCAAGACCAAGCGTCAATGGAGCAAGCCTTGGCGGCACATTTTTGTGACTTCTATTGACGGGGACCTCCGAACAAATGGAGATGGATGTCTGATCACCGCCTCCACCCTTCCTCCCAATTAGCAACAAAAATTGATCTGTCCCATCTTGCCCGAGGAAGTGAAGGCAGTTGTATGGGGCCTGAATAGCGAAGGCGCCCCAATGCCAGACCGGATCCCCGTGTTCTTCTACAAAGAATGGCGGGATGTGGTGGGACTGGAGGTGATGGCGGTGATGGAAGATTTCAGAGGTGGCCGATCTCAGATGGAGAGCCTAAACAGAGTATACCTCGTCCTCCTGCCAAAGACTGCGGGCGCTGAGCAGACAGGCAACTTCAGGTCCATTTCTTTATCGAATTCTATTACTTGATTATCGCCAAGGTGCTGGCCAACTGACTGCGAGGACTCTTGGAGACTCTGATAAGCCCACTCCAGTCGGCTTTCATCCAGGGTCACCAAATGACGAACATCGACATACTTGCCCAGGTGATCATGCAGATTGGCGTCGATCAGGGACTGCCGGCTTCATGTGGAAGGTGGACTTTGCGAAGGCCTATGACTCCCTTGACTGGCAGTTCCTATGAAATGTGCTACGTCGCCGTGGGTTCCCAAAGGAGTGGGTGAAGTGGATGAAGTCATGCATTACCACTGCATCCTTCTCGGTGCTAGTGAATGGAAGGCTGTAGGGGGGATGGTTTCAGCCGCAGCGGGGCGTCCGGTAGGGATGCCCTCTAGCGCCCCTTTTGTTCATCTAGGCAGTGGATATGCTGGCGTTCTACACAACAAAACTATGCTCGCAAGGCTTCCTCTCGGGTTACCAGGTGGTACGCTCCTCTGGAGAAATCCCCCTACTACAATACGTAGATGAGACCACCTTTTTCATCCAGGCCTGGGAGTCGGCAGCTCGTCCCCTATCCATCATGATGGAGATATTCTATGACTTCTCCGAACTCCAATTAAACAAAGCCAAATCCACGTTCGTGGGTTTTTGCCAATCTATGTCAAAGATGGCGCAATGTGCAGCCATTTTGGAGACACCGATCGGCACGCTCCGCATCCAATACTTGGGTTTGCTACTGACTGAGAGGCGTCTCCGAACACTAGATTGGCAACCAATATTGGAAAAGGTGGAGGCGAGATTAGGGGGCTGGCAAGCTCGTCTCCTATCGCGCGGCGGCCGCCTAGTCCTGCTGAAGGCAGTCCTCTCCGCCATACCAAATTACTTCATGTCGGTGTTTCGAATGCCTGCAGGTGTGTGACGACGATTGGAAGGGGCGATGCGGCATTTCTTTTAGCGTGGGC
This sequence comes from Lemna minuta, assembly GCA_024174645.1. Lineage (NCBI taxonomy): Eukaryota > Viridiplantae > Streptophyta > Magnoliopsida > Alismatales > Araceae > Lemna > Lemna minuta. Next base: position 16,808,754 of record CM044101.1, read on the forward strand.
GAAGTCTAACGGCAACTAGAGGGGTAGCTGTCGTTGCTTGGTCCACGGTGTGTTGGCCTATATCCCAAGGCGGCCTTGGAATACGCCACATCTAGCACACCAACGTTGCCCTCCTTGCCAAATGGGTACTTCATGTTATGCAGCCGTCAGGGGACATCCTCTCTCTGGTGCTCCGTCAGGCCTATGAGCATTCCATGGACTGGGTTATATGGGCGACACCGCGACATGAGGACTCCCTTTCATTGCGGATCTGCGGGAATCCTTCACACAAATGCAGACTTTTTTCCGCCTCGCATCTGGGCGACGTGACGGGGTTTAGCTTCTGGTCTGGAATAGGACGACTACGCGACCTCTTTCCGTGCCTTTATGCCCTGGCACCAGTCCCCAAAGCCACAGTCCGAAAATAGTGGTCGGACGCCTGGTGCCTAGTTCTCCCACAGGCACTATTCGACTAGAGGTTGGCAGACCTCTTGACCCTCAAGTCACGGCTCGCGGATATGCGCCCGACCGAAGGGAACACGAGACGCGTGGGTATGGTGCCACTCCCGGTCTCTGTCTGAGCGGTATATCGTCTCCTTCGCAGGCAAGAGACCCCGGAAGACCCCTAGCTAGTCCGTCGGTGCCGACTAGTGTGGAAACAGCGACTCATGCTGAAGATCTGCCTGTTCGGATGGCTACTTCTCCCGCGTCGCCTTATGACACGAGCCCTGAGGCGGCGTCAAAACCCGGAGGCTCCTGTGGAAGGCCCTCTCTGTCATCAAGTAGAGGAAGATTGCTGCCACCTTTTCTTCCAGTGCCCACTAGTGCAGGCGGCATGTGTGGGGGGGAGTTCTGGAATTTAGTCAGCGATGGTATCTTCCGCCGGGAGGCGGAGTGGCGATGAATTTTCGCCACCCTGTGGTCGGTGTGGTGGCACTGCAACCAGGTCATTTTCAGAGGTCATCCCCCGCCGATGAAGAGATTGTGCACGATGCGAGGGGGTTTGCGTTATCTTGGTATCGAAGAGGCATTGGCCCTTTGTATCATGTATCCTTATAATTGCTCACTTTGTAATATCGTCATTCAATCAATGACATCAGGGGACACAGCTCTAGGTGTTCCCCTCACTTTTATTCAAAAAAAAATCTTCACTTGCATTCTGTGGGTAAGCTTTTAAGTGATGATACATGTAACCTTTGCTCAAGGGAATTACCAACTTTGACAATGTTTCTTTTTTTTTAAATGCATTATGGAGGTCACCCGCCATTGGTGATCCTCGAGAACTTGGAAGATGTATCCTTGTAAGGTACAAAAGTAACCATAATGGAATCCCCTTCTTTTTTTTTTGAAATATAGAATGACCAATCACCCGACAAAACGGTGGTCAACCCGGTGATCGGGTTGTTAAGCCGTATCAGCACACGAATGCATGATCTCTCCCCCCACCCATGCCCTTTTAAACCACCATGATATAAAACCCTGCATGACATGAGCTATGCCTTCTATTGATGCCATCTTTCCCTTGAAGATCACCTCATTATGGTACACAACCATTGTGCTCATAGCAAAACGAAGAGCCTTTCTTTTCTGTCTCTCTCCTGTACATTCCATTAAGAGATCCCTCAAAGGCCTCAGCCTATGCGACATCCACTGGTGAGGCCCATATTGCCTGGGCAAATAGGGCACTTGAAAAAAGGTGAGAACAATCTTCCTCACCCCTTGTACACACAACACACTCTCCCAAAGCCTCCAGGAACATTCTTCTTGGGAAGGCACGCATCACCAGCCTTCGCCTGAAAAGCAACCACCCTAACATCCACACCTTTAGAGGGATCTTCTCCTTCCACATAAAATGGCACACATGAATGGTTGACAGTTCCTCCTCCTTTTGACAGTGTCTAATTAGCTTATAGACATCCTGAACCGTCAATGTGGTGCCTGCCCACACCCCAAACAGTCATTGTTGACAATGTTCCTATTGCTTCCATTTCATCATTCATAAGGACTAATGTCACAAAGAAGGAATTATTTGTAAATCTATCCATTTACTTATATATGGGAACCTAGATCGGACCCAGACTATGGGTTTTCAGATGAACCATGCAGTTTTTTCCCCAAAACTTGGCTGTCCTAAAACCAAAAATCTGCCACATATGATGTTACAATGAAACCTATCCTTATCCATGCACCAAAGAAATATTGAGATAATATTTTTTTTCTGGTGTGCATAGCCTTTTATTGCATGTTCTCAACACTAGTGATTGCCTGTCTCAAGTACTTTGGGGTTTCCTCGACATTTTCAACATCTTTGCTTTCCTGTCTGTAGGGAATAAAGGAGAGTTGTTACATCATGAGATGATTTGTGAAATTTTTAGTAATTTTTAAGAACTTGTAAGCCTATTTAGGCATGTTGTCAGACATCTCTTTCTGGGTATTTATGGTTTTTCCCCTGAGGCATATGTATAAACACACTTTTTTCTTTTCCTCTTCTGCCATCTCTGGCGCCAATCTTCCACCACCAAGTTCTCCTATAACATTGTATCAGAGCCTAGGAAATCCTAGGGCTCTCAACGTCAATCGGTATAAGCAAGGTCATCAATCAGTTGTTTCTTTTTTTCTTTCTGTATGCATGATTTTTTGTCCATGCACAATGTCTCTTCCTACCACTGCTTAACCCTTTTGCATGATCTGTCATCAATTTCACCTTCTGGCCTTCTGTGTGCAACAGCTTCACATCTTGTGTGTGACAGGCAGGTCAACTCCATTGGCCTGGGTGTGTCTTTCTCCTCTCCTTGGGGACATGTTAGCCTTTCTTTCCTGTTCATGAAACCTATCAAGTTGTCCAGACACCCACGACAAGTCCTTTCCGACAGGTATCTCCAAACCTACCTGCCAATGGCGGCATCATCTATTACTGGTGAAACCCTAGCTGCAACTGGCATTCCTAAGGATTCCACATCTCTCACTGCTGTCCATGTGCTGCTGTTGACATCATCCCCACATCTAGGCATCATTTCCACATGGCCCCACCATTGTCCAGGAGATATCACCTCAAATGTAACCCTCCATTCAGGAACTGCTTGAGCCGCTGCCACCACCCTTGTGTTTGGAAGCAACAATTCTATGTGTCTCAAGACTCCCATGGTGTGCCTCTTTGCTCTGACACCTCTCTAAGAAAAAGGATCAACACATTCAAGCTAATTCAGGTAAAACATGACTTGACATTAGGAAATGAATTGTGGAAGCTATTGTGTGAACTTGACCTCTGTTTACCTTAAGCACAGGGTTTGGGGGAGAACATCTTCTTCTTACATCTTTTTTTTTGTCACCTTTCTCTTGGGACTTAATCCTGAGTGTGAGTCCCTTCATGGTTAACTCCTACATTGGGAAAAATTGTTCATCTTTAGTGAGTCTTTTACTCGTTTGCATGGAGGGGAACTGCCTCAAGGTCATGGCACAGAGTGGAGAGAACAACTAAATGGGACTCTTGCACCACCTGCCTCCTCCACTAGCACTAGCTTCTCCAAATCCAGCCCTCGGCCCCTTGTGGAACCAACCACTTGCCCAAGGGGAACCTCATCTGCTAGTACTCCAAGAAGTGAGTCACATCAAGTTCTTGAGTCATTCCATCTACTATCAAGGTCATAATGCTAGCGACTCCAAGTCTTAGTGACTCCTTCACGCTGCTTCTTCCTTTGTCTTTGAAATCCTAACTAATGATATTTCAAAGATCAGAGAAGAACTTGGCTGCCTAAAGCAGTTGATCTGTTCTTTCCAGTCTGTAGGATTCACCTCATTCGCCGAGATTTGTATGACTCCTTCTGCTTTGAGGATTTCAGTTGCTTTGTGCTCTGCTCCATAGTTTATTGATTCTGGTGGTACCTCACATATGTCACCCCAATCCTTCCAATTCATGTGCCATGAACCCTGCCCTAATATTTATAAAGTTATTTCGGCCTTCAGCACCTTATGGTCACTGGCATCTGCAATCCTTGATTGCCTACCCTTTTGCCTCTAATCAATATCGCATAGTTCGCTATCCTATCTGTCAATTTCATATCCCTTCACAAGCTGATCAAAGACTTGGGGATCTTGACATCACATTTTATGAAATTTCATGTTTTTATCGTCATAGGGTCTCAGACCAAACATTTACATTAGTTAAGGTGAAAGGTGCTCTGTGCATGGCAGTGGACCTGATGTGTGCCCTTTGTGTGGATAGCTCGCCATTTCCTCCATTGTCATCTGTGACCTCAACCCTGACCATTTGGCTTCACCATCATCTCCTTGGCCCTCCCCCATTTTCTACTGTAAAAGCCATGTTGCCCAATTGTTTTGTGGGTTGATGTTGATTGTTTGAGACTTGTGTCGTTTACCTTAATATCTTCTCAGTTCTTATCCTTCTCCTTACTAGAATTTTCTTAGACCATATTCATAGTGACTGACCCCAGTCTTGGGCATTTCTGGTGCTCCCTGATTAGCTATCGTATTCGATGATGCTGCTTATTACATATGGGTTTTCTCTTTTATCATTACTTTACATGCACAACTCTTTTTCTTTTTTTTTGAAAAGAGGGAGGGGAACAACAAAAACTGGTGCCTCCTGATACATGCCCAACTCATCATCGACTTTACTCGTTTGTTCAAACCCAATGCTCCACCAACATTAAACAATTTTGCTCAAATAATGCCCACAATTACAATAAATGCCACCAACTTCTTTCACCACCAAAACCTTGTTTCGTGGGACCTCGTACCAATACATTTCATAGAAAAATGGCACCACTGAGCAAAACAATTTTCATCTTCTTGAAACCTTTCAGAACCTTATTTTCCCGTAAAATGCATCCAAATATTTTTGGGGCGAGGCAGCATAGACCTCGGTCGACTCAGTCAACCAGCTCCTCTCTCCTTCACTCAATGACCTCTCTTCCCTTACCTGGCTATCTCATCATTTCCCCTCTGCCCTTTACATATCCACCTTTTCCCTCATATCTTTGGGCTGCATGTGCCACGTCCTTGATCATTCTGCTCATTGTGACAAACCCGAACCCCAAAGGACTCTGATTGTGTTTCTTGGTTATTCGTCTCCCCACTGGGCAGTTCCATGTGTGTCGCAAAGTCACCTTGACCAAATTCTGTGTTTGTTGCCTCTGTCACACCATTGGATTTAGATTCTTTTGACGTCATGGAATTCCTCATTTGTGTACCTTTCCCACACAGTCGGACTGCGCTTCTACACCTATGCCTTTTGCCTCATCTGACCCCCTCACACAATTTGGTCCTTCCGTTTCCTCCCTCCCACTCGAATTGTTCAGTTGCCAAATTTATGTTTGACATTCCCCTCCGCCTCTAGTCTCTGGTCTGAGTCCAATTGAGGATTATGACCCAATTCTGTTCCCATCGTCTGAGAGCTTTGCACTCGTGCTTCATCCTCCATCTCTAGGCCTTTTTATTCCGTGGTGCATTACCTCTCCTACCATCACTTTTTGCTTTCCTATCGTGCCTTCCCCACTTCCCTTGACGTTTTTCCTATCCCCCCACTCTATGGATGAAGATCAGAAAACTCTTGATTGGCATGTGGCTTTCGCTGATGAGCTCCAAGTTCTGGAGAAGAACCAGGCCTAGATGTTGATTACTCTACCTCCAAATCACTGTGGCAGTAGTTGCAAATGGGTCTATACCATCGAGTGTTGGCCTAATGGCTCCATATAGCATACAAAGCTCATTTGATTTCCAAGGGTACTCTGCTGTATATTATCAACTATCTGAGGACCTTCCCTCTTGTAGCCAAAATGAAGATTGATTTGCATTTTCTCATGTTGGCCATTCAATTTGGCTAGGTTCAGCAGCAATTCGATGCCTTTTCGCTAAGGGACTATATAGAGGATATCTAAATGGTGCTTCCTCCAAGCTACTAGGCCTCCTCATCACCTCTGGTTGTTTGTCTCCTCAAGGCACTCTACAGCCTCAAATAGTCACCTTGTTCCTGGTTTGATCTCTTCACCATCTTAATGAAGTCCTTCGGTTATCAACAGAGTAATGTCAATCATTCTCTGTTCTATCACCATTCATTGTCAAAGGGAGTTACTCTACTCTTGGGCTATGTGGACGACACCATCATCTTTGGGAGCAACACTGTCAAGGCTCAATTTCTTTCTCACACGTTGGCGTGGGCAGATAAGAATAAATATATTGGCTTATTGCAGTATTTCTTCGGCCTTGAAGTGGCCTTTACTGTCACAAGTATCTTTATTTGCCAGTGGAAGTACATTTTAGACCCTCTTCAAGAACTTGGTAAATGGGGTTCGTTGGTTGCGGTCATCCTCCCAATACTAGTTGTCATCTAGCAGCTACTGCAGATGCAGAACCTACTAACCAAAGGCCCTGCAGAAGTTTGTCGGTAAAATCATTTACAATACCTACACTTGACCCGATACTGCCTTTTGCGGTCATCCTCTTGAGTCAGTTCATGCATGCCCTCTAAAATGCCTCACCTTTGTGTTGCCATTTGTATACTTTATTATCTTAGAGGTACGGTGGGGCATGACGTGTTATTCTGTGGAATACTCAACTTTGCTTGGAGATCTACACTGATTCAGATTACGCTGGCTCACAAGTTGATCATAGTTCCACGGCCAGCTATTGTTGCTGGGAGGTAATGTAAATGTGTGGTGAAACAAAAAACAACCTGTTGTTGCTTAGTCAACTGCAGGGGGTGAGTATTGCACATTAGCCCAAGATCTATGCAAAGGTTTATGGATCAACTTCTATGAGTCTGCCAAGTTCAACTATTCTGCGACAACAAGTGTCAGCAATAAGGATTGTTGATGATCCATTCAAGATGACCGCACTAAGCACGTCGAATCGGATCACCGATTCATCAAGGAGAATCTCAAGACAGAAGATTTCTGCTCTCCATACATTCTGTCTGCTCATTAGCAGGCAGATATCTTAACGAAGGGTCATTTTCAGCCCATTTTGTGAGCTTATTGACAAGTTGGCATAGATGGCATCCATTCATGAGCTTAAGTGGGAATGTCATTGGATATCTCTTGCCCTATCTCTGTTTTAATTTCAGGTTGCTTGCAATTTTGCCCCTGATGCATGTGTGTAAACACTTAGAGCTTCACAGCCCCAATTCACATCATTTTTATCCTCGTGTTCCTTATCTGGTGTTGATCTTCCACCACCAGGTTCTCCTGCAAGAAGGTACATAGGCTTCAGTGAGTGTATCATTCTTTTGCCCTGATTCCCAGGGTGACAGGAGGTTTCCCATGTCTTGTTCTATCTGTTTTTCTCTCTTTCCCTCACAGATGCCTCCCTAACAATGAGGAGAGTATCATGGACCTGAAAGAAGCTTAAGTGTTCATGGGCAGGGTAGACTATCCTCAAACTGAGAGATAGAGAGAGAGGGGGAAGGGGGAGAGAGAGAGAGGAATAGGAGATGAGATGAGTAGTTCCAAAAGAGACCTAGTTTTTACTCTGTTAATCAAAAGCAAAAAGGCTGGCTAGAGGGATAACAGAGATAGTTGGGAGCACTACCAGAAGCTCCAGGGTCTCCTCTTTCTCCTTAAGCTGCTGGGTTCCTTACTATTAATCAATATATTTATGGTATTGTAAAGTAAATGTTTATGAGGATTTGAGTGTAATGATTTTCACAATTGGACTTAGTGACGCTAAGGTCTTTTTAAGTAAAATATCATATAGATCTGTTTATTTATGTAAGAGCCATTTGATATCAATAATACCAGTAAACTTTGACCTCTTCCGCCCCCTCTCCCTCCCTCCTTTGCCTCTTCCATTTCCTTCTCTTTGAGCACTTACAGAGCTCAGGTCAAAGGGCAATCACATCTGACCCTGACCTGATCACTTTTCTTCTTCTTTGGTAACTAGATGAACTGGGTTCAATAAACAGTTAGCCACTGGGAGTTCCTCCAATAAATAAGGGGAAACTGCAAGAATTGGCATTTCAGAATTTGGTGGAACTTTTGGGGGAGCAGGGAGGTCTCTCAAACATCGTCTCTTGCATTGAAGTCTCTCTGGCAGTTTTTCTCCTCACGATCTTCTTATTCTTCTCACTGTAGTCTGTTTTTGGAGGTGAGGGTGCATTTGGAAGGAAATGCGCCATTCTTCAGGAAACAACTCTTTCGAAAGGTCAGAGGATATTGGAGATAAACTTCCTTCAAGTCAAGCTTTGGCTTAAGAGGGGTGTCAGCATTATGGGGGTGTTCGTATATTAAGAATTGTTCTTAGTATATTTTTAGTAATTTTCTGTAGCTTCTTGTAAGCTTGTTATCGGAACCTTTTCCTTGTTTTTCTTACGTATAATTTATCTCGGGTTTCTGTCCTCAAAAAGTGAGGCTATCTATTAGTGAGATATCCATACCCATTACCAAGTTATGGAAAAGGAGCTGTTTTGTCCATATGAGAAAGGAATCAACTTTGAGTTTTTTGTTTCTATCTTCCCACTGAATAGTCAATTCTCCTTCGAGGTGCCTTGGACTTGAGAATCGAAGAGAGGCTATATACAGTGTACCAGTGTAAATGAGTGTAACATACTTGTACCCTAATTCCTGGGGCACTGAGGATTCACCTCTCCCTTCATTTCCCAGGTTCCTCTTTCCCACAAGATGCATCAAGTTTGACACTGTCTGTGATTGTTCCAAGAAGATATTATATTTCATATATCATATTTTCACTATGGATATTCATTTGGTGTGAATTTCTTGATTCCTTCCAAAATAGAATGATTTGTATTTTTTTTCCAGAGCATGGCAAAGGTAGAAGTGGAAGTTACAAATCTTGCTGCAAGAGCAGGCAAAGGTATTTATTGGACATTTTAGACTGTATATTTGCTTGATAAGCGTCATGAAAATATGCATATTTGATTTCTCATCCTGAACTAAGTTTTCAATGCATTTTATCTTGAATTTCTTCGTTAGGGATCTCATATTTTGCGTTGTTGTGAAAAGATGCCCAAATTTATCATCGCACGCTATTTTTCAGATGCATGGGTTCCGATATGCCCCCTGAACAGAGTGTGAGGCCTGATGACTAATCAAATCCTAACTTCAGGCAGTTTTTAGGGGAATTCTTATCAGATACCCAAATTATCTTGTATGAATGTCATAATTGAGTGGTTCTATGAAGGCTTATCATCATGGAAATGAAAAACTTTAATGGGTTCTTTTTCTAGGAGTTCCTGAATAATTTTTTAATATGGTACCACTTGAAAATGGAAATGAGTTCCATTTGAGTTACCAATCTCTCCCTCACACGCCCTCTGGCACTTGACTGAAGCAGACTATTTCTTTATATTTATTTAACAGTCCTATTATTAATAAATACCCACATTTCAGCCATATTTTTTTTATGGAATTTACTATACTTCTCTAACTGGGTGAAATATGCTTCCCATAAAATTGCAAAACGTAAGAATGATAATTTGAAAATATTCAAGAAACCTTTTTAATTTGTTCTTCATCAACTAGTTGCAGTGAAACCTTGTAAATGTGTTGCTACCAGAAACATTGAAATATCAATTAATCTGTTTGTAGGTTTATTAAAATGTTGTCATTGCTGAATGATTCCTTGATTATTGCTTCAAGGATTCAGTAGAATTTCAACATAAATAAACACAGATTTAGAAATTTGCCATTCATGATTTGAACACTTCCATCTCAAATTCATCTTTATTTCACTTTTCTTGAAATCATACCCTTTGCTAAAGTACGCAGTATCCTTAAGTTGCATCTCTTTCCAATGTGGTTCAAGCTGGTATACTGATTGAAGATTCAAGTTTTTTTTTTATGACTATGATGTAAATCTTCAATAGATTTACATTACTTTCATGAATGCATAACGTAATAAGGACACTAGAAGGATATGCAATGGAAATATTTTTCTAATTATAACCCATACCAAAGATCAGTGTTTAGTATTTAGTGGAACCTTAAGATTAAAAAACCTTAGTTATCTCACAATTATGATAAGTCATAACTATGAAACACCTGTGCTTGTGTTTCTTTGTTCATACAGGGGAAATAATTGGCGGGTTATCGATTCCAGTTGGAAACGGTGTTAATATGCTCAAGCGTGTTGCTTCCATCAGAATGCTGCAAAGTTCAGATGTTATTCAGAATTTCGCTTCATACCTGCTTAGGAACAAGGTTCATGCAGTGTTCATACTTACTCCCATGTACATTTAGAACATATCTTACATATTAGCTTGTCTTTGTTTCAGATTGATGGACAAAACAGAGAGTGTGGAAGCCTATCATTATCTACTGCCTTCTTTGAAAGAAATAGTAATGTGATGTTTCAAGCAGACCAATCAGACAAGATCACCTGTGATAGAGATACTGCTTTCAGTATTTCTCTTGATCCTCATGGACCATGGGAATCTTTTGGCACACTGTTGCCTGTCTCAGTTGTTCCTAAATTAATTAAAAAGAAAAATTTTGCTCTTGAAGTTTTGATTAAAAATGGGAGAAAACATACAATACTCAGGCCACTTGCTGTAGTTTTCAATGACACAAATATCAGTATAGAAGTATCGACGTATCCCACATGGAATCTGCATAATTCAAGTACCCAAAGTTCGAGTACATCTGAGACTGAAGAGATCTTTGAGAATCAGTATTACCATCCTTATAAAGGATGGGTTAGCGAGTTGGATAGCTCTAAAAATAATGATATAAAGCATTGGTCAAATAGAGACTTTTCTATATCTTCTAAGGTGACCTCTAATTTATCCAAGCATTAATCTTGCAATCTGACATGTAATCTCTTTTGATGCTTGACAAAATTTTATTTGTAGGATTTCTTTGAGCCTCCACTTTTACCAGGCTGGAGATGGGCTTCTGCCTGGACAATTGAGAAACATCCTTTTGGAGATAGTGAGGGCTGGGCATATGGGCCTGACTTTCAAAACCCTAAAATGGCCTCCTCCTTCTGCATCATCTTCTAAAAGACCTCTTGACTTTGTAAGACGAAGACACTGGTTGCGCAAAAGGCAAAGTACTGAAGATTTGGATAACATGAGACATGTCATTTCTTTGCTTACCCCAGGATCCTCTGCCGTCTTACCATGGTCCAGTGTCCAACAGGAGTCTGAACTTTGTCTACAGGTACGTCCAAGTGCCGATTATCTAGAAGATGAATATGAATGGGGTTACACCTCTGCACCATTTTCGGGTTCAACCAGTCGCAGTGATGAAGTTACAACTGAAAAAACTCCACTTTTCAGACAGAGCAGCACACGTTATAAAAATTCTTCCTTGTCTTCTTCTTGTCTGAAGTTAGGTCAGATTGAGAAGAAGGATATTGTTATCTGTTGCAAAACTGGATCAAGTCGAAAGCAAAACTTCTGGCTTAGTGTTGGAACTGATGCTTCCATTCTTCATACAGATCTGAATTTGCCAGTTTATGATTGGAAAATTTCCATTAATGCACCTCTAAAGCTAGAGAACAAGCTTCCATGTAATGCAGAGTATGCTATCTGGGAGAAAACTGCGGGAGGAAGTAGAGTGGAAAGACACCGAGGTGTTTTGTTAGCATCAAACTCTCAAGCAATCTACGCAGCAGATCTAAGAAGGCCCATCTATCTCACCCTGTTTATTCAAGGTGGCTGGGTTGTGGAAAAGGTGCCCTTTGAAGATCTTTATGATATGTGGATTGATGCTTTCTGTTTCTTTTATTTTTATGATTCGTGAATCATTTGTTATCAGGATGCCATTTTGATCTTGGATCTGTCTAATCTGGAACATCTGCCATCCTTTTGGATTTTTCACCGGGAGAGCAAAAGGTGTAGTTTCTCTATGGTTACACTTCACTCCTCGTTTTTTTATGCCGTCAAGCATACCCAGATGAACCAGTTAAAGTTTCTAGATTGTCTATTTTGCAATTTCTACCTGGACTACATTCTATTCAAAGGAATTCTCTAATATTCATCTTTATCCTAACTTTTTCCTCATTATTGACTTTCTCTTTTTACATCATTGGTATTCTAGTTTCCTATTTCCTGATAAGTGCTTTCTTCCAAATTTCGAAATCTACATCTTTCTCCCTAATTTAAAGTTTTTTCAGTTGTATGTTTTTCCATCACAGTACAAAATTTTCTATATAAACATTATGTTGCAAATTATTTCGAAGATGGAATATATATCTATATTAGATCTTTATGTTTTCTTGCACTTTTTAACTGTCAATGTTTGAAGTGCTTACACTAATTTGTCTGTATATTTGATCAGGAGATTGCGAGTGAACATTGAACGTGACATGGGAGGAACGGATACTGCTACAAAAATTGTGAGATTTTTTGTTCCCTATTGGCTTCGCAATGATACATCTTTACAGCTTAGTTATCAAGCAGTGGAAATAGAGGCCCAGGGGAATGTGGATTTGGAATCAGTTTTTGCACTGAAGGCAGTTAAATCTGCCAGGCTTCCAGTGAAACAAAACTTGATGGCAGTTGATCCAGCATTTTCTTCTCTGAGTATAGTTCCTAGAAAAGACTATCAAGTACTGGAGCGGATTGAGGATTCTGGACAAAATTTTGTAATGCTTTCTCCTCAAGATTATGAAGTTCGAAGTGGTATTTTACCATTTTCTTCCCGTAGTGCTGCAGCTCTGTCCCCACGAATTGGTATTTCACTGGCTGTCTGTGATTCTGGGTATTTTTCCACAGGTGTATCCCTCATGGAGCTTGAAAAAAAGGTGAATTATATGATCTGATGTTAAAATGATATCATAGCTATGTATTTATACCATGTAAATTGATAAAAAGATGATGATTTTGACAGGGGAGGATCAATATCAAGGCATTTACCACAGATAAAACATATTACAAGCTGTCAGCACTCATCACCATGGCATCTGACAGAACAAAGGTCGACTGGTTTATTTTGCACTGCATGGCATCAAACAGCAAAAATGTTGTCTTGAACTAGTCAAAGAAGGACACATTTTACAGGCCCAAATTGGAGTCTAACCGTAGGATTTTCAAACTGATATGACGCACACAAGAGGCCAGTGAGCCTCATAGATTGCCTGCTGGCTAAAAATAGGCCAAATATTGTGTGGCTTAAAAAAGCTTGGAAATATATATTTAATGGGTGGCCCTCATGGTTCTAGAGTACAAGAGTACTTCTCAAATGTGTATTCACAATTGAGTGCTGACAAGAGTTACATATGACTCTCTGTCTCTACCAAATGCTGTTAATTTTTTTATTGGATCACAGACCCTATCAATTTCTCTCTATCTAACTTCAGGCAAACGCAATGTCTGAAGACCTTTCCCCTTCATGAGATGACTTAGAATGGATCTTTGCCAAGCTAGTGATAAAATCATTTGATGATAACATCATTTGTCTCAAATTTTCACATATTGATTTCAACCAACAATTGGCTTGTTTATCTAATATTAATCACACATGTGATCTTCGAATCAATGTCAAAATCTTATTTCTTCTTAGATTACTTGTCTTATTTAATGTGAATCATGAAATTTATACCACCATTTCATGAAACTCATCTCACGTACAGTACATGTTCAGGTTGTTTGCTTTCAGCATCAAATCTTGTTCGTCAACAGGATCGGACAAAAAGTATGTCTGAAACAACGTCATTCTGACTTTGAAGAATGGATTCACCCGTCAGATCCTCCCAAAGTATTTGAATGGCATCATACCTCCAATACTGAATTATTGATGGTAATTGTTTTCCTTTTCACTTCTTTCTTTTAATTTCAAATCCACACTCATCCTCTATCTGACAAGATTTTCTTAATTTTTCAGGTGTGTTTGGATGGGTACAAGTGGAGCCCCCCATTCTCTGTGGAAAATGAAGGTGTTATGTGTGCGTTATTGAAAAGTGATCTAGGAAAGGAACCAATGAGCCTAAGAGTGGAAGTGCGAAGTGGAACAAAGGACTCAAACTTTGAAGTCATTTTCCGTCTCGGATCTACATTTTGTAGCCCTTATAGGTTATACTGCATACTTTCCTTGTACTTTATTTATCATCATTTTCACTATTCCTCACCTTGGAATATTCCTCAGGATCGAGAATCATTCAATGTTTCTTCCACTGAGAATCCGCCAAGTGGATGGTTTCGTGGACTCGTGGAGATTCCTTCCCCCAAATACTGCCATATCCTTCTACTGGGAAGATCTTTGTAGACAACGGTTATTAGAAGTTCTAGTAGATGGAAGTGACCCATCCAACTCTCAAAAGATTAACATTGATAAAGTTATTGATCATCAACTATTACAGATTTCTAGTGGTGGCATTAGGCCTCTTTCTCTCTCCATTTTAAAAGAGGGGAAGATATTTTCTTGCAAAATCAGTGATTGGATGCCTGATGATGATGAAGCGATTGTACCTTATGGAACCTCACCAATGACTTCCTCCCATTCGTCACCTCACAGTGATTATAGATATGAGTCCTCCCCAGCAGAGATAGAGCTTCATATCATCTTGGAGCTTTCAGATTTTGGATTATCAATTTTTGACCATACTCCAGAGGAAATACTTTATTTATCCATTCAGTATCTTCTAATATCATACTCTACCGGTTTGGGATCAGGCCTTAGCAGGTAATTTTCCATGAACTTAAAGCAGCAGTTATTCTAAACTGAGAATTCACTGATTTCTTATCACCAGGTTCAAGTCGCAGTTTCGTGGCATCCAAGTAGACAATCAATTGCCATTTACGTCAATGCCTGTCCTTCTAAGGATGCAGAAGATTGAGGAACATTCAAATCATGTCCTTAAATTTTCTCTGACCAAGCAAGAGAGTGGATCTCTTGATCTATGTATTTATCCTTACATAGGTTTTCAGGTCCCAGAAAACTCTGCATTCTTAGTCAACATTCATGAGCCAATTATTTGGAGGCTACATGACATGTTCCAACAAATCAAATTTGGCCGCATCTATGAATCAGAGACTGGTGATGTTTCAGTAGATCCGACTGTGCAAATTGGGTACACACCTCTGACTTTCATTTTTTTCCTTTGGAAAGCTTATTTTTCAATCCACTTCTGGATGATAGAATTCATATTTCATCTATTTTCAGGCTTCTTAATATTTCAGAAGTTAGGTTCAAAGTATCCATGACCATGTCACCTGCCCTGCGGCCGCGTGGCATTCTGGGTTTCTGGTCCTCTCTAATGACCGCCCTTGGAAACACTGAACAGATGCCTGTGAGTAATATACAAATTGATATATTTATGTCTATATCTTTGGTTCTATGTATTTTATTCTCAACATCTTTTCTTGTTTTTGCATACCTTGTCATAGCTATGGTCCAAGATATCTTTGTATTTGCTTTGTTTCTAATCTGATGGCTTCGATTCTCCAATTGAAGATTCTCTTAATTATTAGATCATTAGATGTTATCATTTTGTCTAAAAAATCTTTACAAGGAGTTATTGGAATGTCATAACGATGTTTTGCATAATTTATATGATTTGAAATACAAGTTGTTTATTGTTTGAAGGTGAGAATCAACCAGAAATTTCATGAAGATATATGCATGCGTCGTAGTGCCCTGATCAGTTCAGCAGTGTCGAGCATTAACAAGGATCTGGTAAGTCAACCCCTCCAGCTTCTTTCAGGTGTCGACATTCTGGGTAATGCAAGCAGCGCACTTGGCCACATGAGCAAGGGCATAGCAGCACTGTCTATGGATAAGAAATTCATTCAGGGCCGTCAGAAACAGGTTTTCCCATGTAACATTTAACTATTCTCACTCTTTTAGCTGCCTATCATACACGAATTCTACGCATTGCTCTCTCGTGTTTGCCTCTCTCTCTCTCTCCCCCAGAGTGCGTGGATAAGTTATCCATCCCGCATGGGATCCTATCCACTTCTCTCTCTCAATTATTCATTGCACATGGATCCTTTCTACATCTCCTTCTCTCTGTCTATATTTTCCATTTCATATGGACTCTCTCTAAGATCTTGTCCACCTCTCTCTCTCAGGCTTTCCATTGCACATTGATCCTTTCTCTGTCTCCTTCTCTCAATCTATATTTTCCATTTCACGTGGACTCTCCCTAAGTTTTCCATCCCGCATAGGATCCTATCCACCTCTCTCTCAAGCTTTCTTTCACAAATGGATCCTACCTGTCTCCCTCTCCCACATTTTTCATCCCACATGGATCCTATCCATTTTTCTCTCTCTCAAGATTTCCATTGAAAATGGATCCTATCCACATCTCCCTCTCTCTTTCTATATTTTTCCTTCTCTCTCTATTTTTTAATTCAGTGTGGATTCCACCCTGCTCTCTGTCTCTCAAATCATTAACCACCACTGTATCTCTCACTCAAATAATTTTGTCACGCAGGAAAACAAAGGGGTCGAAGATCTTGGCGATGTTATTAGAGAGGGAGGAGGAGCCCTGGCAAAGGGCCTGTTCAGAGGGGTGACGGGGATCTTAACAAAGCCACTTGAAGGGGCAAAATCATCTGGTGTGGAAGGATTTGTTCAGGGGGTTGGGAAAGGGCTCATAGGAGCTGCAGCACAACCAGTGAGTGGCGTCCTTGATCTTCTCTCCAAGACCACCGAAGGAGCTAATGCCGTGAAGATGAAGCTGGCATCAGCTCTTACTTCAGAGGAGCAACTCACCCGCCGCCGTCTCGCCCGGGCCATTGGCGGTGATAGCCTCCTGCGTCCTTATGATGATTACAAGGCCATTGGGCAGGTACTGATTTATTTTCTTCTTATTTTCTTCTTATTTATTTTCTTCCAAACTTTTTTTTAGTTCAGAGTAGGTGAAATCTAATTATTTAACTTATTCACATGAACAAACTTAACTTTTTCGAACTTTATCTGGTATAAGCAATTTCCCTCTTTTTCTCTCTAGAGTTTTCTGTGGCATCATCTTTCCTCTCTATATATTTCTTGAATTATTGGTTACTTCATGTCTTCTATACCTTTTATTCCAATAATCTTACTCTAGATCCTATTTCATATAACTTCCCTTGTCAAAAAATTTCTGCTATATCATATATTACATATCTCTCTCCCCTTAACAAGTTTTTTCTGCTTCTTGCCTTATATCTCTCTAAACTATATCTACGCTAAGTTGTGTTGTTTTTCTCATAATATGTGCTTAAACTTTCTGCCTATCTGGTCTTTTATTTCTTGTGTCTACTTGATGTTCATACCTTGACTAGGTTCTTCTGTTTACCTCTTTCTACATATTGTTTCTTGCAGAATAACATAAATTATTTTTTATTGAAGATTATCCTCCAGCTAGCTGAATCTGGCACGTTCTTGGGGCAAGTGGATCTCTTTAAAGTTCGAGGAAAGTTTGCCCTCTCTGATGCTTATGAGGATCATTTCTTGCTCCCAAAGGGGAAGATCATCACGGTCACACATAGACGAGTTGTTTTGCTTCAAGTATGTTGTCATTAAATGTCTGCATTCACCTTCTTGTTACTTCTATACTTCACATTTAAGTTGTTGTCTCTCCTCTAAACTTTCTGCTACATCCTGTCTTCTTCCTATTTATTTCTAAAATTTTCTGCCACATCCTGTCTTCTTTCTCTTTATTTGTAAAATTCTCTCCCACATCATGTCTTCTTTTTCATTTTCTTAATTTTCAGCTACATCTTGCCTTCTCTTTCTCCCTGAAATTTTCTTCTTCTCTAACGCCTGTCTTCTCTCTCTCTAAGTATTTAGTATACATCCTGTCTGCTTTCCCTGTATGTAACATTTCAGAAATTTTTATCACTCACATCTGGAATTTCTCGTCCTCTCTCTCTGTCTCTCTTGTAGCAACCAACGAGTGTTGGAGGCCAGAAAAAGTTTAATCCAGCAAAGGACGCCTGCTCAGTGCTGTGGGATCTAACATGGGATGACCTGATGACCATGGAATTGGCCAATAAGAGGAGCGATCATCCAAAGTCCCATCCCTCCATCCTTATATTGTATCTCAAATCAAAACCATCAGACTCAAAGGACTCCACCCGGATTGTGGAGTGTCTTCATGAATCTCCTCAGGCCATGGACATTTACTCTTCCATCCAGAAGGCGATGAACACATATGGCTCAGATCATCCCAGGACTACGGTTCTCTCTCTCTGTCTCCCTCTCCCTCTCTCTCTCTCTCCTGACTCTCTTTCTCCTCCCCCACCCCCAAACTTCTCCCTCCCTTCTCTCTTTCAGGCCCTTATTCTTCCCTTGTTATAGAGCCAATTTCCGAGTGTGCTGAATATTAATGAATTTTCAGGAGACTTTGAAGAGAAAAGTCAAGAAGCCATATTCTCCTCGTCAAACAGCAATTACATTCCCTTCATTCCAGAAAGAAGAGATGAATTTGGGCGTGCTGAAAAATTGATTGTGACTGGCCCAGTGCAAACTTTTTGGGTAAGTTCTTGATCTTACCATCTTGCTC
Organism: Lemna minuta; assembly: GCA_024174645.1. NCBI lineage: Eukaryota > Viridiplantae > Streptophyta > Magnoliopsida > Alismatales > Araceae > Lemna > Lemna minuta. The sequence continues at coordinate 16,827,138 of CM044101.1, forward strand.
AAATTTTATTTGTGATTTCTTTCGATGTCAATCCGTGTAGAAATATGTATTCACATATATTTAATGCTCTCTGATTCTTTCAGTCAAATATATTTTGTATGTATCCATCTGTCCATCTGTCTGACTGCTTACTCCCATCTATGACTTCCACTCTCTGCACCATCAATGACTGTGCTGTTCAAATTGTTTTACTTGTTTAACACCTTTCTCGCTCTTTACACCTTCACGCGGGATAAAATATTTTCACACCAGGGTTATGAGAAACCTAATTTAGTCCTCTTTACTCCAGTTAAAGCCATGTTATGCATAACTTGGCTTTAACTGGAGGGCAGTTGTAAAACTAAACTTTCATCACCCCTATTCTTCATGGGATATGAATTTTGTGTACTGATGTGTTCCTTGTCTCCTCTCCTTTCACATTGAGTCTCTCCACTTGGCAGTTCTGCCCCCATCGACCATTCCATTCCTTTACCTTCTCCTGGCCTTTTTCTTGAATCCCGCTGATACACCTTCGATTGGGCTTAAGTTTCCACTATAATCTACTTCAATTATTCATTCATCAGCTAGATTATTCAACTATGACGCTAATATAAATTGGGGGTTTTAAGTCCTTTTTTAAGACTTGTTTTAGGAATGAAATACTTTAATGATCTAGTGCAAATAAGGGAGAATTTATGTTCTTATGTTTCATCTCCAGTAGTCTAGGATCGTGCTCTAGAATTCAGAGGTCAATTCAATTTGGCCTAAACAGTGATTCACTTCTATATCTTTTCTAAATTTTTCATCGCCTAGTTTATTCTTCGCATCCTATACACTTGGCTTAGCTTCTAATTTTGTCGAAGTGTCAGAAATTCAACACAACCTGGGAGACCCCTTCCAAACATCTGATAATTCTCTCTAAGATGTTCAATGTAGTCTTCTAACAGATATGATTGATCTGCAATCTTGGTCTCCTTTGCTTATGCATCTTTTTTTTCCATAGATTTTTGTAAATGATCTCCAACCACTCGTTTGATGATCTTGCATTTGTATTCCTTTGTAGTGACTTATTGAAGATCTATTTCTGCTCGCAAAATTACTCTTTGTGGTTTGTTGTCCATCTCTCTTGGATTTGAGGAACAGCGTCCTCGGCCATTTCCTTTACCCTATGGATTCCTGGAATCAAACCTTAATACTAACCTATGGATCTGCCCATATCTAGATGCATGACGTTTACCCTCAAATTTTCTCATACAGTGGACTTTTTGTTTCAAGTCAGTGTTGAACAATGACCTGAAAAGGTCAAATATTGGGAATTGATATTATTTATAATATTTATCTTTACATTGGTATTAAATATTAATACAGATTATGTCTACTTATTAACTTTCTTGAAATGAGATCTATATTTCATAGGATGACCCATGGCATCGTGGGCACCTTCAGATCTACAAAATGAAGAGATGAGAAGCTGGAAAGGACAAAGGAAATGATGGAGAGATATGGCACAAAAGAGAAACCTGAAAGATGGTGCAGAAATGCTCATACTTGGAAGATGTAGAGCACGTGTTTGTAGAAAAGTGTAGATATCCTAGAGGCTACACAATGAGAATGACATTTTCTGATGAACAAATCCAATGCAACCAATTCAGATTGACAATTTAACTTGCATACATCATGATAGGAACCTGAAATAGGGGTATTAAGATCATTGGGTTAAAGGGTTAGAAAGACCCCTGACACGTAGGGCTGTGGAGGAGCTATCATTTTGGTCTATCTTCTTTTATCTCTCTCTCTCACTCTCGATGCATCCCATGAGGGATCGTATCACAATGAGAGGTATTTTCAAAGAAAAAGAACCTCTGGCGGCCTATATTCCCCCACTTAGACCATAAGAGAAGTGAATGATTAAGAACATGATCTAGATAAGATGAACCTGAAACTGACATTATCAAAGACTGTTTGTTGATATTCAAATCTTTAGTATCAATGAATCACACTTAGTCTCTGTTTGTAGATACGAGAACTCGGCAAAGATATGCGCATTGCTACTTCAAGATGCTCTTCTAGAGATGAGGACTCTGAGAGGGACTAAAGCAATGTGTGACCCAGCACCATGATTCCATATCCATAGTGACAAATCTGTGGCGGCTTTTTAGGGTTCTTCTCTTGTTTGGCCATCATGAAATCTATAGTGGATGCTGTCTGCATGCATTACTACCATATTTTCACTAGTTTAGTAAGAAAAAAAATTCACTACTTCTGGATGGTGCTTAGTATCCATATTTTTTTGTGGGAGTTATTTTAGATTTCATGGTTTTTGAGTGGTAGAAGAACAGTGAGATTTTAGATCAGTGATTTCAGAGATAAGCAAACATATAGATATCAACCACCATTAGAATGAACTCATCTGTTGTGGATGGAGATCCTTGCATGAAATTCATTCCCCGACGATCAAAGACTTCCTCTTGAATAATAGCTTTAAAGCCTCTTGAATAGATTCCCAAATTAATTGATGTTTGACATTTCAAAAAACTTTTTAAAAAAATTGATGAGCATCTTCAAATGTATTTGGCCATAAGAAAAAAACAAATTGCATAGTTTATAAAGGGTATAATTTTTTAAGAATAATGTTCACCGCATAGTGAGGAATGAAATAAAATCCATTGTTCTTCTTGAGGTACATATCTTCTTTAAATTTTCCAACTAATGTTCTTTGCAGAAATAATAATTTAAATTCTTAAAACATTTTTTTTTCATCAGCATTTCACTCTTCCCAAAGTCTACCTGTTGCAATATAATTCACCATGTATTCATATAGTGGTATTTTTCTAATCTGTATATCGAAAAGATATTCATCTAGAAAAAGGTTCATTAATCTGAAAATGATCTTCTATGTGTAATCTAGAAATGTGATTTCCTACTTTTATCTCAATGCCAAATTATTAGAAAATAGTAAAATTTCATCTTATCAATCTAGGCTAAGATTCTTCCTCAGCAAATCAAGAATTCCATGGCTACTTGATTGGACAACACGATAATTTTGCTCCTTCATGTGATCTAAAGTTTTCAAAGGATAAACTTGTTTTTTTAATAATTCTTTCATGGTAGAAATTTCTACATGTTTGTCCACTAAAATCTTACTATCCTACATGTAATGCCCCTGTTGGAAAATTTTAGATAAAATTCTAGAATAAAAACTTAGACATCTCTCTTATCTTTCAAGGCTAAGTCTTTTCAAGCTAAGGTCTTAGACTTTAGTCTGGAGAGAACGAAACTCCCCTATTTAGCAAAACTTTCTTTCTTCAGGAAATCCAAAGATAGTCACACATGGAAGTTAATATCAATAATTAAATGCTAATTTTATCTATGCATTTAACCTTCAACATCAAAATCCTTTGTCTTTTAATTTTACAAAGAATTAGTCTCACATGGAAGAAAGATTACAAGGATAAAATGCACATATCTTCATCAAATGATTGGTATAGGGAAAAATACTGATTTTAATCATTTTCCCGTCTTTGAAGATTTGTCGCTCCCTAGCACCTTTGTTTTTTCATACTCTCAAGGGATGCCCTCACTATAAGCCTACTTACATGACCTCTGGAGGGGGTTCTAGTCACCAAACTTTCCATTGAGGTATGTGAACCCGAAACCACGATTTCTATGGAAGAATATGTGGAGTAGACTACGAACCTTTCAATAATGCACGATATATTTACAAATTGGTTGAGCTTTCAGATCAACCACACCAAGTCAACTCTCATCAGATTTGTAGGGCTTTGGTGATGTCAATTAGGATATTACTCATGTGCTACTTGGGCTTGCCCTTGACAAGTAGGTGACTTGAAATTTCCAACTGGTAGCTAGTGATTGAGATGGTGAAATGGAGGGGGGGGGGCAAGCCAAAGTGTTGTCTAGAGGGGACCATCTAGTGTTATAATCAAGCATGTCTTCCATCCCATTTTCTATCTCTAGTTTTTTATGCTACCAATAGGAGAGAGAAACCACGTGGACAATTTGATGTGGATAGAAATCACGTGGAAATTATAGATATGCACTCAAAGTATGATAAAATGCATATGAATGGAATGTTATATGCCTAAATTTACATTAATAATGACATAGTTATTTGTATAAATTGTATGTTATCAATTGTACTCTCTTTATTGTGCCGCGCCACCTATAATAAAAATAAAACATGCATAGTCCCACATTGGAAAAAGAGAGAAATGCGTAGATATAAATAGGCTAGAAACTTAGTATACATAAAAATGGGCCTATTAAGGGCACTTAACACTAATCACGCTCCTAAAGTGTGACATGTGTGCATCACATATGCACCACTTAGTGCGATCGCACGTTGCTGTGAGGCGAAACGCAGGTGCACATGTCACGTCTGCTGCCACATCAGCCCACACTTATAAATATTTTTTTTTATTGATTTAAATTAAATAAATCCAAAATAATTTAACATTAAATCATAATTTTTTTAAAAAAATTAAAAAATCCCTAAAAATTAAAAAATTCATATGTTTTAAAATATAACTCATTTTTAATGTAAATATTTTGTGTTTGATCACAAATTAAATAATCTATCATTTTTTTGCATTTTTATTTAACAAAAATTCAGGAATAAATTTTTAACTTAGAAATACACTAATCTTTCTTGAAAAATAAAACTAAATAATAGATGAATGTATACAAAAATATTTTTCTCTTTTAATTAGTATTTAAAATCAAATAAAATCTCAAATATAAATGGAGATAATCTATATATAATGTAACTTTGATTATATGCATGATTAACTCTTAAAATACTACATTTCGAGATTTTTGATGTAAAATGTATATAATGATGAATAGGCACCCGAAAGTATGATAATATGCATAGGAATGGTATGAAATATGTCTCCAAATACACTAATAATCATGTAATTTCAAGTATAAATTACATGTTATAAATTTCATACAATAATCCAACACTTCTCATGTTATCACATCAACTAAAATAAAAGGGCTTGTCAATTTGGTCCCACATTGAAAATATTTAAAATTTTTGAACATATAAATACTCTAACACAATGCCATGTCAACTCTTCTCTTTATTTGTTGGAGCAACATTCCAACAAATCAGATGCAATTTCCCCTTTTTGGAGATTATTTGAAATTTTTTACCATCTCGCATAAATATTTCTGCTATTATATTTTTTTCGTTTGATTTCCAATTTTATTGGTCTAAATAAATTTCATTTTCCCAATTTTGTTTTTATTCAAGCTATTTATTGTAAATTAAACTTGTGTATACATTTTTTTGCCCAATTTACTTTTTTTATTGCAATTCCTTATCAAATTAATTTTTTCTTTTATTATTACCAACTTTTTTCGGTGTAATTATTAATTTTACCAGTCCAGATAATTTTTCCTTATTTTCCCATTGTTTCATTTTTATTTAATTTTCTTATCGAATTAACGCATTAGATTTCGACGTGGGCCGTGGCGTGGGCCGGGCCCGCCACAGCCAGTTGCGCCGTGTGGAGGGTGAAGAGAAGAGAGAAGGGAGGGGGGCGGAAGAGAGAGAGAGAGAGAAAACCAGGGAAGGAAAAACTCACGTCAGCCCGTTCTGACTTCCCGCCCGAAATTTCAAATACAATTTCCACTTCCTTCCGCCACAAGCTAACTGCAATATCTGCATCCAAGACCAAAATGGCGGATCGGCGGCAGCGATCCTCTTCTCCTTCTCTCCCGCCATCAATTCCACCATGCTAGTCGGCCGAGAGAGCCTCATCAGACTTGTAGGGAAGAGGAAACGCGCTCTCTCTTCCCCCGCCGCCATCTCCCTCCTCCACCATAATCCTCCCGCTGATGACGTCATCGGTGATGCCTCCTCTCTCTCTTTAAATAAGGTCGATTCCGAGTGCAAGGTGAATTGTCCCGTCTGCGGCAGGTCTATCGTCGGATCTAACTACGCCGTCAATTCTCATCTAGGTATTCCAGTTTGTTGATGTACTTTGTACACTTATTTTCTAGTTATAATCGCATCGATTGCACTTTTATCTTAAATTTATTAAGAATGGCTAGTGATAGGTCGGATGTGACTCCTGTTTATTGATGATCCGTCAGTCATATCGCGCAGTTATCGTGTATTTATTGTTGCGTCAATGTAGATCGGTTTATTAAAATTTATGTTATGCTTTAATTTTGAGTTTAAAAGTATTTGTTTGTAATAGCTCATATCCGACTACAACGTTAATTCTTATATAGATATATTCATGCAAAGGTATATTTTCCTTCTTTTTCTAGTTGCATCAATTTCAATCAGTTTCTTATAGTATATGTAAGACTTCATTTTAAAATCTCATAAATATTCGCCTATGATAGATTAGATCTGACTATAAGGTCAAATCTGAACCAGGTATTCCAACTTTTTCTTGATCTGTAAGTTACATTGCTGATGCATTTTGTATACTTATATTCTATATATAGTTGCGTCAATTTGGAGTGGTTTTGTTAGTGTCTACATTATGCTTCAATTTTAAGTCTAGTAAATTGTTTCTATAATAGCTCGGATCTGACTAAGAAGTGAACTCTCATCTACATATTCCAGTTCATTGCAGATGCACTTTGTATACTTATATTCTATTCATAGTTGCATCGATTTATATCAGTTTGTTAGAGTCTATGTTACACATTCATTTACAGTCTGCAAATACTTGCTCGGAGTTGCTTTGATCCGCCATTTTTTTAAGCAATGTGAATTCTCATTTAGGTCTTCCAGTTTGTTGCGGATGTACTTTGTATACTTTTCTTCTATTTGTAGTGGCATCAATTTCAATCAGTTTGTCAGAGTCTATATCGGACTACAAATTTAAACCCAATAAATAGTCCCTTATAATATCTCTGTGGATTTGCAGATTTGTGTCTGTCTGGTGGCACCAAAAGAAAAGCCAGTCAACGTACTCTTCTTCAGTTAGATTTTTTCTTGAAGAAGAGCAGTAATTCCTCTTTGACAGATTCAAATGAACAGTGTAGTTGGAAAGGAGAAAATGGTTTGGATGCATGCAATGAAGATGAAAAACTCAGCTCTTATGATCCTGAACTGCAGTCTGTTCATTCTTTCAAAGTCAATGCATATCAGGCTGATTCTTTAACTTATGCCCATAACAGTGGAGAAGTTGGCAGTCATCATCCCGAAAAAAAGAGAACCATCGATGATGTAACTTCTGGAAAAATAAATAATGAAGTTAGTTTATCCAAAAGCAATGTTGATATCATCGAAAGATCTTCTGTGAGATATGATGTAGAGATGAGAGTGCTGGGGACGGTAATTGTTGGCCACATGTTTTATAATACTGTTGGTTTATGGCCTGGAGCCAGCATCTCTCTTGTGAGAGAACCTGAAAATACTTTTGACCAACTAGCAATCAAGGTTTGTGACTACCGATAATAAAAATCTTTCATTTTACCGCGGCTTTTCTGATTTTATGTAGGTTTATTGACTTTCTTTTACCTAGGCACTTTGTGATATCCGTGGAAACAAACAGACAGTCGGGCATCTTCCACAGAAGTTGGCTAGATATCTCTCTCCACTCATTGACAACTACGGCTTAAAAGTGGAGGTGTAGTGTAAAAGGGTTTATTTTGTTGTTTTTTTGAAGTACGAAAAGGGGTTTTTATTTTGTAAATCTGGTTTCGGTATTTTTGAGGTTTTAAATGTTTTTCTGAATTGCATGCCCTTACTTTTTAACAGGGGTTTGTCGCATCTCTACCTGCACATCCTCATGATGAGTTTTGTGTTGACCTAGTTTGTCATCAAACAATTTGTTACGGTCAGTTAAAGCAGAGTGATATTCTGGTTTTTGAATCCTTGTGGGAAAATTCTATTCGCACCATACAATGTGAGGATTTTCGTCCATCTAGAATGAAATATCAGCAAAATTTTATTTTAATGATCCGAGAGGTTAGGGATCAATACACACGGTTGTTTACTGATGATGAGAAATCCTTCCTCGGTACTGCTCGTTTCCTTGCTTGTTTTATTGATTTTGTATCTTATATCTGGTCTCTGACTATATTTTTCTATTCTCAGATTCTTTTGGCCTGCTATCTGATGACAGTCAAAGACTCTTCATACGATTGTATTCTCGTAAGGGTATGTTCAGCATATAATCCTGTATGTGGTTTGCAGATTTATAGGAGATCATTTATTTCTCCTCTGATAACCATAGTTTGGTTGTAGCATCTGCAAGATCACACTAGATGCATCGACAATACTGACTATTACTGGGTATTCTGAGATAGTTTTTGAACCATTGTTTGTTTGTCTCTGCTCTTATCAGACAATATCATTGATAGATATAGTAGGGCTTTTAGAGTCTGCAAATCCAGTTAAATGACTTAAATCATAAAAACCTAATGAATTATGGGTTCTTCCCTCAACCAAGTTTGGCACTGGTTATTGGCTTAGAACAATATATGTGCAAGTGAAATAGAATCAATTTAGTTTCTGGGGAGTTCACCAACCTAGGGCAGTGATATTCCCTTTTTGATTAAAAAATGGATTAATTTACTTTCCCATTGCATGAGTTTCTCAACACCTTTGGCAATAAATTGGATTCTTCCGTCCCATTCATTGTCATTAAATTTTAGATTACCAAGGTACCTGGGAATAAATTGGTACATTTCAGGGTTCTTGATCTATGAATTCTGTTAAACTTGATGCATCTAGAGGGAAGAGAGTAGTGCAGGTTGGTAGGGTGGGGGAATACCCTGCCTACTTGCACTGCTCTGCCTTCTGTCATTTAGTCACAGATCTGCTGTAAATAGGCTTACGAGGAGAAATTACTGTTAATTTATGTAGCAGATAGAGAAATTGAGAGAATGCGGAACAGAGGTCAGATGAAGGACAGTGGGGGATGAACCACCTGAACCTGGCAGATGAAGTTTGGCTGAACCAGACCTATGTGATGTTTTAAGGGTTCTTATAAATAGGGCTTTGCTACTTTATCATTGTAACTCGACTAATGAATAAATTGACAACTAACTTAAAATCTACTGGTAACATTAAGTATAAAAAGTGGCGCCTGAGTGGAGAAGAACTCCAAAGATGGGTGAATTAAGCATACTCAGGATTGGGCATGGCAGGGATGGGTGCCCTCTTGGGTGGGAAGAAGTGGGTACTTGTACCAGTTGATCATGGATTTTGGGTGACCTTCCTTTATAACTTAAAAGAACTGGTGACATAAATATGATATTTTGACAATTACAAATTACACAAAAGTCCTCACCTATTAATAAATAGGAACTCCCCCGTGCTTTTAAATTTAATTACGTGAAATTCCTTGAACTTTGGTAAATGTTTGTGTTTTCCTTGTGATTGTGAGACCATATTCATGTTATGTTGAAAATTCCTTTTTAATTTTATGTATGAAATAAAAGAACTGGCTGGTTCGAGCATGCATTTTAACTGGTTTTTCTCTCTTCATATGACCTGTGCATCTCTTTTCTAAAATCATTGGAACCTGTGACTTTGAGTCATGTTTATGAAATACTTTAATTTCCGTTTCATTTGTTATTTTATGGTTTAGTCATGCAGAGACATGCGAGTACTTATAAAATGAAGGAATATGTTTAATCCCTTCTTCTAGGGGAATGGTTATGGAGGTTTCCTTGAAGGGTTTGAGGATTTTACTTTGATGTGGAGGTTTTGAGGATTTTAAGGCTTAAGGAAAGGGAGTAGGAGGTTGATTTGTATCAAATAAGATTGCTGTTGATAGAGTTCTTTGTTCTGCATTGTAGGCCCATGGTTTCGGATGTGCAATGTGTGTTATACAGAAGTCGCGGATTCGAAGAAAGCAATTGAGGAACTGCATAGTAATTCCTCTTGCTGATGCCATACTACCATTGATCCTTTTGGATAATCCTTCCTGATATCAAGGGAGTTATTTTATTTCAGCTTCTGGGTATGTTTATCCTTTTCAATACTCGCAGACTTCAAGCGAAAGTGATTTAAGAGAAGTTACTGGCACACTAACAGTTTATGAATTGCGGGAAATGTCAAAATCGATACTTCTAAAGGTGAGTTATTTTGTTCAGGATTAAAACTGTTCATTTTCTTGATTTTTGACTGCAAGTGCACGGCTACCATGATATCTCCATCAAAATATTTATTAATGCTACGAATTACATACATGCCCTTTCAAGAGTCCTTTATCTGTTTCTTTTCTCTTTTGTCCATCCACAAGGGGATCTGAAATCCTAGCTGCGCAGGGCACTCTGGTGAGGAAAAAATAAGTCTTTTAAAGGAGAGAAAAGAATGGTAGTTTTTTTTTCATGTTATGGATGGCAGTGTGATGACGTGCCTTCCTAGAGACATCCCCATAGGTCAACATTAAAAAAATTTGAGAGCTAAACTGTAAAATTTGATGTCCTCTAAAGATTGCATCCGCTGTTTAATCATTTATTTAACCAACTTCAAGGTTGTAATATGGAGCATTTTTGGATGGTTCTTCCTAGATATGGATGTCTGACCATAGAACTGCTCCTACAGTAATGCTTTGGCTTCTGGTGATCGTACAATACAAGTGTTAATGTACGGACAGATACGGGTCAAACAATGCCCTATTTCAATGGCTAAGGATATACTATTCTGGTTTATCGCTGTATCAATTGCAAACAGATTTCAATGTAGCTCCTTTTTTTTCTTTTTTGCAATTTTTTTGTGAAACAGGTCAGGTGATTGTATTAGGACAACATAAATAATACTATCCTTTTGGACCAAGTTAGGGTCTATACAAGTCCCCATGCATTCCAGCTTTTCTGTGTGATACAGAAAAGTTTTATACAGATCAATTGGTGTGAAATTTTATGTTCGTGGGCTTTCCGCCTAGTGCTCTTGTTCAAAAGGGCCAGATCATCCGAAGAAACCTTGTCAATTATTACTATCATTTTTACAAGAAAAATCATTGGTTTCTGTTTGAAAGACTTTTTGTCCCTAAGGATAACCCATGCTATACCTGCGAGTATTTTAACTGATTTATTTTCTTATATTTTATTTTCCTCAGAAAGGCCTTGGCAATAACAAAAAAGATGACCTAATTGATTGTCTTTTTTCCGCATATGAGAAAGGAATGTGGTAAGACTTTCGTCTTCATCTCCCCCTTTGTGCGTTTGAATTTATATGGGGTTTCTGTGTGTCAGTACAGCCCTCTGTTGCCTAGCACAATTTCAGACATGGTGGGCGACTGTGTGAAGATTTCTTCCAAGGCTGATTCACTTCTATGGCGCATTCAGGTGAGCTTATGATCCACTTTTATAGTGTATGTGGTAAATGATAGTTTAAAAGAGTATTACTTAACTAATGATCTTTTTTCTCTTTATTTTGAAGCGTTTATTCTTCCTTAATGGGGAGCAGGACCTCTCGGCTTTCCTTCTAGTTGATTTAGGGCTGGTGAAATATCCAACCTACGCATGCAACATCTCGCAACCCATTTTCCATGATCGCAGTGATTTCATTGCATATGAACAGGTAGAACTTCTGTTTTGTGATTTTATTTTATTTTATTTCAATTAATCATTAATCCTAATTAAGGTCAAGGCATGTTATCAGGCCATTGAAGTTGCTCAAAATAATGGACGAGTCCCTTGAAGCAAATGACGTTAACATGATAAATAGATGCATTGAGTTGTCCTATCACCATATTTCTACTGCTGTTGAAAGGAATTGTCAAAAGCAGTTTATGTATCATTTTTCAGCCTCATGGGTCTACTCAAAGGTGGTTACTCTGGGAGTTTCATATCTGGAGAGTCAAAGGAGGTAAGAGAGGGAGATTCAGTTCCTTCAAAGTAGTTTCTCTTTTTCATTATTTAAACTATATTGTTGCTCATTTGAGATGTTTCAAACGCAAGCTTAACTTATTTCAATCTCTGATCAAGGATGTGGTAATCTTTTTTATTATGTCATAAAAATATTACTTATAATTAGTGTTGGAAGTGATTTGAAGATGGATTGGCTTTTGTATGCATGTAATGGGTCTCTCTCTCTATCTCATTCTTATGCATGGCATTGCAGGTATGAAGCTGCTATAAAAGTTCTTAAAAGGCCTTTTGGAGAAATGCCAGCATGACAGAAAGCGAGGTTACTGGACGCTCAGGTTATCAGTCGATCTAGAACACATTGGTTTTGCCAACGAGAGCCTTTCAGTTGCTGAAGAAGGCCTTCTTGATCCTCTCATTCATGCCGGTTCAAGACTTGCTCTGCAAAAAAGAGTGCTGCGTTTGGGGAAAGCCACCCAGACGTTGGAAAGTTCCTGATTTTGCTGCTATTATTAAAAGAAAAATCCCCACAGTAAGCCTCTCTCTATTGATTATTCTTATTTCTCCTTGACACGGATGAATTCCTCTTTCCACGCAGAGATGCATTTCCCTTTATTATATGTTTTTTTTACGATTATAAATTAGATGAATGTGAGAGGGAGACCGCTGAACTGTAAAACGGGAGCGAAAGAACAGGTATTATGGGTATGATGGCGAGCAGTGCAGCGTAGAGCATCTGGCCTTGCAATATTATGCTTCTGATGAGGGAGGCGGCTGGCATGGTGTTCACACTGAAAGCGGAATTTGGCTAACTATCTTTGGATTGCTCATGTGGGATATATTATTCGCCGATGTACCCTGATGTTTTCCGCACTTGCTTCCAGGTATAATCGAAGAACCTTATCTCTGATCAATTCCATTAATGATCCAAAGAATATTAAAGATAAATCACTTCTCAAATATTGTTATTGACAAGTGATTCCACATCTCAATTGGACACAGACGGCACCTCTGGATCTGGAATCGGATGGCTTCTACTCCTCAAGGAGAGATCTGATAGAGTCCCGTCTTCTGAAGATCCACAATGGCATGGCAGAAGAGATTCTGATAATCTCTTGGCAGTCACACCTCAATACAGCCTGCCGAGGGGTGAACTGGGATTGGCATGAGCTATCCGATCTCCGCGCTGCTGTTTCATCCATTGGCGGGAGAAGCCTGGCTGCCATCTGCCGGCTTCTGACGATTGATTACAGGACCTGGTCCAGTGGGATGCCTGATCTTCTTCTGTGGCGATTCCATGAAGAAGGTGGGCAGACCTGGCGAAGCAAAACTTGTGGAGGTGAAGGGGCCGAGAGATAAACTCTCCGAGCAGCAACGGGCTTGGATGCTCTTCCTCTTGGACAATGATGTTGATGCTGAGATCTGTCAGGTGAGTCCTATGTAGACTTTCACATCGAGCTCTCGAGTCTCCCTCAACTGCACATTGCACTGTTGTGTGGTCCCTCACCATGCCATTACTTACAAATATTTTTAAGATAAATCTTTTTAGTTAGGGATCTGCATTCACTTCCATGTAGTGATTACCTCTTCCGACGACGGTATCGGATGCTGGTGTTCTGCCATCAGCATCCAGAGATCCGATATCTGCCTAGGATATCGGATATCAGATATGATGGGCCATCATCTGTCATTGGCATCCATCCTGATATCGGCATCTACCTGGATCCAAGTCACCTGGATGACGCTATTGGTTACTGGAGGTGGATATCTGATTTCTGATGATGTCGGGCATCCGTCATCCAATATAGGCAAGGATATCCACTGATATCGGCTCCGATGTCCAACAATACCCGCCATTTGATATCCACTGTCATCCTCCTGTGTCCCAGTCCCACCATCATTCATCATCCAGTCTGATATCCATCATCCATTCGATGTCTGTCATCCAAGTCCATCATCCGGAAACCCAATATCGAATATTCGATATTATGTTCTACAAATTTTCAATACGCATCAAAAGTCATAGAAACTGATCATTTTTCCATAGAAATATCAGGAGTTGCTCGAGGCCTGATTTTCTGCCAGGTTGTTGACTAAGGCTCCTTGTGAGAGCCCATTCAGGCACACTTGTAAGTGTTTTTTTCTACAGCACAAAAATAAAATCACTGAAAAAGTCAAGGGAAAAATAATAATGATAGGATGATGATGATGATCGTTGATAAATTCTATTATTAAAAACAGTTTAGTGATTTACTATGATAATGCCAATACAAAGAAAAGACAAAGGAAACTTGTAAATAAACCAGTGTGCAGCTCTCACTTCACTCCTTCAGCTCTCCATCAGTTCCACATGCTTTCAGAGCTGTAGAGTTTCATGGGATTCTGTTTCCAGGGCCTCCACTCCACCATGATTCTTCAACTACCATCTCCTTCTAGCCTCTTCTTCCCTTCTGGCTTTCACCATTGACTCCTCAATATCGCTTGTCATGCACCGGTGCACTGTGCGGCCCGTTCCTATGCGAAGAAGAACCCATACACCGACAAGCATTCCCATTCAATTGCAGGGCTAGAGTAATGCCACGTAGGTGCCACCTGTGCCTCCTGACAGTCTAAGGCACTACTGCATGTCTCCATGTCAACACTCTTGCCCATGTCAATCACCTAAAGTGGGCCCATTTTTGTGATTTTAACTTGAATTCAAAAGAAATTCTAAAAAAATTCCCAAGAACTTAGAAAACCCATTTATCTCACATAGAAGTCTTTTTCAATCCAAGTTTGCTTCGTTACATTAGAAATTAAGTGATCTATCATTATATGTCATGTAAAAAGAGAAATAAAAATTTAACTTTAAAATTCACTAAATTCACTTAGAAAAGTAGAAGTAGATAATTTTCAAAGTTTATTTCATATGTTTGCTCTCATTGATTTCACATAGATCTTAGAAATTTCAATTTAGAAATTAAATGAGGCTAATCATCGAATTTTAATACTTGAAAAGCCAAACTTATGAATTGTGAAAAATTCGCCTTAAAATAATACATTTTGAGATTTTTAAGATGATTGAGATAGAATTTAGAAAAATATACTTGAAAAATGGGAGCATGCATCATAAATGTGTAAAGTGTGTCTTGAAATATTCTATAATCATATAATTCCAAGCTTATATTACATATTATCAAATTTCATATTTAAAAGGAAGTAGAAATCACCCTCTTAAGGTGGGCATCCTCCTTTAGGAAGGGGTTGGGCACCACCATTTTAGGAGGTGGGCCCACATAATGAAGAAGAGGGTTATTACCTTCTTTGTAGGAGGTAAGACCCCTTCTTTAGGAACGGGTTCAACCCTACCCTTCGAGGACATAAGCGGAACTCCTGGGACGTCTCAAGGGTGTTGCTTCTTTGCCCTTGATTACGAGGGTGGAGGGATCTCCACCCTTGCATGCTTTGACCCTAAAACAGTCCTACCCTCTAAAAACCTAAAACTTTCTCTTTCCTAGCTTTCTTCTTGGCCCTCTACAAGCATCAGGGCTGCCAAAAGGAAAAAGGAGAGGATTAAGGTCTAAGCTTTGCATTCGGTGGAGTTGAATCTTGTTGTGGAGTCAAGATAGGGGTTTCTTTGAGGATTCA
This sequence comes from Lemna minuta, assembly GCA_024174645.1. Classification (NCBI taxonomy): domain Eukaryota; kingdom Viridiplantae; phylum Streptophyta; class Magnoliopsida; order Alismatales; family Araceae; genus Lemna; species Lemna minuta. Next base: position 16,842,558 of record CM044101.1, read on the forward strand.
TATTAGTTTCCCTTGTAATCACTTCCATGAATAATGTAGAACCTATTTTCCAATTTAGATTTTAATTTTCTTTTCTTTTCATTACAAAAATCTTTCACATTCATTGATATCTCACCATTCTCCCATAATTTCCATTCCCATCTCTCTCATCTCTCCATTCCACCTATCCAATTCTATTATTAATCTCATCCTTGATCAAATATATAGAAAATGATAGATCTACATATTTTTAGAATCACATCCATATCCAATTCTTTCCTCTCAACCTTCCATATTTCTTCACAATATCCTTTATAGTTATCTTCCCTATAGGTATCTATTCTCTCTTTTAGCATCTAATTTCATTACCTAGGCTCCCCAAGTATTCAACCCTCAATCCCTGCACTAAAGTGAGGTAATATGAATTTTTTTAATCTGAATTTAATGGACAACAATGAGTAAAAACATCTCAAAGTTGAGTTTATCACATGCCACCTGAACACAATCTAAGTAATATGCCATGGTCTTTTTTCTTTTAAATCTTGAAATTAGAGAAAGCAGAGAGAGATTAATTCAATATAACTCATTAATCCATATATCCAAGGGGTCAAGTGCAAAGGTATTTATAGGAGAGTAATGGGCAGATGAATAATCATTGGAAGGTGAAGTGGAAGAGACACGAAGGAAGATGAGGAGACAGAGAGATAGATGGGCCCATTGGAGGATCCAAAGCATGGGCCAAGTGGGTTAGCCCAAGATGGCCCAAGTGTTTGACATGATATGCCAACTAAATATTTCTTAGCCATTTAAATTTTTGTTTTCCTTATTTAGACATCGGAGGTTGATTATCGAATTTTTAAATAAAATGAGAACATAAATTTGTAGTTCAAGAAGATGTCAAGGGGGGGTTGGGGAGCTTATTTTTGAGGCATTGAAAAAGATATACAAATTGGTTTGAAAAGATGGCTGGCACTGCATTAGTTCAAGATGAAGATTGGAGAAGGTTCATTACTAAAACAGATAGTATTTGTGTCTTGAGTTTGATAGGTGAAAGAATAAATAGGGTTAGGGTTTATCAAGTCGTTCTACTAATTGGCCATTTAAGACCAATTGAATGTGAATATGGACTCTTTTAGCAAAAAATGTTGCCGTTAGACATGCTTGGCCTGGCAGTCGATGTTAGGATGCATGATGGCATGCTTGACTTTGAAGAAGTTTTAGAAGTTATAATATTAATGATAATTGGTGGAGATCAAGGTGTTGTTGACTTTCTGATTCACTAGAATTCTGAAGGAGATTGTGGGTTGACTCGAAGAGTAGATAAATTAGCAAAAACAACTAGTAGAATCACTACTTGTAAAGAAAAATTTCAAGTGGATTATCTAGATTTCAGTAAAATTAAATCCTGTTTGAAACGATAGGCCAAATATATGAACAATACAAGTTGACTTTTGGTTAAGATTATTTTTTTGGAATTTGATTCCATAGAGGGATAAATTGATTTAGAATCTTACATTCAGGAATCCTGAATTTATTGACACAATACTTAGTAAATAGGTATTGTTTTTAAATAAAGAAATACAAAAATGAAACTACTGAATTTCTAAAGATAAGAAAATGTTCAATCTAGGACTTTCAAAAGTATAATAAAAACAACCTTCTCATATTTTTCCAATCCATGGTTTACAAAAGGTTTCTACTTGAAAAACTCATCAGATCCTCTATACAACAAAATAATCTGTAACTCTCAATTGATGGCAAGAGGACCCACTCAAACTTCTTCCAAAGATATCGAAGCAACTGAATTCCAAATTATCCAAACCATTAAGATCATGTCCTATAAGAAGAATGTGCCACCATCATTACAAAACTATCAAAATGCACGAAACCCATCTCAGAAATATATTCCAATTCTAACACTTGATACCTACAATAGTGTCTCTAAATGTCTTATTGGAGAGGATGCATGAGGGCAGAGAAACATAGACCCTTCAAGAGACTTTCAGAACGTACAAAATCATAAGTTGGGAGTTGCAGATACCCGGGTATAAAGCAGAAATTAGCTCTTCTGAATAGCTGATCTTCCCATGATCACTGTATTCAAGCCATTATGGTCCCCATGATTACTAAATTTGCAATCTGAAAATAAACCCTGACAGATGAAACAGATTATTGTCAATTTCTGAACAGAGTAAGAGGGAAAAGATTAAAAAAAATGACCTCTCAGTTTTCATTACTCATGAGAGAAGGCACAACATCTACCTGAAGCACACAGAAGCAAAATTTCTTCGATCATCAGAAATTCAGTCTTTTTCAATATACCTAGTTTATCCCCAATATATCATTTGATCTGAAATCCTCAGATACCTACAAATGAACAGAGAATTAGTGAGGCTTCAATGATTGTAATACAGGCAAGATTTTGGGTGGCAACTGATACTTTACCTCATCAATTAATGACAAGCTTGTCATTGAATGCATTCCAGAACTTGGTTGGCTGGATTACCTTGAAAGACAATCATTACCTAGAAAGACTTACCAAGAAAGACAATGAGCGATAAATCCATGAATTTTTTTTGTTCTAATAAGGAACATAAACATAGAAAGGAGGAAGAAATATCCTTAAGGATCATCTTATTTGAGACATATTTAAAGTCTACGGATGGCTTCTCCTTGAAATGAGAATGTCTCATGAGAGACTAATGTCTCTATAAAGCTTATTCAGCTTTACTTTAACACTTCCCTCAAGCTGGAGTGTATAGATCAAACAAGCCCAACTTGGTGCCCATAGAGTCATAAGAGATACTGCTGAGAGGTTTGGTGAAAATATCAGCTGTATTTTCACCAAACAAAACCACTGAGAAGTCAAAAGATACTGCAGAGAGGTTTGGTCAAACAAAACTGATGGAAGCAGAGTTACAAGAAATGGGACTGGTGGATTGCTTGTACACATTGAGGAGCACGAATGGTAGTACCATGCCATCACGTTAGGATAGATTCTTATATTTGATAGAGTTAGTAGAACGTTACCCACTAGCAGAAGTACAATCGCTCCTGAGACCGCTTTCAGATCATATGTCAATCATATGGGCAACAAACGAGGGCCAACAGAGATCTACATACTTCAAGGTTGACAGGTCATGGTTATGAGGGGCCGGTTTTAAGGAACAGGTGGAGAGAGCATGGTCCACATGACAACTATGGTCCTCAGACGAAGAGGCTAGCCGACAAAATCAAAGTTCTACAGAGGTGGCTTATTGTGTTATGAAAGCACATCTGGGAGGAGAGGAATAAGAGGAGACAAGAGGCTCTTACAAGGGTAAAGCAACTTGATGATTTAGAGGACATACAAGGTCTAGAAGAAGTAGAAGCAAAAGAACGAAAGGGTTGGTGTGACACTGTTGAGGATGAAGATTGGAAGTTAGAAATAGACTGGAGATAGCGGTCAAAGGCAGCTGTGGCTACACAAAGGGGACGCTAACACAAGATTCTTCCACATTTCAGCAAATTACAGGAGGTGACAAAACCAGACTGTGAAACTAATAGATGGGAACCAAGAACATGCTAGGTCACAGGTGGTGGGTCAAGCTTTAGCGGAGCACTTTCGCTTGTTCTCCAAGAAAGGGAAAAGAAATCGATAGAAATGGGGCACGGATGGTGACTCAAGAACAATGAGAGAACTTGGTGAGACCATTCTCAGAAAAGGAGGTTTGGGCCGCAATCAAGGGGTTAAATGGGGAAAGATCCCCCAGGCCAAATGGCATTCCAGTGTTCTTTTATAGGGACTTTTGGGATTTGGTTGGGCCAGATGTGACGCCTACATTTGAAGAGTTCTATCAAGAGAATTGTGGTATGGAGAGAATCAACAAATCACACCTCTTCCTTCTCTTAAAACGTCATGGACTGGACAGAGTTGAGGATTTCTGGCCCATCTCTCTATCCAACTCCATCTATCTTATTGTCACAAAAGTATTGGCAAATAGGTTACGTCAACTGATGTAGCAGACTATGGGCTCAAAGGAAAACCCTCAAATTCAGATGCCCACGATGACATAATTGAGGTTATGATGGAATGGCAAGCTAATGGCATTGGATCAACCAGTAAAGGAGGTGGAATCACTGGAGGAGGAGGCACTGGTGACAGCATAGCAATGATAGGCATGTTAGCCAGCATCGGAGCCATTGACAGTAGAACCAAGGGAGATTGAGTCGGAGTATTCACCATAAATACTTGTCTCGTCAAGCAGAGGGATCCAATTTTGCAAAATAGATTCCAGACATTGATTCCTCAGATTTTTCTAATCAATTTTGACTCATCGTGGGCCAAAATCAGAGTTAAACGTGCAAAGATATCCCCAAAATACATTTGAAAGGGTCCTAATGGGCTTAATGTTCTACCAGCAGGCCCAATAAGACATCTAAAAAGGTAACAATGATGTCAGCGATGACAGCAATGACATTGGGGATGTGACAACAGCATGGATCTTGAGGCAAATCGCCCTCATTAAAGGACAAAAAGATGCACACAAATCAAAAAATGCTAGATGGAGGCCCAAACAATGTCTAATCTAGACAAAATGATGGACCAGGAAAAGCTCTCAGAACAAGGAATCTAAAGGTAGTGAAAGAAAAAGCTTTCGAAGAAGAACAAAAATCAAGGCCGAGGAGGAACACCGCTCTGATACATAGAGTGCGGATCTTGAAATGGCTGTGATACATAGAAAAACAGAGAGTGTTGATCTTCGGATGGCTCTAATACATGGAAAAAACATAGAGTACAGATCTTCAGATGGCTTCTCCTAAGAAGAAAACGAATGACTTGTGTATTCCACCAGAGTCTACCCAGATACACTGGTAGCATGCGTTAAGTGCTCTCAAGGCAATGAGGACTGCACGCACCTTTTTTTTGGAGTATCCCTTTGCCACGATGATCTGGACCAAGCAATCAATCCCGTCAGTGGATGTGACATAAAAGACATCTTTCTGGAACTCAATCAGGAGGGGCAGGCACGTAGAAGGAAGGAGGGGACACACATTGGCGATGCTAGTGACCTTATGCCTGCACATGAAGGAGATGCCATTTAGGGGAAGGGTGACATCTTCAAACAAAGTGGTCCATGATGTAGAGGGTCTTGTGGCATCCTGGTTCTCCAGGCAATAAGGGGGAGAGGGGTAGGGGATTCAAGAATGATAGATAGCTGTCTCTTTGAGTATTAGACAAGTGGGTCAGTCACAGATTGTTTCAGGTGACTGTCCCTTGGCCTTTGCAAATAAAAATATTTGAAGCCCCCCAGCAAACAAACATCTTCATCTAAAAAAGATTGAGAAATTGGTACAGAAATAAAATTAACTAGTACCCAATAGATAAATGATTCACATGAAGTGAAGAACACCGATCTCTCTTCAAAAGCTGGTTCTTAACAGCTTTTGATTCTTGTATCGCATTTATTTAAGACAAGAGAAAAACAAAGGATGGCTATCGGCATACTGAAATATCTAAATTTGAGGATGGCTATCTGCATACTGAAATATCTTCAAACTTGCACTGAAATAAACGAGACGAAAAATAGTTGAGAAATGTGGTAGATTAAATATCACTACGACCACTAATTTTGATAACATCAAGAAAAACACAATGGAAAGACTTTCAATAATGCCCAAACTTTGTTATCCTATGATTCTGGAAAAATGACAAGCAAAAATAACGGTAGGGTAGGCTCCAGAGATTTCATACTGTATGCATAAATTTTATAGTTTTTAGCAGATGGCACAGACGTGTGAATTTTGATTACAGGGAGACGAAGCTCTTCTAGAATTTCAAACATGTATCTTTAATCGGAGAAGAAATAACCCTTCATACTCCATCCCAACGTTCAAAATTTTTTACTTACAAGGTATTTGTCGCATTATCTAGTGGCTCCAGCTGCTGAATTCGGCCCTCCTACTATTCCATCAACCCTCCTGATTATCTTAGTTCAGAGAGAAGAAGCTCTTCCTCAATTTCAAACATGGATCTTTCATCAAAGAAGAAATAACCTCCATAACAGAACTAAAATTTTGTTACTTACAAGGTAGTTTTTGCACAATCTTCTGGTTCCAGTTGCAGACCTGAGCCTTCTTCGTGTATCCCTAAGCTGAAAATTTATCAAATTATTGATGTTCATAACTTCTAGACAAGAGAAAGAGACTAGAAGCACCTATTTAATCATACCTATTGTCGGGTGCAGAGCACTCTGGGAATAGACTGAAAAGATACAAACATATTAAATGTGAACTATGGCAGCATGTGAGATTCAATATCGTAAATGAGATTTCTACAAGAATATCAGAAAGAATTACAATTATTTACGTGGGAAGTTGCACCATCAGCTTCATAATGGGAGCCGCAGAACAGAACAAGTGCACTTCAATACTTAGTTGCATTGAGCAAAAACACTTACAATTGGCTTTCTACTTTTACTGGATTCACATTCCATTTCTTTAAGGCATTGATCACCATGTGTGAAAGAGATGGGTCTGGAAAAAAACCCTTCTCTTCCATATCACCAAACAGCTTCACCGCATCATTTACAAACCCTTCTCTACAGAGATTACAGATCATCATGCTGAATACAATAATATCGGGATCGTAACCCAGAATCTCCATCTTTCTAAGTAACCTGTATGCCAAAATGGTGTCACCCATCTTGCATAAACCTTTTATGAGGGAGTTATATGTAAACGCATTAGGGGAAATTCCCTGGCTATTCATCTCTCTGATGAGCCACAGAGCATCGGTAACATAACCCTCCTTGCAAAGTGCACCGATGATTGTGGTGTAAGTCACAACATTGGGTTTACACCAATCAGAAGCAGCCATCTGGCGAAGAAGCCCAATGGCCACACCTATATCTCCTTTCCTACACAGGCCCTTTACAAGAATATTATGTATGATGATATTTGGAGAGATCCCTGAATAATCCATTTCTTTGCACAATTTACAAGCATCAGTAAAGAACCCTCTCTTACAGAGATCGTTAATTAGCATGCCGTACAAGAACATGTCAGGCTGGCAGTTCTTCCCCGGAGTTGCCATTTCCCTTAGAATTCTGATAGCAATACTTGTTTTCCCTTTCTTACAGAGACCATAAATAAGGGTTCGATACACGATAATGTTTGGATATGCACCCTCCGTATTCATTTCTTCAAAGATGCTCAGAGCCTCTTTAAAGCGCCCTGCTTCACATAATCCATTCATCACTGTGTTATAGGTGACGACATCGGGTTTGAAGCAACTTCCTAGGTTTTTCATTTCACATAGAAACTTGAATGCAGCACTCATATTACCAGATCTACAGAAGCCATTAATTAGAGAATTGTATGTGATGGTGTTAGGCAATATGCCCGCATCCTTCATTTCTTGAAATACTTCCATAGCTTCTGTAACAGACCCCTCTTTGCATAACCCATCGATTAAGATGGTGTAGATAATAACATTTGGCTTTAGACGTGCATCCCACCCAACCATATCGTGCATTATCTTTCGACCCATCTCAACCTTTCCCATTCTAGATAGACCTCTAATAAGTGTACCGAAAGTTATAATGTTCGGAGGAATCCCATTAGAACTCATCTCTTTAAGAAGTCTCAATGCATCGTCAGAAGAACCCTCTGAACAGAGCCCATCAATTATACTTGTATATGCAACAATATCCGGCTTACATAACTCATCTTGAGTTATCATCTCCTCAAATAGCTGGATACCCATCTTAGAATCCCCTCTCCTGCACAGACCATTGATCAACGTCGTGTAAGTGACCACATTCGGCAAAATTCCAACCATTTTCATCTCTTCCAACATTGCTAAAGCATTATCTACATTTCCGTTCTTGCACAAACCATGAAGGATAGTATTATACATGATAACATCTGGCTTGCAAGAACTTTCTATTTTGGTCATTTCCCCCATCAACTGAGATGCCATTTCTAGATTTCCCACCTTGAATAAACCTTTGACGAGTACAGTGTAAGTGACCACGCTGGGTGCAACGCCAGAAATATCCATTTCAATAATCAGAGAGAGAGCATCAGCCATTAATCCCTCCTCACATAGCTTATCAATTACCATATTAAAGATCACGACATCTTCTCGATGCCCACCTAACTTCTCGATCATTAACTTTAGTAATTTGACGGCAGATTCAATCTCATTTTCTTTACAGAGTCCCGTGACCATAGTTCTGTAGGAAATTTCATCTGGGTAGCATCCTATTTCAGGCAGTCTGTCGAACAGCTTCCGGGCGTCAAGAATAAGATCCTCCGAGAAGAGATTTCTAATCAGTTTGTTGCAAAATGGAATGTGAGGGCGAAGTCCGCTCTTGATTATTTTCCCTAGAATCTGAAACCCTAAATCGGAAGGAGTGGGACTGCGGCCGAAGCATTCTGCTGTGTGGACAAGCTCAGGGGCGCAGTGGCAGACGATCTTCTTGCGTTGCTTCATTGATCTTAGCGCTGGAAGCATCTACAGCTCGCGTCGTCAGCATCCAGGATCTCCACCGCCAGTCTCTGAAAGAGAGAGAGAGAGAGAGAGAGGGTGAGGCAGGAGAGAGAAACGGCAGGCAAGGTGAGAGAAAAAATTAAGGGGGGGGGGGAGGAGTTTTTGGTCACAAACCGTTTAGGTCAATGGTCCTAATGATCAAGTGTTTATAGGTCAACGGACTAGTAGTAGTTAATGGCCGATTAGGGGATTCATCTTCCATTTCCCATAAGGTGGCCTTTAAAGAGCTTATGGGTGTGGAGGCTGATGAGGGGACATCGGCGCCACCGGTCTCATGGCAGTCTGAACAACAAAGCCTAGGCGGCGCTACCGGTCTCACGGCAGTCTGAACAACAAAGCCTCGGCGGCGGCGCCGACGTCCACAATGCACATGCTTTGGCATGTTTTTAATAAAGTCAAGTCGTTTATAAGTGGCACGGTAATGTTTGCTTAACTAACATGACTTAAATTCAAATGAACAAAACAAAAAAATCTATGGAAGGCTTGATGAAGTTTAGAGATCTTCGTGTGACCAAGTTGTCAATTCCAAGAAGATAGGAGTCAACTTGAATAGTCAATGCGGCCAATTTGGTGGGAAGACAATAAAAAACAAGCACATAGATGGTGTAGCCATTCTCACCCCCCAAACCAATCCGCCTCCCCATCTTGAGATCTTGAACGGTACAACAGAAAAGAGAGAGCGAAACAAAAGAATGATAACATGCTATATTGACATAATAAAACATGATTTTTATTGCATATTAAGGCATAAATGATTTCATTTCCATGCATGTTATCATATTTATATGTATTTTTCTATTATTCTATTAAAAAGTCATTATAATCTCAAAACACTTTAATTTAGGGTTAATTTTGATAAATTAGAGTTTAATAATTTGATAACCCATATTTTTCTTGAGATTATAACTATTTTTAAAGTTAAAATAATAAGAGAAATCATTTTTAAAACATTTATTTCATTTTTCTAAAGTTTAAAATCTTAATAAATTAATGCATTTCTGAAATAATAATTTTAACTCTTATTATTTATTAAATTTGACTTTTAGAATAATAGATAATTAAATTTCGGATCAAATGAAAGAAATTTGGATTAATTCGGAGTTATATATTAAAAGTTATAAATTTTCTATTTTTAAGGATTTTTTCCGGATTTTTATGAATTTATTTTCTATTTAAATCGATTAAAATAAATTTAAAAAAATGTAAAAAAGCGGTTTTAACCAGCGCGGGGCCACGTGGATGCGACGTGGCACTCCGGGCCAGGTGGCAGCGCCACGCGGGAACACGCGGCATATATATTTTATGGGTTAATCGCCCCATTTATCCCGTGTTTTCGGGTTTATCTCTGTTTTATCCCGTGTTTTCAAACTTAGCCTAATCTATCCCGAATTTGTCAAATCAGCCCGAGATATCCCGGGTTTGTCACATCAAGCCTCGTGTACTCACGTGGACGGCCACGTCGGCGTGGAATCCACGTCGGACGCCACATAGACACGGAGAAGAATCTCCCCTTAATTTTGGTGGGAAGTAAAATGGCCTTAATTTTGGTGGGAAATCGTTCTTCTAGAAAACGATTTCGAAATCGTTTTTAACAAGAACGATTTGGGTTCCTCTCTTCTCCTCTCTCAGTTTCACTCTTCTTCCTCCCCCTCTCAATTTCTCGTTTTCTCTCTCTGACGGGTTCCCTTCTCTTCTGAGACGATCATGGTGGGTTCGGTTTATCTCTCTGCTTCTCTCTAGCCTCTCTTTCTATCTCTCTTATTTTCAATATTTATCTCTCCTTTTCATCTTCGATCTTTGACGGGTTCTCTTCTCTTCTGACAGCTGAGAGGCTCATAATCCCGAGGTTGTCATGGTGAGTTCTATGTTGGGTCTCTCTCTCTCACACGTTCTCTCTCTGTCTGCGAATGCTGATTTTCTCTCCTCTGGCAGGCTTTATCATGTTATCGGGGGAGCATCAATTCCAAGTGCTCTAGCTGTGTGAGTTCTTCCAAACCTTCTCTCTTCCGTCTCCTTTCTCTCTCATCCAAAATCAAGGCTGTAATTAAACAATCATTTCTCTTCAATATTTTCCAAGCGTAATCAAATCTTAATTTTTCAAAAAAGGACGATCTCTTCCATCCTGAATGATCTTATTCGGTTGAGATCTGAATCAGCTAATCGACTTCTAGTGAATTCATACCCAAGACCCCCAAAATATTTTAAAATAAATATTAAATTTGGCTTTTCATGATCTCAGGTTGTAAACGCTGATCATAGCAAGTCATGCCACGTCAGCATATTCCGCGCCGCCGCGGTAGTTTTCATAATTTTCTCCATCGGCAGTGTCTACGTCGCCGCCAGCAGAAAAGCAGTGAGATTTACACATTTTCCGTGAAAATAATTATTTTTCTCTGGCTTTAACAAGAAATGTTTTTTTGATAATTTTGTTTTCTTGACTCGTTGAAGATGCCGAGATGGGGAAGTGTAAAGTCAACGGGAAGAAGAGGAGAAGCCTGCGAGGTTCGACTTTTTGCATTGACCAAATGGGAGGGCCAATTGTGTCGGAGGGTTGACTTTGGTAGTTGACGTTCGTGTTTGATGCAGAGAGAGTGGGTGCCTACCGGAAGTGAATCGTTACCAAAGGGAATTGTGAGGAGGACTTCTGATTTGGAGATGCAGCCATTGTACGGTCCTCCTGAGGGAAAGGTGTGTATATGCATATACTTTTATGGATAGAGAGAGGTAGAGCATAGAGGGACTGGGAATAGAGAGAGAGAGAGAGAAAGAGAGAGAGAGAGAGAGAGAGAGAGAGAGAGAGAGAGAAAGAGAGAGAGAGAGAGAGAGAGAGATAGGGAAGGTTACATATACTTACAGAGAGGAGAGAGGGAGGCGAAAAGAGAGTGTGGGGTAAAGGGAAAGGCAAGATATATAAATCAGGGGGTTCGAAAAGAAAAAAATGTAGAAAAAGATAGATACACCGACGGAGAGATAGAGAGAGAGAGAGAGAGAGAGAGATTGAGGTATAAATAATATATATGGGGAATGGAAGGGGCATACCATGTGTAGTGAGATAGAGAGAGAGGAGAGAGAGATGGACATATATAAATTATCTATGTCTTAATGTTTATTGCGAGAAAGTCAGGGGAAGGAAGATATAGATAGATGGGGGAAGAGACATAGCATAACATATACATATGTATGTCTATTTATTGAAAATTTAAAACGAGATAGAGAGAGATAGATACAGAAGTTAGAGATACAAACGAAAATGAGAGAGAGAGAGATTCAACTAGCTTGGCTTACTCACCATTAGCTATTTTCTGATCCAATGCTTTCTAATTCCAGAAAGATCCCAAAACTCCAAAGAACTTGCTGGCCATTCCAGCAGGGATAAAGCAGAAAGAGGGCGTTGACCAGATCGTGGACTTGGATTTATCACTAAAGCCGGAAATGTCTTCGGACAAAAAAGCCCTTTTCAATGTTAAGGTGATCAGTCCGGGAAAAATCATCTCGGTTCGTCGCAAAAATAGTCTGAAAACTCGGCAAGAGTGGATATTAAAAAAAAAGAGAAGGGCTCCAGCGGCATACAGCCTTGCTCGCCCAAGTCCGATCTCTGTTTCAAATTGAATGTGCCACGTCGGCATCTGAGAAGTGTCAACCTGCATTTAGAAAAATATGGAGAACTAAGAGAAGTTCGATTGGCTTCCATTGAGAAAGAGGGAAGAAAGACGAACCTTTCCTAAAATAGGTGATTTCGGGGTTAGAACCAGCCTAATTCTCTATCTACTGGAACATTCGGGAATAGGCCTTCCTCTCCTGGTTCCGCCGTTCAGCAATCTGAAATTTTCACACACAAGGTCTACTTTGAGAAACCCATATGTCTACTTTGAGAAAAGGTGCTCCTTTGTCTGATACACGAACCTTCTTCTTCGCTGCGGCAAACTCCCGTTTGATGCATCCTTGAAGGATTTAGAAACACGGGTGAGGGAGAGCAGATTTAGGGATAGAAAATGAGAGTAGCCATTACTACTGACCATCGTCCGGTTCCAGCTCCAAGGCCCTTTTGAAGCTCTCAAGGGCAGAATCCACGTCATTTAGTGCATGGTATGCCTGATTCGAGCAGTGAAAAAACACATCCGTGTATCACAAACCATTTCTTAAAAAAAAAAGCAATAAAACATCAACAATGACCAGTCTACCCCTCTACCATCAGGTATAAATAAGGGGTAGATTTGACTTTTCAATTGGTTCACGGTGTAGGGAACTGTTCACAGTGTTTCTTCGGGGGGAAAAAACTAATCAAGCAAAGAGAAATTCAACAAATGTCAATGATGACAAGCCCCTAGTCTCGATGAAAAGAGATATAGGTTTGACTTACCAAAGGCCTGTGCATTACATCCATTCAGAGAAAAGACTTAGCTTGCATTAGAAAGTCAACCAACACAAGTTTGAACAAAAAAAATTTATGCGCAGAGCATACTTATCATTTCCAAGCATCGAAAATGACAAAGGTCAAGCACTAAAAAGCAAGCAATGAATTTGATTTCCGTAATGAGATGATATGTACAGACCTGACCTGACTTGCATTACAGCTTTCGTCTATCCTCTATCTTAACTTTGGTCATAACAGATTTCTGATAGAAAATAGAATAAATCCTCAAGATAGAAGAGAGCTTACAGAGCTATTCGTAAGTATCTGAGACTTGGTTTTCTGCAGATTAGAACTTTTTTCTGTATCAGGAAAGGAAAAAAAAAATCAAATCGTTACCAATGACTGCACGTAAATTTTGCTCGGCAAACTGATATAAACCTCTCAGATGGAAATCTGAATCTAGGGTCCAGCAGAGATGTTTTTAAGGATATAATAGAAGATAGGAAGTAGAGCAGGTAAAGAACATATGTAACTGTTTCTTGATGCTGAATATCTACACTTATCTAATGGTGTCCTATGAAAATAACATAAATTTTTATATAAACGAAATTGATTTGGATATTACATAAACGAGCAATAATAATAAAACGTGGTAGACCGCCTGTTGCTGGATCAGCCACCGGATTTCCAGAGAGTCTGACATCCTTTGAATCAACTTTTCCAATTTTAAAATTAAAATACCAAGAGTTGATTGACAGTTTCCTACTAGACCACAAAAAAAATTCTGAAAAAATTGATGAAGAAACTAGAAAAATTCCACAGATAATAAATACATGGAACCAATCCATTATGAAGTATGGCAATAAGAATAGATCAGGCTTTCTGCATCATTTGACTAGCCAGCGAGGAGGTTGTAGCAGCAGGAAGGCAGAGATGATGACAATGACATGGCTGCAGCATTTTCTCTTCCATTCTCCCTCAGTTTTTTAATCTAGGCAGTCGATCCTCTGTATTTTGATTTGATGGCCCAGAATGCCTCATCAAACATGAGGAAGATAGCCAAAAGGTGAAGACCTAGCTCAAAAAATCCTCTTGACTTAATAGTAGACAAAATTTTGAGTCCGCCAGCCATGCTCTGATTTCCAACATTTCCTCTTTAATCGGTTATAGATATGCAAATTTAGGAAGTCAGATCAATGAACCGAAATATTGGTGATATAATTCTTGGCTGATGTTCTCAAGTGAGAACCAAAAAATTCTCAGCTGAAGTCTTTGAGCCTTCTTTTCAACATGTCCATGGATTTCTTCCGGGCATTCTCTTTTGCATTGCGCGAGGAAAGGCTGCTGAAAAGCCGGTCAGACGTGTCCTTGAACTTGTCACAAATGCTCGCAACTTTCTTGTGGTCCAACGCTCCATAGTTTTTCTCCCTAATCACAGGGCTCATAAAATTTTCAGGTTGATTGCTCAGTAGAAGATTCACAAGCTGTCGGGCTTCGATCAAACACTCGGCGGCATTCAATCCTACATCCTGAAACTTGTCCTCCACAAAAGTCTCCAGAGCCCTCAGGTCATTGTCAATGCAGATGACTGCATTCAGATTGAACTTCTTCACATTCTCACTGAGAAAAGATGCAACTATGGAGTCAGAGATATGTTCCAGCGCCCCACTGGCAATCTTGTGCACCACATCTGCCGGCAAGATGTGTTGGGCCGTGGAGACAAGGGTGTCCAGGTAGATGCACACCACATTGATGTACTCATTTCCAGTCTGGGGAGGATCATCTGCAGTCCACTTAATATTGTTAGCCAGATCCATGAACTCATCGATCTTTGAGTTCACCAGGTTGGACAATTCAATATAAGCTGCGTTCTGGGTAGCCCTTAATAATGTCTGGGCAGTCAAACTGCTGCGAGCCCTATCGACAAGGCGCACAGGTACTCCGCACAGTTGAGATGCCTGCCACAGGAAGTGTTTGCAAGCACGCTCCAGAACAGTTAAGATGGTTTGGTGAAACTTTATTTCACGAACCCATCATATACAATAAAGTGCATCCTCATGCATGTGCTTCCGTCAATTAAATAAACTAAATACGCACAACAACTAAAATGAGAAAACCATATCAAAAACAAGATTTACCACTAAGTTTGGGAAAGAGTTCAGCGAAAAGATTTCGAAATCGATTTCGAAAAGAACGATTTCGAAATCGTTCTTCTTAAAAACGATTTCGAAATCGTTTTTAAGAAGAACGATTTCGAAATCTGAAGAACGATTTTGAAAGCGTTCTTCAGATTTCGAAATCGATTTCCAAATCGATTTTGAAAAGAACAATTTCGATTTCCTGAAGAACTATTTGAAATCGTTCTTCAAGAAAAACGATTTCGAAATCGATTTCGAAAAGAACGATTTCGAAATCGTTCTTCAGGAAAACGATTTCGAAATCGTTTTTAAGAAGAACGATTTCGAAATCTGAAGAACGATTTCGAAATCGTTCTTCAGATCAAAGAGACAGAGACAGAGATAGAGACAGAGAGAACTTACGGTTGCCGGGATCAAGATAGGCCGCTCCACCCGCCTCCTTGATTTACCCCCTTCCTCCTCCCCGGTGAAAACTAAATACGAAAACATCGAAGTATGGATTTCTCCGTGTCTATGTGGCGTCCGACGTGGATTCCACGCCGACGTGGCCGTCCACGTGAGTACACGAGGCTTGATGTGACAAACCCGGGATATCTCGGGCTGATTTGACAAATTCGGGATAGATTAGGCTAAGTTTGAAAACACGGGATAAAACAGAGATAAACCCGAAAACACGGGATAAATGGGGCGATTAACCCTATATTTTATATATATTTTTATTACTATATATAGTATAAAGGTTCTTCAGCCTTGCCTATATGGGAAGGGGTAATCAAACTTAATAAACCGTCGGGTGTAATAAACCCGACGGTTTCGTAAATTAACTCCGTGTGGGACTAAGTCCCACACATTCTTTTGATATGCAGGTGACGTGGCTGACGGAGAAGCGTTGGATCGGGATGACGCGTCGATGGCATGCGCCGTGGAGCATCGATCAATCAAAACGCACATGGCGTTTTTAAAATCGTTATAACGGCCGAGATGCTTCGACGCGGATCGCATCTCAGCCGTCCGATCGCGATCTAAAGGCCGACGTTTGATGCGTTTTATAACACACACGATCCAAGCTTCATCAGGCCGTCCATTGGCGATCGGACGATCGGGACTTAACGGTAACGGTTCGTGATGAACCATTTCATCACAGCCGTTCATCAAAGCGATCGGACGGTTACGAAATGACGCCCTATAAAAAGACATGTTCTTCACGATTCTAAAGCATACGAGTTAAATTTCAATCCAATTGAGCTGTTTAGACACCATTCTTCTCGTTTCTCTTGATTCCTTCCTCTTCCTCTTTCATTTCCGCGTCCACGGAGGGGTAGAAGTCAAGATTTGGTGGAGAATCAACGGAGAAATCGCAGCTTGAAGCTCACGTTCGCGTTCTTCACGTTTTCAGCGATTAATTCACTTAATCGCCTCGTTTCGATCGCTAATTGAGCTTAGTTGGAGTGGTTTTACCTAGATCATCTTCCTATAATGTTTAATTGCTTTTTAGATTAGGATTTAGAAGTTAATTTCATCAAATTTCACCTAAAATCACGATTTTCACGCTCGAAATTTTCTCTCAACTTCAAATTTTGATTTCTCCGCGAAATCAAGTCCAAATTCGACAATTTTTGATTCCGTGGAATCGATTTGAAGTCTTCTTTCTTAAAATACCATTTCTCCAATTTCTACCATCAATTTCTCGTCCGATTTGATCAAATTCGAAGATTACGTCAAGAAATTCCTTAATTCCCTGTGGATTCGACCCATATTTACCATTATACCCCTCAATTCGAGTGAATTTCATAAAATTGGTAAGTTTGGAATAATTTTTGACGCGATACCGCGTGAAATCGATGACCTCGCGGTTTCGTCTCGTCAAAGAACAAAGGGCACAAGTAAATAGCATTAATACAAAGATGATTTGCGAGAAAATTTAAGCCTGAGAACATCCAAGATGGGTAAAGAAGGACTTCTAGTGGCTACGCCTTTCCAAATGACAAAACAAGAATGGTCATCTATAATAAACACAATAATAGCTCAAGCGAAGAGGGTGGAGGTACTTGGCATGCATGTGGAGGCTCTTTAGTCAATAATCCAAGATGTAGAATGAGAGGAAGTAATCTAGAAATATTGGGGATCTTCATCAATGGCATACATGGCTGCATCCTAGAAGAAGACATTGATAGTGTGTCATGATCATACTCAATCATGGTTGCATAGGCAAATAATAGGCCAAAATTGGGCAATCATCAAAAAAATGTGATTTCAAGTTAAAGAAGTCCATAATTTGATGGATAATTAAGTTTAATTGTGGTTAAGCATCAAGTCAATAGAGAATTAGGTTTCACTATGTAAATATTTGACACTCAGAAAAAATCAAATTGGATGATAAAAAGAGAAAATTAGAAATATAATTACAAGATCTTTCCAATGAATAAAAAACTACACAAATCAAACTTAAGGCAAGGAGAAATCGAAGAGGGAAGTTAGAGAGAAAAATGGTGGATTTAGATAGAGAAAAACATGAACTTCAATGACAATTTCTAAATCTTAACTTCAAAAAATATATCTAAGCCTAAATAATAATAGATTGGAGAAAACCACTTCAATTCAATGCGGAGGTCTAAGAAACAGATTCAATTATTGACTAAATCAAGGCAATTCAAAAGTGGACTATTCTTGACGAGCACTAGAGTTCATGTTTCTAGTTATCTTCAACCCATTGTCAAGAACTTAATTTCTTGGGCTCAATAGAAGTGGAAATGAGTCTAGAACATACAGAAATCAAGAGAGTTATAGAAATTTGATCCCAAAAAGGTTAATTCAATAAGATTATCCAAGAATGCCTCCACCAAGAGGAGGCAGGGCTTAAAATATGTGATTTTGGCCTGCCCATTTGATCTCCTCATTTGATAGAATTTGATGGCCCAAATGCCTTCATGACGTCCACTACTTGAGAGTAATCCCTCTATTAAGTTGATCTTGTCTAATCTCAAATGGAATTCTAGGATGTCCCAACATTGCCATGCCAATTGATGAAGAAAATGTGGTTGTTTTACTAATCTAACCTCTTCATCATACCATTCAAGAATTGACTTTACCACATCAGCATGCACATATAACATTTAAGAAAATCAATTTTAGGTATAAGAATAATTATCAAAAATCCATAAAAGGGGGAAAAGTCATATAAACTTAGAAAAATCATAACTTAAAAAATAAAAGGTTTTCTTCAATGAAATTTTTGGCACTAGGTCATAAATTTAATTGTCAAAATTATTTTTTGAAATTAAAAATAAAACATAAATAAAGAGACATGGCATAGGTCAATTTTAAAAAAATCACCTAAGTCAAGAAATAAAAAGTTGGCATCCACTCGCCTCCTCTTCTTAGTTTCGTCATATTATAATTTACCAAAGCCTTATAATCATGAAAAACTCAAGAACATATTTAGATCTAAGGTGTTTGACGATAAGAAAGATCAAACCCCCATAATTTAAAAATTTTTAAGATAAATCATGCAAAAAAATGACAACTTAGTTAAAATGACATGATATTCTCACGATAGATGAATTTCAAGGTAACCTGCATAATAACAAGATGAATTAAAATTTAATATTAGTTAGTAATCATGGAATTGATTTTTATGATATGCATGTGCTTTGCAAACTCCTCAAGCTTGCCAGATTTTTTTCTCAACACTTCTTTGATCAATATTTGGTACTACCAAAAATGGTCTCAAGGAGGAAGAGTTTTGCACTTGCCATGCCCATGTCCACTATCACGATTGCAACCTCAACCGCTCTCACAGCCATGTGCATTTTTTTCACAAATATTGTCCAATTCTAACACATAATTGGCCTGAATTCTCTACATGTAATCATTTTTGGTATTTTTTTCCATTTATCTTTTTATATATTTAAAAAAATTCAATCATGCAAATCCTACCATTTAAAATTTTTTTGCATAAATGAGCACTAAAATGGTAGCATTTGCATGACTGACCTTTTTAATGGTCAAAAAATATCTTGAACTAACTATACTTTTTTTCTAGTATGGACTATTTCAAGGCATGAGCAAAGGAAGTTGTGAAGAAAGGCAAAAAAACACAAGAATGCTTGAGAAGAGAATTTTTGAAACTAGAGTGTCATCTTTGTAACGACTAAAATATTTTTCCTTAAGTATAGTATAAGCATTTTAGGGGTCTTAGTCTCACAAGGGACATATCCTCATTCTCTCTCTTCTATAGATACATGTGTAATTCTTCTATTTCAATATGTTGATTAGCGTTTCTCTTTCCTCATGATATCAAAGCCATGGAATTGATCCTTGGTCTAACTATTTTTCTATCACAACCATTGGGCCATGACCTTGTTGTTCTGTGACCGCAGCAATCCTACTTTTGTCATTGAGCTTCTGAAACCCTTTTATCCTATCGCTGCCACTCTGTTCTCTTGCCATCAAACAACCACTGTCATGTTCTTCTATTGCTATCACCTATTGATTAGGATATCACTCCCTTTTCTACTAGCCACCACCTCCTTTCTGGTAGGCCAATGCACTTTTCCCTAGCTAGAGCTATCGATCCTTTTCCCTTTCATGGGTTGATGCCCTTTGCCCCGACTTGATGATGCTGCCACCTCAAATAAGGGTCATTGCTTTCATGAACTGCCACCCTAGAGAGGCCTACAGCATGCTCAAGTGTGGCCTAAAGAGGTTCACACCCCTACCCAGTGCAACTCACAAGAGGGCACCTACCCCCTATGGTCATCGCTTGCCCCTAGAGCCATTTCCCCCTAGGGTTTCTGCCTCCCAAGGTAGCTTCCACCATCAAGGAGGAAGTGTAAACCCCAAGTTTTTTCCCTAGAGTCGATTGAGTTGATAGTTTCAAACTAGTTTTTTAACTCAATGTCAACTGATTCAAATCAAACTTTACCTAGAGAGCAACTCAATGCCAACGTAAATCAGCCCCCAAGTCAGCCCCAAATCAATTGGAAACAACCCCATATCGACTTGAAGTAGCCCTAGATTGGCTGGAATCAATCTCAGATTGTTTGGAAGTGATGGCACATTGACCAAACTACACCCTAAATCAACCTCAAATTGGTCTAAAATAACCCCAAATCCAGATATTACCTTTTTTCTAATTTTTCTTACGAGGTCATATATGATTCTTCCTAGTATAGAAAAAACACTACAAGGCTACTAATCTAGATGATCTTTGACGAAACGAATTGTCGTGGTTGCTGAATATACACAAATTCGTGTCAAAACATTTACCAAACTCACCAAATTAATATAACAATCAGGAATTAGATAGCATAGTGGTGAATAAGGGTCGAATCCATAAAGAATTAAGGAATTTTTGAAGAACTATTTGAAATTCGATCAAATCGGCCAATGAAATGTGGTGAGAAATTAGGGAAATTGATATATTTGGACAGAAGACTTGTAGGCAAATCCACAGAATAAAAAATCATAGAATTTGGGTCAAGATTTGTGGAGAAATCGTCGACTGAAGTAGATAGAAATTTTCTAACGAAAGTTTGCGAAAAACCAAAATTAAAAATTAAAATTGACTAAATCTATGACTCAAAATTAAAAAGTGAAATTGACTATATCTATTATTTGAAATTATAATCTAATGTCATAAGAAGAAATATTAGAACGAAAACTCGATTTCTAACCCAAGATACTGCTTCAATTGATCCAATTCCTCGTCGGATCAAAGCTTTTCATTCACGAATTCGAAAACCATCGTTGGTGTTCAAGAGTCAATTTCTCCTTATTATCTCAACGAAATCTTACTTTCAAACACTACGTGGACGCAGAAATTGATCTAGCAGCGATTGGACGCAAGAGATTCAAGGACTTTGGTGTCTAGACAACTTGATTACTCGAAAAACCCAAGAATGATTTACAATGTCTAAGGACATCTCAATTTTTAGGGGAAATTGGGTGTAACCGTCGGGTTGCGCTTTAATTCTTCGATCAACAGCTCTGATGAAATGTAGAGATGCGAATTGTTACGGTTAAGTAGTGGCCATTGGATCAGAGATGGACCATCTAGATCTCGCCATGTCACGCGTGAAGAAGTAACGCGTGAAACGCTTGCCGTTTGATCTTGATCTGGCGCTCCATATGCGTTTCGGCGGTTATAATCTTAGTCGATATAACTCCTTAGATCGAAGGCTGAGATTAAATCGTTTAAAAATGATTCAGTGAAGAAATAGAATACGTCACGTATCCCTTCACTTAAGTGAAGATAGACGATCACGATTAAATTGCAAGATCGGACACCCCATGCGATGCCACGTCACCTGCGCACGTAAAGACATAAAAATAGTCCCACATAATA
Organism: Lemna minuta; assembly: GCA_024174645.1. Taxonomy (NCBI): domain Eukaryota; kingdom Viridiplantae; phylum Streptophyta; class Magnoliopsida; order Alismatales; family Araceae; genus Lemna; species Lemna minuta. Next base: position 16,863,911 of record CM044101.1, read on the forward strand.
AAAATCAGAACAACCACGTGTGTATATAATGAGTATGCAATAAGGAGATAACAAAAATCCTTAACATGTGAAGGAACGAATCGATGCAGTCATTAACTGCACACCGTTTCATGTCAAATTTTTTTCCAAACTCACCAATTTTATGAAATAATCACAAATTGAATAGTATAGTAGTGAATAAGGGTCAAATCCACAGAGAAATAAGGGAATTTTGAGAGATCTTTTGAAATTTGATCAAATCGTACGATGAATTGAGGTGAGAAATCAAGGAAATTCAAAGATTTATAAAGATAACTCAAAGACAAATCCACAAAATCAAAAATTTCTCGATTTCGATCAAGATTTGTAGAGAAATCAATGAGCATATTAGGTAGAAATTTTTGAACGCGAAGAGAGAGAAATCCAAAATAAAAATAGAAAATTATCTAAATCTAAGATTCTAAATTAAAATATAATGATACAGGACGAAATATTAGGAGAAAAACACTTAATCTAACTTGAGATAGTGATTGAAATGATCTAATTAATCGATGGATTCAATGATTTTCATTCCGCGATTTTGAAAATGATCATCGGTGTTCAAGAGGCGAATTCTCTCCATTCGATCGACGAAATCTTACTTCCAACCACTCCTTCCACGTAGAAATGAGTCTAGAAGCGATTGTAAGCAATAGATTCAAGGATGGTGGTGTCTAGACAGTTCAATTACTTGAAATCATCTAAGAATGTATTACAATATCGAAGAACATATCAATTTATGGTGAATTTGGGCGTAACCGTCTGATGATGCGTTTGATCTTCGATAAATGGCTTTGATGAAACGCATCAAGGCAAATCGTTACGATTAAATTTTGGACGTTGGATCGGAGATGGACAGCCGAGATTTCGCCACGTTTCCTGTGAAGAAGAAACGAATGAAACACCATCCATCTGATCTTGATCTAACGCTTAGGATGCATTTTTGTCGGTTTTAATCTCAGCCGTTCTAACTCTTTAGATCAATGGATGAGATTAAATCGTATTAAAAACGATTTTACAACAAATAAGAATGTGCCACGTATACTCCACGTTGACTATCGACGATCGCGATTTAATCGCGCGATCAGACACTCCACGTGTTGCCACATTACCCCTTGTCTAGATCATCGATCGCGATTTGATCGGACACTTTAGATTTTGCCATGTCACCTGTGCGATTTATTAAATCAGTTTTAATCAAATAAATCAATTTTAAATTCAGAAAAATTCAAAAAAATTTAGAAAAAATCTCTAAAAATTAGAAAATTCATAACTTTAAAAATTCAACTCTAAATTAATCCAAATTTGTTTTATTGGATCAGAAATTAAATTATCTATCATTATAAAAAGTCAAATTATTTAAATAATCAGATAATAAATTTTTATTTCAAAAATACACTCATTTCTCTTAAAAATTAAAACTTAGAAAAAGAATGAGTATATAAAAAATATTTTCTCTCATTATTTAGAATTAAGACACAATTAAAATCTCAAATATAGATGGGAATAATCTAAATTAAAAATTTCTTCTTAAAAATATATGATTATCCCCAAAATAGTACATTTTGAGATTACAACTTAAATTTGCATGAAATGATAGATATGCACTCCAAGTATGATAACATGCATAAAATTGAAATGTTTTATGCCTTAATTTGCATTAGTAATCATGTAATTGCATGTCATTAACATGGTGCTTTCTCCTTATTTACACACACACACACGCACACACGTGCACACATACGCACTCGCACACATGCACACATGTACATGTGTGCGACACATGGCGGTCTCATATGTCGCCATGTGGCGGCGCTTTTTTACCACGCCAAATCATCTGCCATGTCAGCAGGCAATAGAATAAATAATTTATAAAAATCCTTAAAAATTAGAAAATTCATATCTTTTAAAATATAACTATAAATTAATCCAAAATTGTTTCATTGGATCAAAAATTAAATTATATATTATTATAAAAAGTCAAATTTAATAAATAACGAGAGAATAAATTTTTATTAAAAAAATATACTCATTTCTATTAGAATTGAATACTTCGAAAAATAAATGAGTGTATATAAATGGATTTCTCTAATTATTTAGCATTAAAAACTAATTTTAATCTGAAGTAAATATAGGATAATCTAATCTTTAAAGATAGTCTTCTCAATTTATGATAATAACCCTAAATTAATGTAATTTAAAATTATAACTTTTTTCTGATAGAATGATAGATAAACACTTAAAAATATGATAACATGCATTAGAATGGAATATTGGCATTAATAATCATATATTTAATGTATAATTTGCATGTTATCAAGCTTCACCTCGATAGGATATGAGACACAAAAAAGACTTCAAATATTGTCTAACCTCCACTTCAAGTACACACACTTTTGTTGCTTCTAAATCGTCTTGGGCGATGGACTCAACTGCATATACCCATATGACTGGCACACCTTTCATCTCATCCTACCTCATGCCTACCACAAGCTATCCACCTATGTCCATTGGCAATGGTTATTCATGCTCTATCAAGGGGTACAAAACAACCACTGTGACCTCCTCTCGTACATGCAGGGATGTCCTTTCTATTTTTGTCTTTCCTAGAGACCTTCTATACATCAATTTTATTAGTCATGCCCTGAATTGTGTTGTCATATCCTAGTCATCTCATTGTATCTTCCAAGACCTACTCACAAGTTGCACAATTGGCTTGGGGTACAAGAACAATTATGGAATGTATAAAGTTGTGTCAAACACTCCTTAAGACTTCTATCCTTTTATTATTTAAAAATCTACTTCTTCTCTAATGTGAATTAGAAGAAGACTTTGCCATCCATATTTTACAAAATCTATCATGGTTATCTTTATTTGAATTTGTGTGCAAGACATGTCAAATGGACAAACATTAGCACTACACTTAACATGATGGAGATTATACTCCATCATCCCATGCGTTCAACTTAGTTTATTATGAAGTTTGAGGGCCCTCTTGAGTTACCACTTTATCAAGCCATCAATATTATGTTTTTTGATGATTGCCTTCATTTTAATTAGGTATATCTCATCAAAGTTCTTCACATCTTTTGCCAATTCATATGAGAGATCATTACCTAACATTCCACCACACCTAAAATCCTTTATATAGAAAATGATATTGACTTTATCCTAGCAGCTCAACCAACATTTTGTGTTAATATAGGTATCATCCATCGAATCACATACCCCTACACTTCTTCAAAAAGAATTTTATGAAAACAAAACACTACATCCTAATTAACATTACTTGCACACTACTAAATAAAATGCATATCCCTCACTATATGGGGTCACTTATCTTCATAATCACCTTCCCTAATTTCCTTTCAGTCATTGTGATTCCCCTCTAACACTATTTATGGTCCGATGTCATATTTTTCCAAATGTCACTCTACTTGTCTTACCACGACGTGTTTCTGGGTATATGACATTTTTTAGGACCACATTCCATCTCTTTCTAAGCTTGCTCCATGAGCACGAAAGGGAGTTCTTATTAGGTTATTCTTTCTTGAAGAAGGGGTATCATGTTTATTTCCCAAATAAGCGATGATATATCATTTATATAGGAGTCAACTTCTATGAAGACATCCCCTACTTCTTTCCATCTACTTCTCCTATCCAAATATCTATCTCTCTACCCAACTATCAATCATGTTGATTCATGTTACGGTTTTATATCAAGTCCTTAGACTTGAAACACCAAAGACGTTTCATGGATCATATTTTTGTCTATAACTTGCAAAACCCTAGTCACATGATCTCCAAAACATCATAGATTTGATACGATATAGATTTTTTGAAGGTAATTGTGTGGCAAAGAAGAGATTGTCTACCATTATTAATTAAAGAGATTGGCTCGATGAATGAGATGTGATTAAATACTTGTCCAAGGTAGTAGACATATCAGACAAGGATTTCTCAATGATTTCTTTTATGCATCAATAGTAACTTGAGTGATAGATTAGGATTGATAGTGATGCATGAGTCTCACATGGATAAAGGATTATATGTACATGATAGCCAATGGTGACAAGGTTACATAACAATGTTCTTACATACTTTATAAGTCCTAGAGCATGTAGTGTAGCTTCATATTTGATAGGTTGACAAATGAACCTATAAATTGGGTTAAAATCATGTTTGATTAATTAATCAACATGTTGATATAGTTAATGAATAAGGTTGAACAGTAAGTGTTATTAGGTCTATGGAATTATCAACCAACAAGATATATGAACATGGAGGAGCACACAAATAAGTTTAATAGATGTTGGAAGATATAGGCATGATGTTAAGGGTTTTTGAGAAAAGTTTCACATACCTATTCTCTATTAATATGAGGATAACAACAAAAACCTAAGCTAGCCCATGCAAAGCTTGTTGGAAATGTACTCAATTCTTTTCTTTCTATCTTGGTAAAGAGTTTGAAGAGGAGATCCAACACTCCAACGACTGTGTGGATACTACTAGAAGCTAGACACACGAATAACTTTAGTAACTCCTTCAATGAATCCTATACATATGGATTTTTAATTTATACTAGATGATAAAATCATCGGTTCTTGCTACCTCATTATTTTAGATGTTTGATTCAATGTCTTCCATAGCCTTCCATGTTTGATAAAATTTTTGAGGGCTCACCAAGCCTCAAATGCCAAAAAGTAGTTCATCACAAGGCTCAATTTTTTGTTAGAGGATTCATTTAGACATGATATTTATTGTACGAGACCTTCTCTCATATGGTTTTACTGAACTCCATAAGGGTTGCTCTCTTTGGTGATTAACCGAGAGTGGTCTCTACATTAGTTGGATATCTCCAACACTTCCTATATAGTAACTGATAACATGTAATTTATACATGAATTTACATGATTATTAATACAAACTATGGTATTAAATATTCCATTTGTATGTATGTTATCATATTTTAAGTCCATATCTATCATTTTATGTAATTTTAAGTTATGATCTAAAAATGTATCATTTTCGAATAATTATGCATATGTCTAAGAATATAATTCTATTCTCATTTGTATTTTAAATCATAATTTTATTTTCATGATTTAATGATAAGAGAAAATATTTTACTTACACATCTATTTTTCTAAATTTATTTTCTAAAAGGAATGAGTATATTTTTAAATTAAAATTTATTCTCTTGTTATTTAAATATTTTCAATTTTTATAATGATAGATAATTCAATTTCTGATCCAACAAAACAAATTTGGATTAATTTGGAGTTATATTTTTAAAGTTATGAATTTTCTAATTTTTTGGAATTTTTTGGAATTTTTCTGAATTTATTTAAGGCTATTTTCGATTTTTAAATGAATTAAAAGAATAAAAAATGTTTTATATTTTGTGAGCTGATGTGGCAGGACGTCGCCATGTGACGATGCGTGTACACATGTGCGCGTGCGCGAGCATATGTGTATGTGCACGTAAGAGTGATTAATGGGTTAAAACATCCTTAACAGATTTACACTAACCATTAAGCTCTCATACCTTTGATACACGAATAAATACTCTGATTTATTCAATGTGGGACTATTTATCTTTCTTTTTAGTCGCAAGTGACATGACGCAACGAGAAGCATCCGATCGCATGGTTTTGTCGCGATCGTCGGATGTCACTTACTCACGGGGATACGTGGCGGTTTTTAATTAGGCGACGATTCTATTTAAAGATGATTTAATCTGAGCCCTTGATTTGGGGAGTTATAACGGTCGAGATTAAATGCGCCTGATGGACACGTGAACTCATAGCAATCATCCGATGAAGATCGAACAGATGTGACTTAAAGACAACGATTCATTAAATGATGTTTAATCTCAGCCATTGATCAAATTGAAATGACACATCCAACAGTCGTGCCCAAATTTGCCTATAAAATCGAAATATTCTTTGACAGAAAACATGTCTTGGATTTTTTGAGTAAATCGAACTATTTAGACACCACAATCTGAGAATCATTTGATTTCTAATTCTTCCATACTTATTTCCGCGTCCGAGGAGTGTTTGAAATCAAGAATTGGTTAAAAGAATCGGAAGAAATCACATCTTGAACGCCAAACTTTGTTTTCGAAATCGTTGAATAAAAAGCCTTGAATCCGGTGATTAATTAGATCATTTCGAGCGCGACTTTGGCTTATATTGCGTGTTTTCATCATAATATATATTCCTTTAGCATTAGATATATATTTTGAATTGTAGATTAGTTTAATTTTAGTTTTAATTTCAGTTTTCATCAATTTTTGTAATTGAATTTCTTTCTCGATTTCAAATCTCAGTTTCTTCACGGATTCTCAATTCTAATTTAAATTCTGTGATTTTTTATTCCATGGATTGGTATTGACTTATCTTTCTTAATATTCTAAAATCCCTAATTTCTCACCCCAATTCATTTTTTGATTTGATCAAATTTCAAAGATAACTCAAAATTTCCCTTATTTCTCCATAGATTCGACCCTTATTCACCACTATACTCTTTAATTTATTATTATAAATTTAAATTGGTGAGTTTGGAACTTGTTTTGACACAAGATTGTGTGTACTCAATAACCGCACGAAAATCGTTTTGTCAGTGACATAAGTGAATAAATTTTTATGGAGCAACCTATAGGTACATTGCTTAGGGAGTCTACCAAAGTTTGCTTAGATCGTTATTCTATCTATTGACTTTTAATAGAGTCCTCATGCCTAGTTTGAAAAATTTAGTCATCTTCTTATGACTAATGGGTTTATCCCCTACAAGACAGATCTAATTGTTATGTGCAAGATCACATATGGGGGTATCATACTATTAACTATTTATGTTGATGATATTCTTTTAAGAGGCATTGATGAAGCTGGTATTTCCACTACCAATGCTTATTTTTTTCAACGTTTTATGATGTGGGATTTGCAGACCCCACGTTATATCCATGGGATTGTGTTTTCTTACGAGACAAGTACATTCTCTCTCTCCTAGAGAAAATATGCCCTCGACTTTTTTCATGAGACATGATTACTTGGGTGTAAAGTCTATGACTTTGCCAAAGGAGGCTCTACCAAGGTTTTGGGACATTGACTCGCCAATGCTAAAGAATGCAAACCTTTATTGGAACTAGTAGGGAAGCTGATATATATAACTGTGACTCACCTTGACATTATCTATGATGTTTGTGTTGTTGAACAGTTTATGCAAGAACCTCATGACTTTCTTTGTGAAAATACTTTATGACTCCTTTCATACATCAAGAGAGCCCCTAGCAAGGGCCTTATCTATAGGAAACATCATTATGTTCGTGTTGAATCCTATTCAAACTCCATATAAGTTCGGGAACCGAGGAGATCATAAGTCTAATATTGATCATTGCAATTTCATAGGTGGCTATCTCTCTGTACTTGATGAGACGAATTCGTGTGGTCGTTGAATACACATAAAATTGTGTCAAAACAATTACCAAACTCACCAATTTTGAGAAATAATTATAAATTAAATAGTATAATGGTGAATAAGAGTCGAATCCACTGAGAAATAAGAGAATGTTTTTTAGGTGTCTTTGAAATTCAATCAAATAGGATGATGAATTGAGGGAGAAATTATAGATTTTTGTTTGTTAAGAAAAAAGACTCCAAGAGAAATCCAAGGAATAAAAAAGTTATGAGATTTGGATCAGTATTCGCAAAGAAATCAAGGAGTGAAATCGAGGAAGAAATTTCGTTTGAGAAGAGAGAAAAATATAAAAATTATCTACAATTCAATTAATCTACCATTCAAAATTAAAATCTAATGCTATATGAAGAAAGATTAAGAGGAAAACATGTAATCTAACTCGAAGTCGTGTTCAAAATCATCCAATTAATCATCTGATCAAAGGCTTTTCATTTTGCAATTTCAAGAACAAAGTTCGACATTCAAGAGGTGATTTCTTCCAATTCTCTCCACGAAATCTTGATTTTAAACACTCGTTGGATGTGGAAAATGAGTCTAGAAGAAGAAGAAAACCAGAGATTCCAAGTTTGAGTTGTCTAAACAATTTGATTTGCTCAAAACATCTAAGAATGAAGTTTTTCATTGAAGAACACGTTAATTTATAGAGAAATTTGGGCGCGACCATTGGATGCGCCCCTTCCTCTTTGATCAACGGCTCATATTGAACGCATGTTCGAAATCGTCATCATCAAGTCACATGCGCTTGATCAATGATGAAGCGCTCATATTTTTTTCACGTTGCGTGTGAAGAAGAAGCGTTGCTTAATCGTGTCCATCAAATCGTGAATCAATACTTGAGATGTTGCCATGCGTCCATCGGGTGCATTGAATCTCAGCCGTTATAACTCCTCAGATAAACAGCTGAGATTAAATCATTTTAAAACTTATCATCAACCAATCAGACTACGCCGCGCACCCCCTCACTTAAGTGAAGATTGACAACTTCAATTAAGTACGTGAATCGGACGCTTCTCAATGCACCACGTCACCTGCGAAGATATAAAAAGAAAGATAGTCCCACATTACATAAATAAAGGCAATCTGATGGGTATATAAGTAGTGTGAATTATTGGGTTTAACTTATATCCTAAAAAGGATACTTAACCCATTAATTACACATACGCACGCACAAACGCATGTGCGCACTCACAAACGCACACATTCATCGCGGTATGATGTGTACACGCATTGTCACGTGGTGACGCTCGCCCACGTCATCTGTCACATCAACACGCGATATATAACCTTTTTGGAACAAAAATCGTAAATAAATCTAAAGAAATTCATAAAAATCCCTAAAAATTAGAAAATTCATAAATTTCAAAATACATCTCCAAATTAATCCAAATTTATTTTTTTGGATCAAATATTAAATTATCTATCATTCGAAAAAATTAAATTATTTAAATAACAAGAGAATAAATTTTTATTTTAAAAATACACTCATTTCTCTTAGAAAATAAAATTAGAAAAATACATGAGTGTATATAAAAATATTTTTTCTTATTATTTAATCATGAAAACCCAATTATGATCTAAAATATATATGAGAATAAAAACTATATTATTTGAATTATGCATAATTATCCTTAAAATGATAAATTTTCATAACTTAAAATTACATGAAATGATAGATATACACTTCAGATATGATAACATGCATAAGAATGGATTATTCTATGCCTTAAATTTGTATTAATAATTATGTAAATTCACGTATAAATTTCATGTTATCAACGCTCTCAGAAAGTAAAAGCACATTTCTCATTCTAATGCAAGGGTGGAATGTCGCGCCATTACAAACACTGGCTGCAACATGGTAAGGTTGAAATATCTTTAGACTACCAAAATTAGGTATTGTGACAACGAAGCTACCCTCTTCATTGTGAGAACCCTAATTCATGATCAGAAAAAGCACATTAAACAACATTGTTTCTACATCTATGACATGATCCTCAAGGGTGTCATCTACTCAATGCTTATAGCTTTGTTTGACCAACTAGCTGATATCTTCACTAAGCCCCTTAATTTTCTAAAAATGGATCATGGAATCATCTTGGATTTGAAGGATAATTATCTTTCCAATTAATAAAAAAAATCTTTAAAAATTGAATTTGAATCATAAGAGAAACCAAAGAAGAAAGTTAGACAAAGAACTTGCATGCCAAAGAGAGAGAAATTGATAAATATTGATGAAATTCTATCAATCTACTTTTTGAAACAAAAATCCAAGAGTAAATGATGACCGATTGGGGTAAATATGGCCCAACCAATCCAAAACTATCGTAAATTTTCCAATGAATTTCCAAACTAAAGAATTTTCTTTCATGGATCCCAAAGAAAAAATTTAGAGTTCAGGTCACAAATTTTCTCATTAAAATCCGAATTTAAATGCTCAATTGCATGAACATATTTCAATCAAGATATTCCAGGAACAATGTCGTAAGGGTCTCATCAATCATAATTATCTATGAATGTTTTTGTCAAGAGGAGAGAGTGTGTATTTATGAGATGAATTGGAAATAATTGTCATATCAATGTGTCTATTGATGGTGAAGGTTAAGACTATGCCATGTGGCCTCTTATGAATAAATCATGGTCATTAGATCAACATGTAATGCTTCAAATGATTTTTCATTGCTGCATTATTACTTAGCCTTAGTGCATAATGTACACCCCGCACCATTTCTTCTTAAGTGATGATGGATAGCAGCAGTTAAAGTGTGCTGGTTTGATGATAACCCTAGTTCTTTGATTTTTCAAGCAATTTTTTCTGCAATTTTTCCCTAAAATTAATTTTCCTCCATCCTTTTGGCCATTAGTTGATCCCCCCCCCTCAATGATGACTTTTTAAATGAAAAGTCCTTTGAATTGCATCAAAATGAATGTCAAGTGTGTTCATTTTTGTTTATTGATTTACACTCAAATCTTTTAAAGCTTTATTCAAAGAGTTTCTTTGATTAATGCTTATATTTGATATGGGTCCATCTCCCATTGCCACCACATTAAGGATGAAGATGTTGGTCAAGATGACATAGTTTTAAATTAAGTAGGTAATTAGGTTTTAAATCATGCACACTCTGCTACCATGAATTACTTTCTCTCTCTAACTTCTCTCTACAATCTTATTTTTTCAAGATTTCTTCAATCTTAGGCTTGTTGGAAACCTTGTCTTTGTCTTCTTTCTAGATAAGTCTTTATCTTTATCGTCTAATCCCATTTTGTCATCAAGTTCACTAAAATTTATCCATCTACCCAAAAAAATCTAAAGCTAATTCATGTTGGATGTCTCCTCGACTCGCCACTCCTTGGATTTGGCCAACTGATAAATCATATATACATTATGTTGTGGCTTAAAAATGTCCCATAATGCCAAATATGTCGCATCACCACTTTGCATTAAAACACTCTCTAGCTTAATATGTTACAAGTTGAGCATATTTGTTATCCTTGAGAGGGAGTGTAGATGCTTAGTAGGGCTGATGACACCTCTCTCTCTCTCTCTCTCTCCTCTCTCTCTGTCACTCTCTCTCTGTCCCTCTCTCTCTGTCTCTCTCTCTCTCTCTGTCTCTGTCTCTCTGTCTCTCTCTCTCTCTCTCTCTCTCTGTCTCTCTCTCTCACTCCATCTATTAATCTACCATTCTCTCTCACGTAGACGTCCAAACAACACCCATGTGTAACCCTAAAGTACTTTCTCTTCCTTCTTTGCCTTTCCCACCTTACACAGAGCCTCCACATTGTGTCTTTTAGGAATTGGGGTTTTGGGATAATGTAAGACAAGTTTCTTTATGGCAGACAATTAGAGAATCAGAACCAGCTAAGCCATAGAGATCTTCGATCAGATACACAACAAGATACACAAAAAAGAAAAGAAAAAAAGATGATGAAAAAAATTACACAGAATCAACGATTAAAATGTAGAAAGAATAACAATTCAAGAGAAAGAAGGAAGCACAACTCAGATTTTTTTCGTGAAAAAATGTAATTCCTTTTCAATTAAGATGAGATGATTCCTTGAATCAAAGAATGAATGATCAGCAGTATCAAGGTATATTGTCTACTACTTAGACTGATAAATTTAAAGGAAATTTATATATCCTCAATTCAAAGAGCAGAGATGCAGCTAGATGTTGTGTTGATTCAAAAAGGGTCTATCTCTTGAGAATTGATTAAAAAGGGGAATATTTATTATTGAACCGATTCGTCTCTCTATAAAATGGGATGAAGAATTTATTATATATCAAACCATAGATATTTCATTGGTCAATAAGAGTAAACAACAATATGAAAATAATAAAAAATATATATATAAATATCTTGATGAAATTCTTTTTGAGAAATCCATTTCACGACATAGCATTATGCTTCTCAGTGAAGACAAAATTATTATGATTTATTTGTTCATGAAAATATTCTATCTACTAGACATCATAGAGAGCTGAGAACTCTACTTTGATTCAATTCCTAGAAGGACAATGTTGTAGCCATAGATAGAAATTTCATATTTTTCTATGAAAACGACAAAAGGAAAAGTGATAGTTTTTGAAAAAGAACAAGCATTTTAATACAAATCCAAATAAAAACAAATAAATGAAATTCAAATTGTTTCTTTGGCTCAGTTACTGATCAAAAGATTTAGCTTGCATGAATCGGTATTGGTAGTCTAGAAATGAATTTTTGAAATCTTACGATTCAAAGAAATCCTTCTCTTTGGTGAGTTCAGAAATACTATCAAACTAACTGCAATCTTTTTCTTTTCGTGAGAATCCCATCGGAGCGCCTTCTACTTCTAGGCCATGAACTAGATCGGAATCATTGTCAACAAATCCAAAAGAAGTCAACCCATTTTCTTCATCGGGTCTGGATGGAGACCAAAGATCTTGAGCAACCAACCCGGAAGAACAACTCAAAAGTTAAAGAAGTATCGTTAATTTCCTTATACTCACTCCGATCTTGAAGTACTATTTGTACAAATAAGAATCCCCTTCCTTACATGATTTTTTCTTCATATAGATAGATAAAGGATCTATGGGAAAATCACTTAGAAGTAAATTTTGTGCAACAGCCCTTCCTATCTGATAGAAAAGGATTCCATGATCTTGAACTGATCTGACCTGGGATTGGAAATTCCAAGTTCAGATCAATCAACAACAGATTCCTCCTACATCTCGACACCCATTCTCATCTCTTTACCTCTGTCCTCAAGTCAGTCTATTCCATGTGTTTAATGGCAGACTCTGAAAGTAGAGCTCATCCCCTCACCTATGCACTGATATGATCTCATTTGTTCGCTTCGAACAAATTCTGCCATAGCTCTTCAGTAAAGAAAGGAATACTTGTAGTTCAAAATATCAAGGTCGCCGAGTAAGAAAGGGGTAGGTGCAAAAGGTTTAAAAAATCAATTGGAATGCATGAACAAATCATGTTGGAAAAGTGACCAACATAGGAATCATGTCAGTATAAGTATGCACCTTACTCTGTGGTATGAATAGATGGTTCAACAGTATAATTTAAACAATAATGGGAGTATAAAAATAAATATCCAGTGACTATTAAGGCTTTAAAATATGAATAATATTATTTTTACTATTATTTAAGACCTCCTTTCAAAATTTAAAGACTTCAGGGTGAAGAAATCCTGTACTGGATAAATATTCAAACATATACTGAAAATTCCTCTGGCACAGTAGCTTGCCCTGGTGTGTAGGTCAGGTTGGCCATGGCGCAGCCATCAGGCCAGGGCAGAAGCCCTCTCCACCAGACTTCTGCTTGGGCTTGCTCAGACCCTTTCGAGCATCCAATGGACCTGTCTCGGACAGAACCTTCAATATAGGCCCACCCAGACCCCATGAAGGCGTTGTAGGTCACGTGCTGAACCCGCCCTGCCCTAGACCTGAGCACGGACCTATCAGTTTTCATTGAAGTGGAGAAGCTTTACGACATCATCATGGTACAAATGCTCCTCTCTCTCTCTCTCTACTAATCTATTTCTTTGTCTCCTCTCCAAGAATATAACATGATGAATCTTGAAACTTATAACCCCCCCCTGCACTTCTTTTTATTTTCCTTTGGTCCTTTTGAAACCAAACCTTTGTCACTCTGTCTGTCTGTCTATCTCTCTCTATCCCCCTCTGTAGGTCTCTCTCTCTCTATGTTTGTCTGTCTCTCTCCGCTCGCTCCATTTCTTCTAACCTTTTTCTTTGTCTCCTCCCAAACAGTAAAATGTTACACATGTTGTGAGGAAAATCTTATAACCCGTAACCCCACCTCCCCTGTTTTTTTTTTCTTCGTCCCCTTAGAAACCATATATCATATTTCTTGAACATAAGTTGAGTACATGTAAATCATCCAAATACAGCTTAAAATCTATGGACAATCATAATTCTATTTCACTAAATTAAAACCTTGGAACTTTCTTCCTTATTTCCTACAATTGATGAGGAAGCTAAGTAGGTTGCCAAAAAAAATACAATTACAAGGAATCAAGTGATACCTGATTGAGACACAGAGAAATAGCTACATCTAATGGAAGCGAGGTTATTTTAGAACACCCTAGGAGATGCTTGGACTTTGCCTTCTTTTCCAATCAGCCTGCATTTGAATAACCACTTGTATGTTAATATAATAACGAGTAAAGCGGCAACATAGTCCCACAAATCTGGATATTATACTAGTCATTGCCATCTTGAACAAAATAGAACATGCCGTCAGGGTAAAAAAGAGGGTCGTGATTTGGGAGGAGAGGAAGAGAGAGAGTTAATTATAAGATGAACCAAGAGAGAGGTAGATGGAAAGAGAGAAACTAGATAGATTTTCAGGAAGGCTAAAGGGAAAGAAGGGGGGATGACCATCGATAAAGTCTGTATGCCTAGTCTCCTCCATTTGAATTATAAGTGCAAATGAGCATAGTTATAACTAGAAGAACTATTTCAGTATGCAGAATTTCTCATAAAAACTAAAGAATATAGACAAAATTATGCAGTTACGATTCCATAAACAAATATCATTAAGCAAATGAAAAGGTTTCACCTGATTTAATGCTTTCCCAGTGCTAGCAATTTTTCTGATTGCACATAACTGAGAGACTATCTCCTCCAACAAATTCAAGTGGCAATTCTCCTTCTCTTTGTTCTCAGAAAATTCCAATTTCTCTCTTCCATTTTGAATCGTCTTCAATCTATCTCTCAGAGACTCAACTTCAGCTTCAAGCTTGGATCTCTCTTTATCAACTGCTGACATCGAATTCCTTCTAAATTTTGAGAGGGCAAAGCTATCACATGACATGTTAACTTGCAGAAGCGGCCTTCTTGATCCTGAGATACTTTTACGAACACTTCTTTCTGCTTCAAAACAAGCACTTCCAGAGTATCTTCTCATTCGGTCAACCTTTCTAGGTCCATTAGACTCAAAAATGGCATCACAGATTGAGGGATCTGATTCTTTAGAGATCTCTGTAACAGATGTTGTCTCTACATCCATATCCTGTTCGATTTTTCTGAGATGATCAGAGTCAGGGTTCCCAGTTTTAGAGAGAGAAACACCAGTTTTAGAGAGAGAAATATCATCAGTTCCCAAGTCATTTTGACCATGAATCTTGGGAGAATCACAGAAAGGGCTAAGACAGCATTCATCCTTTTCATCATCACTTTTACTACACTTAGAAATCGCCAGATTTTCACTGTTTTGCATTCTGTCTTCAGTTGGATACTCCAAAACTGGCTGTTGTTGGAGCCCATCACCAGAGATCACCACTTGCCTGTAGAACTCAATTTCTCTCTCTAGAACATGATTCTCTTGCTCTCTCCTGATAATGATCTCCTTCAGGATGTTCATCTCTTCTTCATCATAAGCAGTTCTTTCTTCCACTATCCTCTCAAATTGGCGAGCTTCCATCTCTATTGACGCTTTCTCCTTCTGCAGTCTGAGAATCATGGCCATGGCTTCATCTGCCGCTGTTGCAGCCGCATTCCTCTCTTTCTCCAGCTCGAGATATAATGAAGAACAAGCAGCTTGTTCTTCTTCAAGAGCTCTTTCCAAGATTCTAATTGCGCTGGTTTCACTTTCATTGAACTCATTTAAGTTCATTGATCCCACATCAAAGACAACTGAAAGAACAAACTACAGATAATCAGAGTAAAACTCAATTCTAGAATCCAACTATAAGTAGTTCACGATTGATTTTTTTTGAAAGAAAAACTATAAGTAGTTCACGATTGATAGAACTCTGATGATTGGCAGAACAGAAATATGGATACCACTTGAAGCAAAACTCACAACTATAAGTCGCAAATCACAGTTTTTTGCTCAAAGAAGATGTCAGGAGAACCATTAGGGCTTCGGTGAGATGACAGTAATGCAGAGGGAGATTTTTTTAGCTCTGGAAATAAGTTTCAGATCAATTATAAGTAGTTGAAGATTGATAGCAAAAAAGAAACATATGTGAGTGAAAAAATCACATTTTTTATTCAAACATGGCACCGGGAGAACATTTGGGTTTTGGCAAGATGAAGGTTAATCACGGCTAGATTTTTTTTCAGCTCTGAAGCTAAATTGCAGTAAACACTAAATTCCAGTTAATGATTGATAGAACTCTTGAGGGAAAATTATGAAAATTTCAGAGTCACAATTTGTTTCTCCAACCATGATAAGAAGAGAATGATCAAAGTTTTGTCTCCATAAATGTTACCGGGAGATCGATTAGGGTTTTGCTGACATTTCTTCAGCTCCGGAGATAAATTACAGCGACGCTCTCTCAAATCTCTCCCTGAACCTAGAGATCGATCCTCTCCTTCAATCATAATCGGAGAATCCTCAAAATCTCGATTCCAGCTCGAAACAGAGCCACTTCGAGGGGTCATCATTCGATCCTTCCAGTCACTAAAACGACAACAATCATCTTCGTCCACGTTGAAAGGAAATCGTCTTTTCAGATCTGTCCGCAAGTTCGAGATCTTCTTAGGAGAGTAATGCGCGAGGATCTCGGTTAGGCATTGTCCGTTTGGGCGGCCAAAAAGTCCTTGGCAAGGGCAGGGAAGACGTTGACTGAAAAGATCAAGAAACTTTGTAGCCAAAAATGCTGACGAGGCACCGCAGAGTGAGAAGAAGGCCAGGGATATATCCAGGAAGGCGCCGACGAGGCTGGAGAATGTCCATCGGTGGAGAATTTGGCAGGAAATCTCTTTGGAAGAATTCATCCCAAATCCTAGCTTAAATTCCTTGAAGAGAACTTGATTGGATTGCTCAAAATACCTGTAGCAGAAATTCTCCAGTAGAAGAGAGATGGCTGAGTAGAAGAGGAGGAAGAGGCGGATCTGCGTATTTCGAAATTTCAAAATTGGAGCGTCGTGTTGAACAGGAAAAGAACGTTGAGCACTCGAAGATGGGCCCGTGGGCCGTAGTAAACCAATCTACCCACAATGAAGCGGGCCTATTTTTATCGGTAATATATTCTTTTTGCAATGTTTGAAGGCCTGACCCAAGATCACGTTAAGCTAGCTTTCAATCAACCGTCGATCAGAGCCAACTGATTTGACGGGAGGGTGATCGCTTGATCGTATCAAATAACGCGGGGTATTTTTGTCATTTTTCAAAAATTAAATCCTTTTAAAATTTTATTTTAAGTTTATTTCAAATTTTTGCGCTGTGATATCTGATCATATCGATCGATCACAATTGATCAATAAACGATGGAGATGATATCTGATCATATACTGGATCATATTGACGGAGATGGATCGCTATGATGATTAGGATAATCGCTGGTTGATAGATCAAATCCATCAATCAACTAAGGATCGATCATGATAACAATGATCATGACCAGATTGCCATTCGATAAAAATAAATGGAAGGATTTTATTACCTTTTTGAGGAAGAATAATAACCCGTTTCCACATTATTATCCTTTTGAGGATGAGGACAATGTTGACGATGATTTCTCTCTTTTTTTGCTGATTTCTCATCATTCAGTTGCGTGTTTCCTTTGTCTCGTATTCTCTCTCTCTCTCTCTCTCTTTCCACAAGTATGAGCCTATACTCTCTCTTTTCCTCTCTTTCTCCACAGAGATGAAATGTTGAAATCAGGTCAAATTGAAACTGAATACTCTCTGTATCTGTTCATCTCTCTAGATCTCTAGCCCCACACCCAGAGAAATGGAAAATTCAAATGGGGAACAAGAAGCAATCCAAATTTGGAAATCTGACCTCCCCACTCTGATCAGCTTATTTGCCCCAGAGGAGACGACGGACGAACAAGAAAAGGGCGGCAGAAGCTGCAACTGCATATGGAAGAATAGACCAGATCCCCTGAAAGGATTTACCATTTAAGAACTAGGAAACTTATGGCTTGATTATAAAAAATTCAAAACATATGAATATTTCAAATTTTTTTTAAAGAAATAGGAAGATCACCCGGGACTGCTAAAGAATGGTAACAAAGTAATATGAAAAAAATGAAGTACCACAACAGTTGCAACACCAGCAAGTGCCATTGCAGGTCTTTCTCTCAGCAGAAAACCAACTCCGAGCTGTTCCGATAAATAATAAGTAAGAAATGACTAGAATAATTGGTTGTATTGATAGCAGCAATTTCAATTAATAAATGATACATTGATCTTAAATGCATATTTATTATACTCTTTGACATGTATCTATATCTCCTAGTTCCTCTTTATCCAAGATCAAAAAATAATATCTAAGCATGTCTTTTTTTTTTGAAAAATGCAAGGGACGATCACCTGAAAGGATCGGTGACCGATCCATAAGAATAGATAACCTATTACATTGGGCCCCTGTCTTTCTCCTCGTCTAGAAGACTAGGCTGTCACATAACCCTCCACCGCATAGGCTATACCCTGTGGAAGCCGCCCTCCCATTGAATAGCTTGTCATTTCGGTGCAGCCATATTGCCCAAAGCACCGTGAAAATGCAAAACCCCTCCTTCCTTCTCTTCCCGCCAATCTTCTGAATAGAATGCCAGAAGGATGTCTCTGAGGTTATGTCTACCCTCGGAGTGGTGTGTTGGTTTCATAGCATCTTAGTGAAGTGGCATTTGAAAAAAAGATGAGCACAGTCTTCCTCTTTACCCGAGCATAGAGTACAAACTGCCAAGGTCTCCAGGTGCGAACGCTTAAAGACTACTTGTGTCATAAGTCTTCTTCGGAGAAGAAGACATCCAAAAAACTTCATCTTGATTGGAACATTTTGTCTCCATATAAACCTACACGGTCTGAGGATCGGCCAACTCTCTTCGTATTGCCCCTCACAAAGCCTCTTGTACGCCCCCCTAATTGAGAATTGAGCACCAATCCATTCCCATCCATCACGAACCCCCCGCTGTGGCTTTTTATGTACTAGTTATTGTTTATACATGTATGTTTATACATGTTTGGAAAATGATGGTGATATGAAGATGATAGGAGATGGAACAACAACACATTGCGTTATCCAGTCAAAAGCAAATTTACCTGAAATGGGAGAGTAATGAGGCCACCACAACAAACACCAGCAAAGAAGCAATCTGCCGGTATGCCCTGCAATAAAAGTATTACCAATAATTAGAAAAAAATAACTTGTACTTTTTCTGATGTCGCCTCAAATACCAAACAGAAGACCCTATCTCAAAAGTTTTAGTATGACGCAGTTGAAACTTCTTATTCGTTTTTTATTTTTGTTGTAAATGCTAATTCATTTATTAATACCCCTGAAATAATTTTACTTGTGCAAAATTTGACGGAATTACCATCATCTAAATTTGTGTTCCATTTCCAGAATCCCAAGGTTCAAATTGACTTTCAGGGATTTTTTTTTTGAAGACAGCATAAGAGGCACCCTGATTGGTGCCCCCCATTTGTCATTGATAGAATGACGATGAACCAAATAGTCCGTTACAAAAGTCTAAAACCCGAGAGGCCGATGCCTCCTCGGTTCCAGAAATACATGAGCCCCCTTAAGTCGTGCTGAATAGCCTTGGCTGAAGGGGGACGACCTTTGAAGACTACGTTCCGGTGATCAATCAGTATCAAGCTGACGGATAGGTGGAGATCAAGGGATTGATCAATCAGTATCAAGCTGATAGGCTTTTCATTATCAATAGCTAATTTCAAGAGGCGATTGATCGCAAGGATCCAGTAAGATTTAATACACACCATCAGACCTACCTTTGGCTACATCCAAGGGAAAGTACTGATGAACTTGTACTCCAATTACTCATTGTGACGAGATCAAAAGCACAAGAAAGCATCAATGTCCGCGAGAGAATGAAGAAGTAAACAACAGAAAATGAAGGAATAGAGGGATGAAGATCACTGAGTTATGCAGAAAAAAAAGAGAAGTGACCCTGAGGCAAATGAGAAACAGTGAGGATAGGTTAGGAAAGAAGTGGGGACATGAGAGGGGGGCCAAGGGATTTACAGCTTCATAACTCAAAGAAGGAAACTGTATATACAGTCAGAAGATAACCTTTGAAACCCTAACTGTATTCATATCCTTGACAGTCAACCTTTAATCTGGAAGAAAAATGTTTGGGCGAGTTATCTCTGTTCTTTTGATTCTTAAAGCAAAAGAAAACATAGGGTATCCTCAGTATTACAATATAACACAACACCAAATAGGGTATCCTTAGCCTTTCTTGAGTTGAGACATTAGAATCAAGAAGCGGAAGAAGCAAATGGCAAGCCTTATCCGTGGTACATGGAGAAATAACCCTAATATTGTTTTAAGAAAACACTCCAATGCAGTATTGAAATTCCCCTGAAAGATTCACGTTTTAGATTCCTCCACAATCAGCAACCATCTCCAACACTTCAGAGAAAATTTCACAAGGTAAAATTGGCAGTCTGATATGATCTAATTCGATATCTCAACAAGGATATGAGTGCTAGATGCACGAGAGGCTCTCAAGGCCCAGAAAATACCTATTACCATTGGAGGAGGCAATAAAGCCTCCAAGGAGAAAGAACGGCAGCAGACTTGGCAGTCTCCCCTCTCTCATTGGAATTTGCATCTCCATTGTTTCTCAAGAAATTTCTGAGAATCCAATCATGGAAGAATAGATTTGAGATTTCAAATCTTGGTATACATCAATACATCTCTTGCAAGGTACCAAATGGTATCAGAGTCAGTGCTCCTCGGCCCATCCTGCCCATGAGCGGTCAAGGGACTCACTCAAGCTTGTATGGAAAATCTCTAAACCTAGGAGGAAGCCTTTGCCACCAAGAACGCCTTGATGAAAAATTTGCTCGCCCAGATCTAGAAGGACCACCCGTTCCCATTGGATGAGCCCTGCCCAACGGTGGAAGAGCACATGACTGCCTTGCGGCGCACCAGCTAGCAAGATTAGTGGCCACCTTTTAACCATTGCACCACAGACTGCTTGCCATTCAGCCTCTCTCTCCATGGGTATCTGTGCCATCATACCAGCCAATGGCAGGTCCAGCAGAGCCATATATTCGCACCATCATGTAACAGCAACAGGAGTAAGATTACCGAGGATGCAATGGCCTTGCATGCAGGTGACCTGGCTAGAAATGCTCTCAGCCCAATCAGGGCTCTGTGGAAGAGCCTCATTACCTGTGGGCCAAGAATAGGGCTCTCCCGAAGGCAAGATCAAAATAGAGATGGATGGACTCGGATCAATTGTCGTGCAAGTGATGGAATCTCTCCCCCCCTGAAGCCTCATTTGAGAGTGGCTCTTGCTCTCCCCCTTTGGTCAACCAGATCAATCTTACTCCAAAGATGTCCTTCCTTCTCTCCACTCCTCTAACTGATAGATGTCACCAGCAACTATTTGTGTTGCCTCTTTCTGCTATTTGCATTGTAGTTCTTGGAGACATGTTCATGCACATGTGGTTTATAAGTATTTCCATTCATTGGTTTGATGTCACGTGTCTTACAGGCTGTGACTGGAATATTACAATAAATACCCCGAAACTACCCGATACCACTGCCTTACATTGAGAACTAAATTATTTCATTAGCCCTCACTCTATCATGGGATCATACCAAATCAATCATTCGAACAGTAAAAACCATCAAAACTTTAAACTACCCAAAGTTCTTCAAGTCTGGAGATGATGGCTCTATTTTTCGGAAAATTTGATCTACATTCAATGTTTCCTCAAACACACCTTCAGTATCAAGGAGGCAAAGAGGGTTGTAGAAGGCAAAGAGGGCATGCTCTCTCTATCAAGGAGGCAGAGAAGGTTCTTATAATAACTTTCCCACATGTGTATCCCCAACATATGATTATAAAGAGTAGGGAGCCTTCCCCTTTGTGCATGATAATAAAGAATAGGTTGTCGCAGCAGGATATTCTCCTAAGGCTTGGCTGGCAGGTTAGACAGTGTGATGAGCCATATCTCTCCTCTTGTCTCACTTGAATCTTTCTTCTTCTCACTTCAGCCAGACAGTGTAACGAGCCAGATCTTTCTATTTACTCACAGTCTCTCAGAGATATGCCCAGAATTGTGGTTCTTTATCGTGTGGATTTCAATTGATAAGTAGAATCTTATAACAATCCAACAAATAAACATTCTAAAGCAGGTAACAGAACCAAAGGAGCACACACTAACAGTCTCCACTTTAATATTTAATGCGACACCCCTCTCAATTGTACTAAATTTCAGATTTTGCAGGAAAATTACAGGCAAGTTCAAGTACTAACCCAGGCACCAGCCAGAAACGATGTAGGATTCCGAGCTCCCACAGAAAACCGCTCCACTGAAAGGGATAGTAATTATTTAAACACAATAAGTACTGATTCATAGCAACACACAAGAGCAGTTAAAATTTGAAAAGTAAAAAACTACATTACATGTGCTTATAGAATCCACCATATCATGATCTGCAATAGGGTTTAGGACAAAGAAACTACAAGATGTCCTTTCTTTCTCAATACTACAGGATGAGTCCATTATTATGATTGGTTGTCTGGTAAGGTTCCCCTCACCTCAATTCTCATTGGCAAGGGAGAGAGTACCCAATCTCATCTATTTCAAGAAGAGAACAAACAAGAAAAATATACATACAGATAGATAGATAGATAGATAGATAGATAGATAGATATACATGTATGTAAAAACACACACAGATCAAAACCGCTCTCCTGGTGACAATGTGGGAAGAGTGTTTGGAGAGCTCCTTTCTCAGTGCCCTTCTTCCTTGATCTGCCTGCTGATGGCCTAGACACTTCCGCAACCCTGATTTAAAGGAGAAGACATTTGTCTCAACCCTTAGTCTTCCTCTGGGTGACATGGGGCCCCATGTGATGTTGCATGGGCCTCCTGTGGTGTGGGCTCTCGGCCCTGACATATACACAATGAGCGGAGTTGTATAATTGTCCACAAACAAATTTCTTAGTTATGCTCTGATAGAAACCCCCAGAATTCTATCAGTTTCAGGTAAGAGCCCTCTCTTAGCTTACCATAGATGACCGAAGACAAGTCGCCAGTTCAACCTGGACCTGTTCAGCAATCGGTTCAAGAAGTGGTTACAACCTAAATAAGAAATAGCCCAGGAATCAAGAGTAATAAAAAAGGGGGAGTCAGTGGAAGACGACGTCCAAGAAGTTGGCAAAAACTAAGGAGAGCTGGGAGGGTTTCTCAAACTATCTTCCTTGGAAATCAGTCACTCTTATCGATTTACTCTGCCTATCTTCTTCTTCTGCATCTTCTGATTCTGTACAGTAAATCAATTTTTCTTCTTCAAGAAAAGCATTCATTTTCAGGAAACGATTGGAGTTCCACCAGTTTCCCTCTGATTTTCCTGACATAAGCTACAAAGAAATGGCTCAATCTGTTGATGTGTGTTCACCAATTATCCATCAAGAAGGGGGTTCAAAGAGAGGAAAGTAAGATCAGATGACAAAGGTGAATAGGGGTAGATGAGGTGAGCTGACAAAGTGAGCTGCCTCCAAGGAAGAGGGCCTGAGAGAGAGAAACACAGAAGAGGTGGGCACAAGCAGAGAGAGAGAGCTGAATAACAATGACCAAGACCCCCCATTTATAGCCCTTTTTCTAGGCCATAGAGGGATGTCCTCTATGGCTTCATTGTCTCTGGGGGGTCATTAGTGTAAAAAGTTTTGAGCAAAACCCGCATATGTGCCTACACAAAGGTTTAGGTAATTTCAAAGGACTTTGAGGAAATGTGATCTCTCATTGTCTCTGGGGGTCATTAGTCTAAAAAGTTTTGAGCAAAACCCGCATATGTGCCTACACTAAGGTTTAGGTAATTTCAAAGGACTTCGAGGAAATGTGAGTAGAGAGGCGAGTGCTTTTCATCTAAGAGGTTGAGATAATTTTGGAAAAAACGATAGAACAAAAAATACATAAGGATGTTGTCATATTTAATGGCAACATTTTTTTTCTTTGCATATCTTTTCATGTCATTCATATATGTGTAATTGTTATTTGAACTATTAGTCTTTGGTCATTTATGGTGCTCATCTAAAAGGCACGATATCAAGGTAGACAAGAGATAAACAGATTGCAACAAAAATAAAGCAAGATTGACCAGTAGGTTATTATCAATTAATGATGGGCTTCCAGTCCCCGTAGGCAGGCGAGTATACCGCTCCTGCAATATGCTGACGACACTTGCTTTTTCTTGAGGGGATTAGTCGCCGCGGCGCATCATGTTTCCTCCATGATGGATATTTATTCAGATTTTTCCGGCCTCTGTTTGAACCGGGCCAAATCGACGGTCGTGGGAATTGGTTTGTCACCGGAGGCACTCGCACAAGTATCTGCGATTTTGTCCACACCCGTCGCCTCTCTGCCCATTCGCTATCTAGGATTTCCACTGACCGAGGGGCATATGCGAAATGCCGATTGGCAACCAGTTACGGCAAAGATCGAAGCACGATTGGGGGGCTGGCAGGCACGACTCCTTTCTCGCGGCGGGTGCCTGGTGCTGCTCCAGTCTATCTTGACGGCTATCCCCACATACTTCATGGCTCTTGCTTGTATGCCTAAAGGGGTACGACAGCGGATAGAGTGCACTATGCGGAGGTTTTTCTGGCAAGGGGCGAGGACACCGGAGACTAGGGGGGTGGCACTCGTGGCATGGTCCATTATTACCCGCCCTAAGTCGCTGGGGGGTCTCGGGATTCGTCAATTAAGACTCACTAATTCTGCGCTGCTCACCAAATGGGTGGGCCGAATGATGGGGCCATCCGAGGACTTGGTGGAAGCACTGTTACGGGACTGTTATGGCGCGACCATCGACTGGTCTAATTGGTCAACCCCCCGCAGAGGGAATTCGGCATTCATATCTGGATTGCGACCTCTTTTTTCATCCATGCAGTCCTCGTTTTGCTCGAGAATGGGCGACGGAGCCAGCTTCAGATTTTGGGAGGACGACTAGGCAAGACTCGGGCGCCTTCGGGACCTATATCCAAGACTTCACGCTCTTGCCCTAGACTCCGGAGTATTGGTGAAGTTTGTGTCGGACGCGGGCTGGTTCCCCACCCTGCCCAGCAGCATCTCGGACCAGCGGTTTGAGGACTTAGTGGCGATGCAGCAAGCCGTTAGCCATTTTTAGTTGACGGAAGGGCTGGCCAACATATGGGTGTGGAATAGAACACGATTTTCTGCACGTAGTGTCTACCACCACCTGTAAGGACTGGAGGGCACGCCAGACTCAGCAATGCTCCCCAAATGCTGTCGTCTTATTTGGAAGCGCTGCATTCCCCTAAAGATCAAGATATTCGGTTGGCTTCTGCTGCGACAGAGATTGATGACATGCTCTTTTCCTCACAGGTTTTGCCTGGGCACCTCGGCGGAGTGTCCTCTTTGTGCCGAGGTCAGCGAAAATTGTTCCCATCTCTTTTTCGAGTGCCAATATGCTCAGGCGACATGGCGGGCAGCATCTACAAGCAACCTAGATTTCACCACAGCCGAATCCTTTTGGTCCTCTATTGCCCGGGGGCCTTTTAGGGTGCGCAGCAGAATGGCACACAATTTTCGCCAACTTGTGGGCGATTTGGCGACATCGGAACGAGGTGGTCTTCAGAGGTCGATCCCCGTCGGTCGACGCTATCCAGCACAACGCTCGGGGAATTGCCTACTCCTGGAATCAAGGCAGCTCCGGCCTCTCGAATTTTGTACCTCTGTAACCGACTACGTGTTCTGTTTCATTACCTTAATGAAATCGGGGGGGTTCCGTTCAGGGCACCCCTTTTGCATTTTTCAAAAAAAAAAATCAATTAATGATGGATTCTTAAATGTAAATGATCATGTACAGTGGTTTAGTATAAATTTTCTGCAAAATTTTGATAAATAAACAAAAACCTGTTATTCCTGAAAAGCAAGAAAGATGATATTCCATATCAGTGGAGTAAACATACCAAAGCCAATCATATTCCCATACTTCTGTACAACTCTAGTGATGCTCAAAGCCTTGTCTTTTCCAATACCTAACTATAATGGCAGGAATAATAAATATTCAGAGAGCCTACTTTACAGAAGATTTAATAGATTCAAAAGAAAATTAATTGGGGAACGACAGAACAGAAAAATATTAAAAAGAAAAGGAGTAAATGACCCGAAAAAGTAAAACCTTGGAGCAAATGTCAACAGATGTTTTGGTCTGACGGAAAAGTCTTCCAAGATAAAATGGTATCATGTCACTGATGCAGACACCCCTGAATGAAATAATTATTATCAACTTTAGATCAACATTATACAGATAGCTCGCATGATGATAAAACCACACAAACAAAAATCAGGTAGATAAAATCGAAGGCTCTCTCTATAACACCACCTATTCATGTTTAAACTTCCTTCTGTATGAGATGCTATAAGAACAGTATGTAATGAAGTTGAACAAATAAATAGAGTAAATATTAAATTTGCTAAAGATAAGGGGAATTCTAGTATGATTACCAGTATACCCAAAGCACAGTGGAAAAGAGGTAGGGGGCATTTCTCGAGAAGGAGGTCACAAATGTAATCCAAGTGCCATCAAGAGAGAGGGTTCGTGCCAATGATATACCAACCTGTATCATTTTTTTTAATTACACATTAAAGGACTGTCATCATCAATATTTTCAAATTCAAGAGAAGATAAGGCACAAAACTCGGTAAGGTACCAGTTCAAAGGACAGACCCAGACATTCAGTGCCTCCTCACTGATGAAAACTCCACATCCAGCGGCCATAAGCAACCAGAAGTAGATCCATCTGCAAAAATGGGTGATATTCCAAGAATGGACATTAAATTGTGCAACACAGAGTGAATGTCACACAGAGTGAATGAAAACAAGATGACTCATGCAGGAGAAAATATCTTTTTTACATGCATCTAGCTCACAAGAAAAATGTGCAAGAGAAATCAAGATATTTTCTAAGCACCACCACAAAAAACCCCAAAAGGGGAAGGCAAGGTTCCAGGCTCTGATTGCATGACCAATAGCAGGAAAAGTTGCATGATAAGAGACCATTTAAGTCAATCCCACATCAATGAGAAATTCAATTGTATTGCATGAATTTTCTTAAGACTTTGAGGGAAAGAGAGACAGAGCAACAAAGACAAGATCAAAGATCCATAGAGATAAATTCCACTAGTGTTTATTGAGAAATGTTCCATTTGCACTACTCACAAACTCAAGTATAGATATTTGAACAGTAGGTCAATCTGATTCAGCACAAAAAAGCATTACGATGTAGAAACATTATTATGGTTAGCATCCAAGATGAAAGGTAGTGACCCTAACGGCTCTGCCTTCTTGGCATCTAAAAATTCACCAGACTCAACTACAGGTCTTCGTCTAAAGTTTGCCATCTCAATGAAATGCTGAAATTTTAATCCTATAGACTGTCAAAGAATGGGAAATGTGCAATTCTTTTTGAAAAAGAAGGGAAATGTGCAATTCTGTTTCGACATTTTTCACTTCTTCCAGATACAGGAACAAAGAATGAAATGAAATCTATTTTCTAAAAGTTTAAAGCTGGCTATAAGAGTATAATGTTCACTATAACGAAGCAATTATATAAAAACTATATCCATAAAATAACTCGCATACTTTATTGAGATAAGAATGATCTTTCAAATGAAGTAAAGCTGAAAAACTATAATGTGCTAGAATACATGAACACGAGTGGGATTAACTTGGTAAATTGGCAGTTGAAATATGAGAATGCATTGAAAGTAAATGTGATAGGATACCAGAAAAAACAAGAAATACATTAATTTTCTAACAGGAGAAAAAGGAAAAATTCAACTCCATACCCAGGGGTATATTCGGGAAGGACAACTTGGCAACCAAATATCGACAAGGTGTACCCAACAGGAGATCCGGATGAAATTAAAGGTGAAGAACCATCAAAAGGAGACATAAATCTCCATGAAGATCCCACGCTAGGACCTTTAAAGCAAATCAAAATCACCGTAATGGAGGCAGCTATACCCACTGCAATTGCCAATTTTGCGAGAACTGAATTCCCTTGACTATTAGACTTAGCTTCTCCATCCTCCAAAATTTCATCAAGAATTTTATCATCATCACTTGAAGGCAAGATACTTGAAGATGACGCTTT
The DNA here is from genome assembly GCA_024174645.1 of Lemna minuta. Taxonomy (NCBI): domain Eukaryota; kingdom Viridiplantae; phylum Streptophyta; class Magnoliopsida; order Alismatales; family Araceae; genus Lemna; species Lemna minuta. Next base: position 16,891,983 of record CM044101.1, read on the forward strand.
TACGATACCTATTCTGTAAAAAGTAAAGTTCTTCCTGCTGACAAAAATATGGATGAGTATGAGTCCCATGAAGGAAGAGAAGAGCCAGAGGAAGTAATCTTGAGATTTATGGATTTACAACCAACTTCATTCCTTTTAATTGAGAAAAGAAACCAAGATTCAATGTCTTGAATAATCATACTATAAATAGTACTGGAGAATTTCGGACAAAAGGCTACATGCATTCGTAGAGTAAGATCTGATAAGTTATAATATGCCATCACTTTGTACTTCAAAAAAAATAAAAAATAATATGCCATCACTTCTTGATAGCCAACCAGACTACACTTAAAGTGATGACGAAGACAAGGAATTAATTCTGAGAAGATCAGCTGAGCCATTGTCTAACTAGGATATCATAAAATTAAAAATTTAAAAATTCATAAATTTATCGTCATTTAAATGACATATGGCAGAAACCACTGAATCATTGAAATATGGCACAAAAAAATCTGTAATAATTCAAATCTGAGAAGAATAGACAAGAGACTGCAAAATAATTCATATATTTTCTAGAAATTTTAAAGCTTGAAAGATATTACACAATGTAGATTATTTCAAAAAAATTACACAATGTAGATAACTGAACTCACGGTTCGTGATTTAGAAAATATGGAGAAAATAAAAAACTTCCAAACCAGCCGCTGAAATGAAACTCAAAAAGAAATATGACACAAAATAAGAGGATAATTTACAACCCAGAGAAAAGGACAAACTTCTAAATTGACACTAAAACAAAGAATCATAGAGGAAAAATAACATATAAAATAAGAGAATAAATTAAAACGTAGAGGAAATAACAAACTACCAAACAGGACAATAAAATGAAAATACAAAGAGGAAAAACAACATAAAAAATAAGAGAAGAAATTACTGCTAAGAGGAAATAACAAACTTCAAAAAGAAACTAAACTGATAATTCAAAGAGAAAATTTAGAATACATTACGAAAAAAATTACAACCTTGATGCACCGCATCGGCAGAATCCGCGTGCGGAAGCCTCATCACTGCCAAAAACGATCATGAAACGGATTCCGCTGGCTGAAACCCCCGTCTGAGGAGATTTCATCCATAGAGCATTCATCCGTAGTTGTTTCCGCGAGGAAGAGATCAACAATGGATTTCCAGAAAAGCTGGCGGGGCGGATGAAGGATGCTGCTGACGTCATCTCTCTCCCCTTCGAGGGATCAGACTGCAGCCCATTGGAGAATAAGTAGTGAGCGGAGGAAAGTGAACATGTGGGCCCCATCTAAGAAGTATATTCTTTTTGAAATTCTTTGTCCACGATAGCTAGAATCTAGGGTTTAAAAAAAGAATAAATAAATATATAAAAGATATATCATATTTTTCATTAGGTTTTAGTCTCTATTCAGTGGACATAATATGCATTATTGTGGATAAAACTATCATCCAATACCCATTTAATGATTTAATTATGATAATTAAGGTGATTAAACCATTTATTTGTAAGTGGCTAAAGACTTAAGCTCTCCTTTATCCTTATAAATAAGGAGGCCATGGTTCACTTGAGTAGCCCTGACTCCGACCCTCCTCGCGGATTCCTATTTCTTTGGAGCTTTAGCGGCTAGAATTCGATTTAATTTGATTTGATTTGATTAATTAAATTGGAGGCCATGGTTTAATTTGATTTTTTTATGCTATGAATTATCCCCCAGAATCAAGATGCAAAGCTTAGTGTTCTAATAAGTTTTATCAAGAAAGACAATTTTTTTATAGTAAATATCATACCATCACTAATCTAATCATTTTTAATATTAATAATCTCTCTTTTCATCTCTTAGATTGTATGTCGATTGGCTTGCTATGATCCAATCATGATCCAAATTGGTTGATCAACCAAAGAATGATCATAACTATCTGAATCTGACCAAACTGTCATTCCATGTTTATGGCCCCTTGAATTCCAAGAGGTGGCTACACATCCAACTAGACTATCTATGCATGGTCTAATTATTCATATGAATAAATGGGTGGTGGGAATCTTGAAAGTTGGGGTGATTTTTTTCACTTTTTATCCTATGAGTTAATTTAAAGTTGTGAGAAAATGATGTAGTTGTTATTTGGCATGCTAATGATTCATCTTTAATAGTTTCAAATGAAATAAACATGGAATATTATATCACTAGTATTTGAAGTAAAATTATGCAGCATTTTTGTGTGATTTAAAATCCGCAATTAAATTCATATGGAATCGCGAAAATGTACCATTTGAACGAGTTTTATATTATTGATGAAAGCTTACAAAGAACTTGATCTAGTGAAAACTTACCATCTATGAACCATAAATGTTTGCTAATTTATGAAATATTTTAGTGCCCCTTTTCTGTACTAGACATCATTGTTCATTTCAAACTGATTATTTGTAGATTAATTATGTATGGAATATTTCTCCATGTTCAATAATTTATATATCCCAAGGTTCTCCTAGTATTTCTATCTCAAATTTTGAAAGCCCTGCCACCAATGTCCATCAATTATTTGTATTTAATGTCAATGAAAATTTACCCTTGATGAGGCAATAAAATTTGTAGTCTTCATTCCATACCATTTGATTGGCCCAATTTCTCCTAAACCCTTCTCACGAATCAATTGAACATGCACGTATGTAAATTTGGTTTCTTCAACCCCAAGAACATTAATCTAAAACACCACCATCTTGATGGGTATTATGTGGCCTGCAAGCCAATCACACTTTCATCTTTTGTTTATATTCATTGAAATGAACTTTTATTCATTGTCATTCTTGTGTGATGTTTTGCAATGAAGTCCATGAACATATGCAATTATCAAGTGAATTATGATGAGAACATAATACAATGATCGCTGGTCTTTAAACATATGTTCTAAATATTCCTATTCGTAGGATATTTGAGAAGAACATCGAATTATCCAAAAAGAATAGCACTATATGATCATACTCATATGATGAGTATGGTTGATCCTGTGGCCATCAGTGTTGAGATACCAAGGATAGATAGCAGGTGCTCTTTAGAGATAGAGTTCACTGGAGTGATCCGTATGAATCCCTAAATGGTATTATGCCAAATTGTCAATTAGGTTGATTCATGTCACGGTTGTGTACGTGGTCCTTTGACCTGAGACACCAAAGATATCTTGTGGATGGATGATCATATTTTGACTATGAATTATGAATTCCCTAGCCATGAGATCTCCAAAACGTCATAGATTGGATATGACATGAAGTCCTCGAAGGTGATTGAGTGGTTAAGATGGGATCATCCACCCTTGGTATATGAGGAGATCGACTCAAGGAATGAGATGCGGTTAAATCCTTGGGCATGGTAGTGGAAATATTAGAGAAGTTGTTCTCAATGAGTTCCTACTCGCATTAGTCCTAAATTGAGTGACCGATTAGGGTTTGATAATTAACCATACCCTAAGTCATTCATGAGTTTCGTGTGGATGAAGGATTATATGTACACGGTAACAAATAAACGACATGGTTCCATGAAAGAGTCCTAATATACTTCATATCTCCTAGAGCATGTGGTGTAGCTTGGCACCCACCGAGCTGACGACTCAACCTGTCGATTGGGTTAAATCGATGCTTAGTCAATTAATAATATATATATGTTGATATAATTAATTGATAAGGAAGACTAATAAGTGTTATTAGGTTCATAAAGTCATTAACTGGTGAGATATAATGACCTAGAGGGTCACACACATAAAGTCAATAGACATCAGTGGATATAGACTTAATAATAAGGGTTTTTATGAAAATATTTACATTCCCAAAGTCTATACATTGGGGGAGAACGACCATAATAGTGGTGCCCTGATAACATGTATATTTAACTTAAATTCTTATCTTATTTAACTAATATTCATGTTTATTTTATGTAATTATGATGCATATTATCATAGTTTTATGAATTTTCTCCATTGGTATGTCATTTTACTAAAGTCCATATTTATGCATTATTTAGGGTTAATTATATGTTTTATTGATCTTTGACCTTTTGCAAGGTTAAATGATAAAAAATTAACCACTTTCCTTGAGTTATTTTGACTTTAGTAGATGATTAAAAGAATTAATTTAAAGAAGAGAATGATGGGATGATATAAAATAGAATTCTTAAGAGATTATTTAAGATTATTTTGAATTCACCCTATTTTCTTGTTTGAAATTATATTTTTTAGGTGAAATGATGTTAAAGATGGAGAAATTTGTGATCCAATGGAGAAAATTTGAATAAAAAAGGAGTTATATAAATGAAGATATGAATTTATGAATTTTATAGAATTTTATGGATTTTATTTTGATTTTTCAGGCATTTTTTTTATTTAATTCATATAAAAAATGCAAAAATTGTTTATTTAATCGCCCGGGACCCGCGAAGTTGACGTGGCACAGCGCGGACACGTGGGGGGGCCATGAGAGGCCACGTGGACGCCTACGTGGGCGCCTACGTGGCGCGAAGAGTAACCGGGCTGGCAGTTGATGGGCCCATGGGTTAGTGGGCCCAAGTAAGTAAGGGGGGGCGTACTTGGACCAAGCGGGTGACGCCTCCCTAAAGCGCAATCCACATTTTATACCCATCGGTTTCCCCTTTTTTCTCTGTGTGGGACTATGTTCCGTTTATTTCTTTCCTTGCATGACACGCGGCGGCGTAGGGTCCGTCGGATGTGATCGCGATGATTGAGACGCGTTAATCGGGTGGACTCGGGTCCACCCGATCTCCATCAACGCATGTGATGATTTCTAAGCTGTCGATCTCATTAATGAAATTGGACGGCCTCAATTTTATCGCACGATCGGTGAACCACAAAGTGACACGTGGCTGCTCAAGGACAAGCTGATGAAGATCGGACGGTGGAAATCAAGAAGAGTGGAATCCGTGTCGTGGGCCATGATCCCACCTATTTCGTGTGATCGCAGCTGTCCAAATCTCTTCACCGAATTGGACGGCCCGCGTTCTTTGCGCCAAATTTCTTATAAAAATGATGTTCTTTCTTTGTAAACATAACTTTTGATTGAATCATGAAGAAATTAATCAATTTTTAAGGAAGATCTTAAGTTATTCATGATTCTCTTGCTTCCTAGACTCAACTCCGCATCAATTAAACCAAGTTAATCACGAATTATTGTAAGAAAATGCTCCAAAATCTCCCTTGAACGTCGAACGCATGTCGAAGAAGAAACATAAGAAATACTCTTCAATCCACGCGATTTGAAGCCCAATCTTTGCATCAATTACTTTAGTAGTATGATTCCTTCATAATCCTTGCAATTTATGTAGTTTAGATTACATTTAGATAGGTAATTAGAGTTTAGAAATCGTAAAATTCATCTTTTCGCCCAAATTTGGGTGCGGATTTTTTCTGATTTTGAAACAAAGATTTCTCCCTGATCTTAAGTCCAAATCATTTGATTTTTGTTTTATTAGATTCCTTGTTTCATTAACTTTCCGTACATATCTATTTCATAAAATTTTATCACCATTGGCCCTTCAATTTGACGTTTTACCATCGAGTATTCATTTTCAATCCGAATTTGGGCGTTGACTTGCAGGAAAAATTACTCTTAAAATATAATGTGAAATTTGACAATTTTGGTCTTTTTGGAATCCTATGATCGTTAGCTTTCTGTGAATAAGTGAATTTCTTGATTTGGATATCATTTGGTTAGTCAATTTGATGATTTTGCCCGAAGTGTTCATTTCAAGATTTTTCTTATCATTGATTTTCAATAAATCATAATAAATCCAATTCTTCTCTAAAAATCACGAATTATATATCAAAATTTTCCATTTTCTCTTTAGTTTCTGAATACATAATTTTCGTAATATTTTACCCTCTTTTTCTTCTCTGATTTTACAGAAAGTCAACATCTAGTCCAAGTCAATGCTTTGACCTTCACTTTTGACTTTTCTTCGTTAAATTATTTTTCTAATTTTCTAAAAATATATTCTCTAATATATTTATATCATTTTCAATAATAACTTATCACTTTCACTTCTTAAAATCTTTAATAAAACCTAAGTTTGACCAAGTCAACCCTTTGATCAAAGTCAACCATATTGTCTATGGATCGACTCGATCTTTACAATATACTTGATCTTATATTTTTTTATTATGAGTTCGCAATTATAAATTTTGTTTGACTGACGTTTGTGTGTTTTCAATGACTGCATAAATCGTTACGTCATGCTCGTGCAAGCCTAGTGGAACTTCTCCTCTCTCTTCTCTTCCTCTCGTAGTGACGAGTATTCAAGAGGAGATCCGATCATCTGGAGACTATGTGGATACTGCTAAAGGCCGAATGCTTGATTGGTTGAAGAACTCTTTCAAATGATCCATGTAAGTATGAATTTTATTCTATACTAGATGATAGGATCACTTAGAATGGATGATGAGGTCATCTATTCTTGGTGCTTCAACTCTGTTGAATGTTTTGATTCAACACCTTCCGTTGCAATAATTGTTTTGGTTGAAAACTTGGAGAGTTTGTCGAGCCTCAGATCCCAACACATATTTGCAAGTACTGCATGATAAAGAGTTGTGTTTGTGTATCTCATTTTTTTGGTCATTGGCCCTTTTTTCTTGTAAGATGTAGAGATATTAGAATAGGAAGAGATAAAGAAATAGCAAGAGGAATGGATAAGGTTACACAAAGAGAGGAAGATGAATAGAGAGATGGCCCCAAAAGGTCATGGCAACATGGGCTAGGGGGGTCACCCGAGATGGGTCTAATGGGTCATCCTAATAGGGCTTCTCCTTTTGTACAAGAAATATATCCTCATTTAGTCTTATTCAACCCTCTCACATAGTATAAAAGCTCTAGGAATCTTCTATGACAAATTCTTTTTGTCCATCATCATACTTAACTAAAAAACATCACCATTCTATGTTCCTAAATTTGAGGATATTTTATCTCCTATCATTCTTAGAAATTAGAGTCCATTGGACTGAGCATTTTCCCTTTTTGTGAAACCATAATCACAAATTTTTAATGGAAACCTATTTCAGTATTAGTGTCTGCTCACCTTTTCCTGGGAGATTTGACATGTGTATCACTAATTGTAGAAAATATATTTTTAGATCGTCTAATTGGCTAAAAGCATCACGTTTTGTGATCTTCTTGGTGTCAACCTCTTTTTGGTGTCACCTTTTCTCGCCCATTTCAGTATTCTTTTTTCATTAATTGATTTTCTTGATGTCACAGTTGTCATTGTCTTAAACTCAATGGGCATCAAACCAAATCATTTGATTCATGGTAGTGGATTTAAGGGTTGGTGGCACCCAAATCCATGAACAAAAAAATCAAACCATCTATGATTCCTTGTCTAGGGGGTGAATTGATAACCATTGGAGCCATTGCCACATGCTAGGATTGTGGTGTTTTTAATTCATGAAAAATGGTGGCACCTATTTTTTGAATTTTTCCCAAGATTTTTTTGGATAATATTGTGTCTTTGATCTTGTCTCATCCAAGGAGTTGATCTTCCTAATCACCCTAAGATACACATTGCTATTAAAAGGATTTTTGGCTAGGAAATTTTGGCTCCTTTTTCATAAAATTTTACAAAATAAGGGGATTTCATCAAAAAAAATTAGGTCTTTATTCCCTTACATCCCATTAATTTAATTAGGTAGTACTAATGGCTCAATAAGCCCATATTTTACCAAGCCTTTTCGCCATTTCCCCCAAAATCTTCCTCATTTTAGCTCAGATATTACCAGAAAAAATCTACAAAAAGTAGTCATTGGGAAGAATTAATTGGTGATTACTTTGAATCCCAAAATGGTTGACAATTTTGGCTTCATTAACTTCTCACACTCGTTGGGGACTTGTTATTTTTCTCTGTGGAAAAACAAATATATGTGAAAAAACAAGATGCATGCAACAAGGTCTTCTTTTCCTATATGAATTTCTTTAAGGCTAACCATCATAAGCATGTGGTCTAGATTTCTTAAGATGAGTATGTCGAGTTTCTTTACTAAAAGGAGACTTAAGGATGGGGTTTAGATCCTCATGACTTCACTCAATCTCATGACATCAATTACTCTGAAACTTTCTAGATGATTACCCATTTAAAATACTTGGGAAAGCTTTAAAAAGTTTGTAAGATATATGCTCTCAAGAAAATTCCATGGGCTTGGTTTGATAAATTTAATTGTGTATGACATAATTTTTTTTATGTGTTAATGGTTCTTTGTACCTTCATCAAATGTATGACTGGATGCATTTTATAGAAACATATGTTGATGATATTTTAATTGACAATGAGTGACTCTAATAGACTGAATGAGCCAAAAACTTATCTACATACTCACATGGTTATCAAGGATGTGTAGAAGCCTAAGTTTTTTGGTCATTTAGTTTTCTTATAGGTCAAAAATCATGGCGTTGGGACTTCATGATACCATACTTTTGGATTGAATTCTTAAATCATCAACAATTGACTCATAAGAAAATTTTTGGCATATTGTTTATCCTTTATTTGATGATGGTAATTGTTCTGATAGGGTAAGTAGAAAGTTGATTTATTTGATCACGACTCATCTATGTACTGCATTTATTTATGAGATTTTTGAGTTATTCTTATGCTTGAATGCAGTCATTCTAAGCACACTTGTGCTCTTGCATATTTGAATAAATCTCCATGGAAATGATTCTCATATAATTAAGTGTTGGGATCTGAGGTCGATAAGCCTTCCAAAATTTTGATCATAATATTAAGTGCAATAAAATAAATTAAATTAAATATCCAAACACCAAGATACTAAGAACAAATGAGCTTATCATCTAGTATGTATAAGAAAATATAACTTCATGGTTCACTTGAAGAAGTTCTTAAAGCTATTCAAGTGTCTGGCCTTTAGCGGTATCCACAATATCTCTAGATGGTTAGATCTCCTCTTCAAGGCTCTTCACCAAGAGAGAAAGAGAAGACATGAGAGAATTCCCACAAGGCTTGTATGGCCCCCTTGAGTTGTGGTCTCTCTCCCCCTATTTATAGATATTTCGTATATGGATTTTTCATAAAACCCTCATAATTATGTCTATATCTACCAGCGTCTACAAATCTTATGTGTATGACCCTCTAGGGCCATATATCACTAGTTAGTATCTCTATAATCTCAATAACACATTAGTGGTCGACTTTCATTAATTTTTTACATCATATATAGATTAATTAATCAAGTATTGATTTAACCTAATCGATAAGTTGAGTTGTCAGCCCATTAAGTGCCAAGCTACACCACGTACTTTAGGAGATATGGAGTATATAAGAACTCACTCATGGAACTTTTCTATCATCAATTACCATGTACGTATAATCTACCATTCACACGAGACTCATGAATGAATTAGGGTATGGTCAACTATCAAAACCTAATCGATCAGTCAAGTTAGTACTAATGCATAGAGGAAATCATCGAGAACGCCTTTTCTAACCTTTCCACTGCCTTGGCCAGGGATTTTATTGCATGCTCATGAACTTCATTGCAAACGTGATAGAAAAATGATAATGAATAAATTTTATTTAAATGAACATAAATGAGATATATGGAAGTGTGATAGGCTTATATGCTATAATATATCCATCACTTGTATGGTCACTTGAGTATTGAGGCTTAAATGATGCAAACTATGATAGAGATTGCAATGACAAAAAGTCTACATGTAGATATTTTATTTATCATAATGGTAGCCTTATTAAGTGATAGCCTATGAAGCATAGTGTTGCCTATAGTGATGTGATCTGATGCTTGATAGGCTCTAAAAATCTTGATCAAAACATTGAACACAAAGGAAGACATTGACTCGAACATTCAAAATATTGAGGTACCTATAACCGATGTTCTTATCATCTTGTATAGATTTTAATCTGTACTTACAAGGTTCATTGAAGGAATTCTTGATGATGTTCAAGTGTCCAGCCTATTATAATATCTATAGAATAGTCCTATGATTAAATATCTTCTTCAACATTCTTTGCCAATAAAGAAAGAGAAGAAAAAAGAGAGTATTCACAAATTTCGCATGGTGGCACATTGAGTTGTGATTGTTCCCCCCTTGCTTACAAATATTAGGTATGCAGACTTTTTATAAAAACCCTCATGTTGTCTTTTAATGCAGTAAATTCTTCTCAAATACTTTCCGTTATTGTGTTTTTCTTAGAATTACTAGTTTTCATGTTCTCCACAAGGATGCATTTTTAGTTTTTTTTCAATGAAAACACATATTTAATTCTTGATTTGAATTTAAAATTTCAACAAACTCATGAGTATGTACATATAATTATTTGGATAATTGTATGGTTTACATTTAATAATTTACTAATTGTAAAGGATTTCAAAGATATACTCCTATAATAGAGGCCATACCCCAATTGTACTCATCCTACTATGAGTCTTATTATCTTCCTTCTACTGACGTTAGAGGAGAAGATAATAACACTACTATTCATGTGTCTACAAGCACCCAGTTTGAAGTCCTTCCTTCTCCCCTATTTGCTTCTAGTAAGAATATTGTAACATGGGTTGTTTTTGCATCAAGTGCTTCTCTATGGTTCTTTTTTTGTTTAAAATTTTGCATTATCTCATGTATTTAGTTATGAATTAAATCATCACATTCATCTCTAATTATATTAATATATCATGTGCACAACAAAGCCAAATGACAATTGATAATCTGAGAAGATATCAAAATTCTCTACATATAGAAGAGAAAGAGAGAGAATCGTAAATATGAATCATGTGAGACTAATGTCCCTAACATGCACTAAGCCCTCTAAGGGACCATATCTAACACTCCTTAAGCTCGAGCATATTGATCAAACATGCATGTCTTGGATTGAAGACAATCATAAAATACACTAATGAGACTCCTGGTGAAGATGCCAACAAGCTAGTCCGATGATGTTTTTTGGATCTCAATTTTGATAATCCAATTTTGATCTCAATTTAAACAAAGAATCAAATGCAGCAAAAATTTTCAAATCAAACATTCAATGCAAACAAGCACCAAAAAGAGATAATCCTATCTTCTAGTGTAGATCAATGATAACATGCTATTTATACATGAATTTACATGATCATTAATGCAAATAAAGGTATTAATTATTCCAAATGTATGCATGTTATCATATTTTAAGTATATTTCTATCATTTTGTATAATTTCATGTTATGATCTAAAAATACATCAATTTATGGATAAATATGCATAGTTAAACATTATGATTTTAATCCTAACTATATTTGAGATCATAACTATGTTTTAATGGTAAAAATAGAAGAGAAAAAGATCTTTATTAACATTCATGTATTTTTATAAAGTTATTTTAGAAAATACATGAATGTATTTATTTAATTAAAATTCGTTCTCTTAATATTTTAATATTTTGACTTTTTATAATGATAGATTATTCAATTTCTGATCCAACAAAATAAATTTGAACTAATTTGGAGTTATATTTTGAAAGTTATGATTTTTATAATTTTTAGGAATTTTCTGGAATTTTTCTGAATTTATTTAAGTGTATTTTCGATTTTTGAAGTATTAAAAACAATTAAAAAAAGGGGCAAAAAGGGTTTAATTTATCGCGCAGGACCCGCGCGGATGCGACGTGGCACGCAAGGCCACGTGATAGAGCCACGCGGACCCACGCGAGCGCCTGCATGGCGCAGAGGTGACACGTGTGTGTATTTACATTTATTGATATTATATATAGTTATAGTACATATAAGCATTCCGTTTATCGGAACTTGCTACCCCTTAAAACCGCTCCACCTTTATAAACCCGATCATTCCCTCTCTTTTTCTCCGTGTGGGACTATGTTCACTCTTATTTTAAGTTTGCAGGACACGTGGCGAAGCGTGGATCATTGTATCAAAAGCGAGTGGATTATCGCGCGTAGATGCGGTGGACTTTGGGTCCATGCGATCATCAATCAACCACGTGCCTTAATTAGGAGTTAAGTGAAATAATCGCAACCGTCCATCTCTAGAGTTATAACGGTCGAGATTCATCGTGACCTATGGACCTTTCGATCGATCAAGACCGCCCGATGAAGATCCAACGCACGCGATCAATCATCGCGCCTCTTCTTCACGCGACGTGGACGCATCTCAACCTTCCATCAACGATCGAACGGATGCGACTTAATTGCACCGTTTCAATCAAATGATGTTTCATCTCGACCGTTGATCGCGATCCGACCGTTGATCCGACAGTTGCGCCCAATTCTTCTATAAATTAGAATTGTTCTTCAAACTAAAACTCACCCTTGGATTTTTGAGATTAATCGAACTGTCTAGACACCACAATTCAAGCGTCAATCGATTTCCTTGCATTCTTGACTCGTTTTCGCGTCCAAGGAGTGCTTGAAATTGAAAATTGATCGAGAGGAGAAGGAGAAATCACATCTTGAATGCCAATGTTCGTCTTCAAAATCGCGGAATGAAAAGCCACGAATCCGGCGATTAATTGGATCATTTCGAAGGCTACTTTGGGTTAGATTGCGTGTTTTCATCTTAATCTTTCATCATTTAGTGTTAATTTTACTTTTAGCATCGTAGATTAAGTTTAATTTCGTTTTAATTTCGGTTTTGAATCAATTTTGCGACACAATTTTTCTCCCATTTTCAAACTTCGATTACTCTGCGAATTCTAATCCAAATCACTCGATTTTTGATTTCGTGGATTTTCAATTGAGTTATCTTTCTTAATATTATAAAATGCCTAATTTTCTAAACTTAAATCGCCGTCCGATTTGATTAAATTTCAAAGGATATCTCTCAAATTTCCCTAATTCTCTGTGGATTTGACCCTTATTTACCATTATACCCTTCAACTCGTGAATTAATCTCTAAATTGGTAAGTTTGGACTTTGTTTTTGATACAACATCGTGTGTATTCAACAACCATACACATTCATCTCGTCAATCAACATCATATTAAAAAGAATCATTTGAAGGAGTTCTTCAAGTCATTCAAGCATCCCACCTTCAGTGATATCCACACAACTGTTGGGCAAATGGATCTCGTCCTTAACATTCTTCTCTAAGACAGAAAGAGAAGAAAGGGAACAATTTTTTATTTGTAAAAATACAATTGTTAAATATGTAAATTCACATATGAAAAATTATGCTCAACTCTTTGAATTTAGTTGAAAATTTTACAATGGTGGTGAGTTGAGGTTGAATCCATAGGGAGGAGTGTTAAAAAATTTGAAATCAGGGAATATTTTTAGTTTTTAAGATTAAGAAAGTGAAGATGATGGATGAAAAGAAGAAGATGTACTCCAGAAATGAAATGAACTAATAAAATGCTCTCAAACTCTCCTTGAAGATTGAAAACCTTTTATTAATCATGGAAAATTGATTTAGGGTTTAAAAATACAAAAAATATTGATTAAAATATAGATAATATAGATAATATTAATGGACGATAGTTTTAATATAAGGATTCATGATGAAAACACACTTAGAAATGCTCTCTAATCAAAACACATCTTGAAGAGCTCATAGATTTCGCCTGGACTTGGCGGCTTATATCCAACAGGATGAATAAATAGAAAAGAGAAGAAACTAACTAGAAATGATGTTCCCTACATGAAAAATGATCAATTAGTGCTATCTTTTCTCATGGCTAGCCAATGCTAGAAGCACACAATGAAATATTAAAAACCTTACTTTTTTCACCTCGGAATTTAAATCAGCCGAAGTGAATTTGTAAAACTCAAAATGATAATCATGCTCATAATATTTCAACACTTAACTCGATCAGAATCATGAGATATCATGATTTTAATTTGGACCATTTCTGGAAGTTGATTTACTTTCCCTCTCCTGAAACTGTGCACGTAACAAAATATTTTACTCTCTCCTCTCTCCTCTCTCTCCTCTCTACTCTCTCCTCTCTCTTGCAATGGTGAGAAGTCTTGATACGAGGACTCTCCTTCGTGCGTGCATGAGTAAGAGAGAGAGGGGAGAGGGACGCATGGAGAAGAGAAACTCGTGCCTGAGAGAGAGAAATTAGCGGAGTGGCGGTGTAGAGGTTTTTCAGGTGCGCAAAAGAAATTTTGTTGTGAATGTGAGAGAGAGGGAGAGTGGAGAGAGCGACAACTAGCACGGTGGGAGAGAGATAGATTCACGGTGAGGGAGCTTACGCGCACACATGAGAGAGGTAGAGAGGACGATGGGAAAGAGAGAGAGGGCGAGGAAAGAGAAGGGAGACGCGTTAGTGGAATTCATGCACACGCGTGCACAAGAGAACGAGGCACGACATTTCTGGCCACACATGACTTGCAAAGTGAAGGATAGAGAGAGAAACAAGAGAGACAAAGAAGGTGAGAGGGAGAGCAGCAGAGAGGGAGTTAGAGCTTACGCAATGGAAATTGTTTTTCATCACGAGCGCGAGAGAGAATGAGAGAGGGAAGAGGAGGATGGAAGAGAGGGGGAAAGAGGGGGAAAAAATTTCTCCCCCTCGTGAAGAGAGAGAGAGAGATTTACACCCGACGAAAGAGAATTTTGTCGCACAAGAGAGAGGAAGGAAGAAGGAGAAGAGAAGAAAAAGAGAGGGAAGAGGATGGGGACAGAAGGTGGAAGGTGGATGCGGCGAAGGGGAACAGAAATTTCCCTCCTGCACACACATGAGAGAGAGAGATATTTTATTTATTTACTTATGTTTATTTTTATTTATTTATTTTCTTATTTTAACAAAATCATATCTTCCTGATTTTTAAATTAAAAAAAATCTTTAAAAATCCAAAAAATCTCAAGTTCCTCGTAGACATAAATTTATTGAATAAAATTCATAAGAACATGCATTCATAAATATTTTCTTATCAATAAAGATACTTTGAATTTGAAATAGATAGAAATTTCATTTTATAGTAAAAGCAAATTATCTTCTTGATGAATCAATATCGTTAAATGTCCATAAAATATTATTAATCTATGAAAAATCAAGAATATCATTTAAAAATATTAGAATTATCATTTTAGTCATTTGAAATTATGACAAGTGCGTAAAATAAATTCATGATTTAATTTTCACGAGGAAGTGCGTAAAATAAATTATTTTAATGTATGAAATAGAATGATATCACTTTCTAACAAGGTTTGCACAGACACTCTGAGGTGTGATCATTCTTTCATATTTATAAACATTTGGTATATGAAATTTTCATAAAATCCCTTAGAATTTTATCTAGTATCAATCAATATTCATCGACATTATGTGTGTGATCTTCGAAGTCCATATATCTTTTTAGTTAATTAATCTATAGACCCAAGTAACTTTCCATTGGTCGACTGATAACATGCTATTTATGCATGAAATTACATGATTATTAATGCAATTAAAGGCATTAATCATTCCAAATATATGCATGTTATCATATTTTAAGTATATTTCTATCATTTTGTATCATTTCATGTTATGATCTTAAAATACATCAATTTAAGGATTATTATGCATGATTAAAACATTATGATGTTTAATCCTAATTATATTTAAGATCATGATCATGTTTTAATGATGAAAATATAAGAGAAAAGATCTTTATTAACATTTATGTATTCTTATAAATTTATTTTATAAGATACATGAAGGTATTAAATTAATTAAAATTTATCCTCTTATTATTTTAATAAATTGAATTTTTATAATGACATATTATTTAATTTCTGATCTAACAAAATAAATTTGACTTAATTTGGAGTTGTATTTTCAAAGTTATGATTTTTACAATTTTAAAGAATTTTTTGGAATTTTTCTAGAATTTATATGAATTTATTCGATTTTTAAAGGGTTAAATTAATTTAAAAAATCACAAAAAGGGTGCATATTTCGTGCGAGCACACGTGGATGCGACGTGGCACACAAGGCCACGTGGCAGAGCCACGCGGACCTGCGCGAGTGCTTGCGTGGCACGGAGGTGACGTGTCATTTATTTATATTTACTCGTAATAGTATGGTTATAGTACATATAAGCATCCGATATTTCAGATTTAAGCTAACTCATATAACCGACTCACCTTATATACTCGAAGATTCTTCATCCTTTTCTCCGTGTGGGACTATGTTCCCTCAATTTCTTTGATTGCAGGACGCGTGGCACGATGTGGCGCGTCGGATGGAAATTGCGATGAAGATTGCAGGTCGATGCGGTGGATGACGAGACAAAACTGCGAGGTCATCGATTTCACACGATCTCGTGTCAAAAATATTTCTGAATTTACCAATTTAAGGATTTAATAACAAATAGAGGGGTATAATGGTAAATAAGGGTAGAATCCACATAGATATAAGGTATTTTCGAGAGATCTTTTAGATTTTGATCAAATCAGACAATAAATTGAGGTGAGAATTTAGGGAAAATAGTAGAATTATAAAGATAACTCAAAGACGTATCCACGGAATCAAAAATTACTCAATTTGGATTAGTAATCGCGGAGAAATCAAAGAGCAAAGTGGGATGAAATTTCCGAAAATCGGAAGAACTAAAATCGAAATTGAAAACAAAATTAAACTAAATTACGATCCTAAATTACAAATTGATGATACATGACGATAGATTAGAGGAAAAAAACGTGTTCTAACCCGAGATAGAGATCGAAACGATCCAATTAATTGCCCGATCGAAGGCTATTGATTCTGCGATTTTGAACGCGAGCATCGGCGTTCAAGAGACGAATTCTCCTTAATCGATCGACAAAATTTCACTTTTAATCACTCTGTGGACGCAGAATCGAGTCTAGAAGAGATTAGTAGCGAGAGATTCAAGGATGGAGGGGTGTAGATATATCAATTTGATGAATAAATCCAAGAATGTCTTACAAAATCAAAGAACACATCAATTTATAGGCGATTTGGGCGTAACCGTCCGATGGATGCGTTTAATCTCCATCAACGGTCCGGATTAAACGCCTGAATTTGAACCGTTATGAAGAAATCGTGGCCTTTGGATCGCGGATGGATGCTCCGGATGAAGCCTCGTGATATGCGTTATAAAACGTTATCAACTCGCCTCCGTTGGATCGCGATCCGATGATCGTGATGCGTTTCCACGCGTTACATCTAGACCGTTATAACTCTTTATTTAAAGCACGTGCGTGACGAGACTAAATCGTATGGTCGTTGAATGCACACGACATAGTGTAAAAAAATGCTAAACTTACCAATTTATGATTAATCAAAGTAATTAATTAGTATAATAGTAATTAAGGGTCGAATCCACGGAGAATTAGGGAAATTTGAGAGATATCTTTGAAATTCGGTCAAATCTGACGACGAATTGAGATTAGAAATTAGGCATTTTAGTATATTAAGAAAGATAACTCAATTTCGAATCCACGGAATCAAAAATCAGATGATTTGGATAAGAATTCGAAGAGAAATCGAAGTTTGAAGTTTAGAGAGAAATTCGTTTCGAAAAACGATTAAAAACCAAAAATTAAACTAAATCTACGATGCTAAAAGTAAAACTAACACTAAATGATGAAAGATTAAGATGAAATCACGCAACCTAACCCAAAGTAGCCTTCGAAATGATCTAATTAATCGCCGGATGTAACGCCAGATGTAAGACGAAAGTGGAGTTCAAGATGTGATTTCTTCCTTCTCCTTCGATCAAATTTTGATTTCAAGCATTCAATTGAAGCGGAAACAAGTCAAGAACACTCTCGAACAAACGGCACGCGATTTGGTGGAGTATACAAAGAGTATTTGAAGATTGATCGCGAACATGTTCTTCGTCACGAAGAACACATTTAAAAGAACGAAAATTGATATCAGCCATTGGATCAGGTGCAGTTGATCGCGATGGACGATCGCGATGACGCACCGCTTCACGAATCGGTGTCTCCATCTGATGATCATTGGATCGCGATTGAAGGGTCGAGATTTGATTTCATCGCGTGAAGAAGAGAGCTTCAATTTTTGCTCGTCCGTTGGATTTTGATCCAACGCTCGTGATTGATCGGTGAGTCCATTGATCTCCATCGAGCGGGAATAATCTCAGCCGTTAGCTATCGCGATCGACGGTGGATCTTGATTCACTTAAGTGAGAATTGAAGCACTTGCTTGATTGTTTGATCCGGTGGATCTCGTGTCCACCGCATCTACGTCATGCGATCATCGCGATCTTCATCCGGCGATCCACGTTGCTCCACGTGGCCTGAAAATATAGAAAACACAGGGACTTTAGTCCCACTTGGAGAAAATAGGGAAGATATCGCGGGTATATAACATATGACGCATGAGCGCTATTAACACTTTCTCCCTATACACGGGAGACCTATATACATATTAAATGTGACATGCATCCACGTCAGTGCCACGTCACCTTCGTGCCACTTAAGCGCTCGCGCCTGTCCACGTGGCGATGCCAGATGTACACGCGCGATAATCTCACCTTTTTTGCATTTTTTTTATTAAATTAAAACATTTAAAAATCGAAATAAAATCGAAATAAAATCTAATTAAATTCAAAAACATTCCAGAAAAATTCCTAAAAATTGTAAAATTCATAACTTTCAAAATATAACTCCAAATTAATTCAAATTTGTTTTGTTGGATTCAGAATTGAATAATCTATCATTTTAAAAGGTCATTTTATTAAAATAATAAGAGAATTAATTTATATTAATTTAATACATTTATGTATTATATGAAATAAATTCATAAATACACATAAATGTAAATAAAAGTCTTTTCTCTTATATTTTCATTCTTAAAACATGATTATGATCATTAATATAATTAGTATTAAATATTGAAATTTTTAATTATGCATAATAACCCATAAATTGATGTATTTTAAGATCATAACATGAATTTACACAAAAATGATAGAAATATACTTAAAAGATGATAACATGCATATATTTGTAATGATTAATGCATTAATTTGCATTAATAACTATGTAATTACATGCATAAATAGCATGTTATCAGTGCACCGATGTGATCCGGTGGACCTCATGTCCACTTCATCAACGTGTGACGATCTGAGCTCCATTCAATTCGATGCACCGCCTTAAGCCACATGTCATGCACACTTAAACTCCGTGTAGTTTAGTCCCACACGGATAAATTTAAAGAAAGTCGACGGGTTTATAAGGTGCACTGAATTAGAGGGTTAGCGTATATCCAATTACGGATGCTTATATGTACTATAACCCTAATATTACGAGTATATGTAAATATGCATGCCACGTGTCACCTCTGTGCCACGCAGGCGCTTGCGTGGCCCTGCATGGCTCTGCCAAGTGGCCTTGCATGCCACGTCGCACCCACGTGGGTCCCGCGCGAAAATAATCCCCCTTTTTAATATCTTTTTTAATTGTTTTTAATAGATTTAAATCAAAAATAAATTCAGAAAAATTCTGAAAAAATCCCTAAAAATGAGAAAATTCATAACTTTCAAAGTAAAACTTTAAATTAATCCAGATTTTTTTCATTGGATCTGAAATTCAATTGTCTATCACTATAAAAAGTCAAATTATTTAAATAACAAGAGATTTAATTTTTATCAGAAAAATACATTCATTTCTTTAAGATTTTAACTTTAGAAAATTAAATGAATGTTTAAAAATGATTTCTCTCATTATTTAACTTTAAAAACTACTTATAGTCTCAAGTAAAGATAGGTTATAAAATTATTTATTTTAATTCATCATAATTTAGTGTATTTTGATATTATAGCTTGAAATTGCATGAAATGATAGAAATGCACTCAAAGTATGATAACATGCATGAGAATAGAATGTTTTATGCCTTAATTTATATTAATAATCATGTTTTATCATGTTAAGATTGCATGTTATCAGTGGAAGCGAGGTCCACCCGATCTTCAATAAAGCACGTGATTAAAAACTCACTTAAGTGAGTTGATCTGAGCCGTCGATCGCGCGAGTTATAATGGCGGAGATCACTCGCGATCAGTGGACTTATCGACACATCACGATCGTTGGATTAAAATCTAACGGAGGATCAAAAGACGCGTAGTTTCAAATTAAAACAAGTGACTCATCTCGGCCCTTCATCGGCGATCGGACGCTCCTGACTTGATCGCGACAATTCGACCAATGGACACTTGATCACGACCGTTGATCACGAGGCATCTCTTCATCAGACGGTTACGCCTCTTTTCCCTTTAAATAATGTGTTATTCGCGACAGAAGAACTCGCCCGTGAATTTTCAAGAAATTCGAACTGTCAAGACACCCGATTCATGTGCCATTTGATTCCTTGTGTTCTTAATGCATTTCTGCATCTAAAGACTACTTGAAATCAAAGTTTGATCGAAAGAGAGAGGAGAAATCACATCTTGAACTTCAAATTTTGTCTTTGAAAATGCGGAATGAAAAGTCATGCATCCGGCGATTAATTAGATCATTTCGAAGGCTACTTTAGGTTAGATTGCATGTTTTTATCTTAATCTTTCATCATTTAGTGTTAATTTTACATTTTAAATAGTAGATTAAGTTTAATTTTAGTTTAATTTCAGTTTTAATCAATTTCACAATACAAATTTCTACCTCATTTTCAAACTTTGATTACTCAGCGAATTCTCATCCAAATCACCTGATTTTTTATTCCGTGGATCCGCAATTGAGTTATCTTTCTTAATATCATAAATCGCCCAATTTCTAATCTCAATTCGTTGTTCGATTTGACCAAATTTGTAAAGATATATCTCAATTTTCCCTAATTCTCTGTGGATTTGACCCTTAATTACCATTATACTATTTAATTAAATTGATTAATCATAAATTGGTAAGTTTATGACTTTGTTTTGACACTAAATCGTGTGCATTCAACGAGCGTATGAATTAGTCTCATCATCGACCTTATTAATAAAATATATCAACATATATATTAATTAATCAATGATCGATCTAACCCAAACGACAAGTCAAGTTGACAATGCATTGGGTGCTAAGTTAAATGGATTCACTAGGAGATATAGAATGTATGAGAACTCCCTAATAGAACCTTCTCATTATAGGTTACCGTGTTTGTAAAATCCTTCATATGCAAGAGACTTATAAATGATTTAAGATATGGTTAACTATCCAACCCTAATCAGTAACTAACAAGACAAGAATGTTAGGTCATTGTAAATACAATCGAAGCATCAAAATAATTTCTAAACTCACTAATTTGAGGATTTAATCATGAATTGATTAGTATAATGGTGAGTAGGGGTTAAATTCATGGAGAATTAGGGAAATTTTTCTAAGTTGATCAAAATTTGATCAAATTAGATAATGAATTGAGGGTAAGACATTAGGGAAAGCGATATTTTTAGAAATAAGACTCCAAGAAAAATCCAAGGAATAAAAAATCACTCAATTTGGATCAATATTCGTGGAGAAATCAAAGAGCAAAATAAAAGAGAGAAAAATCTCACAAAGAGAGAGAAAATGACCAAATTACGTAAAATTAAACTAATATATGTATCAAAAATAAAATCTAATGTTATAAGACTAGATATTCGTAGGAAAACACATAATCTAACCCAAAATCACACACGAAATGATCAAATTAATCGTTGAATCGAGACTTTTCATTTTCTATTTCGAAAAACAAAAATTTGGAGTTCAACCGACGAATTCTTCATATTCCCTTAACGAAATCTTGATTTCAGACACTCCTTGGACACATAGATGAGTCTAGAAGAGAATGAAAACAATTTATTCAAGGATTATGTTGTCCAAAAGGTTTGATCAATCAAAGATCTGAGAATGAGTATATTGTTCGAAGAAGAGGGGTATAAATAGAGCTAAATTTGGACGTGGTTGTTTAATCATCTCTTTATCTTTGATCAATGGCTACAATTAAAAGAGGGGAAACCAATCGATAAATTTAAATCGTGGATGTCAAATCTTCATCGGAATGCCCATATTTCACCACGTTATCGATTATACACGAATTGTGGTGTGACAGCTACCATTTGATCTTCATCGAATCCTCTAGATGCATATGTTGGGATCTGAGGTCGATAACTTTTCAAAATTTTGATCAAAAACATCAAATGCAGTGGAATTCATTGAATCAGATATTCAAAACATCGAGGCACCAAGAACAGATGATCCTATCATCTAATTGATGGATATTATATGGCTTGCAAGCCAATCACACTTTCATCTTTTGTTTATATTCATTGAAATGAACGTTTATTTATTGTCATTCTTGTGTGATGTTTGCAATGAAGTCCATGAACATATGCAATGATCAAGTGAATTATGATGAGATCATAATACAGTGATCGCTTGTCTTTAAACATATGTTCTAAATATTCCTATTCGTGGGATATTCGATGAGGACATCAAATTATCCGAAAAGAATAGCACTATCTAATCTGACTCATATGATGAGTATGGTTGATCATGTGGCCATCGATGTTGAAACACCAAGTATAGATAGCGGGTGCTCTTTGGAGAAAGAGTTCACTGAATTGATCCGTATGAATCCCTGAATGGTATTATGCCAAATTGTCAATCATGTTGATGCATGTCACGGTTGTGTACGTGGTCCTTTGACCTAAGACACCAAAGACATCTTGTGGATGGATGATCGTGTTTTGACTATGACTTATGAATCCCTAGCCACGGGATCTCCAAAACGTCATAGATTGGATATGACATGAAGTCCTCGAAGGTGATTGAGTGATTAAGATGGGATCATTCGCCCTCGGTATATGAGGAGATCAACTCAAGGAATGAGATGCGGTTAAATCCTTGGCCAGGGTAGTGGAAATATTAGAGAAGTTGTTCTCAATGATTTCCTACTCGCATCAGTACTAAATTGAGTGACTGATTAGGGTTTGATAATTAACCATACCCTAAGTCATTCATGAGTCGCGTGTAGATGAAGGATTATACGTACACGGTAACCTATGAAGGTAGGGTTCCATGAAAGAGTCCTAATATACTTCATATCTCCTGGAGCACGTGTTGTAGCTTGGCACCCACCGGGCTGGCGACTCAACGTGTCGATTGGGTTAAATCGATTCTTAGTCAATTAATCTATATGTTGATATAGTTCATTGATAAGGAGGACCAATAAGTGTTATTGGGTTGATAGAGTCATTAATTGGTGAGATAGATAGATCTAGATAGTCACACACATAAGGTCAATAGACGTCGGTAGATATAGACATAATAATAAGGGTTTTTATGAAAATTTCACATTCCTAAAGTCTACAAATAAAGGGAGAACGACCATAATAGTGGTGCCCATGTAAGCTTAGTGGAACTTCTCCTCTCTCTTCTCTTCCTCTCGTGGTGACGAGTGCTCAAGAGGAGATCCGCCCGTCTAGAGATTGTGTAGATATCGCTAGAGGCCGAACACTTGAATGGTTGAAGAACTCTTTCAAATGATCCATGTAAGTATGAATTTTATTCTATACTAGATGATAGGATCACCTAGAATGGATGATGAGATCATCTATTCTTGGTGCTTCAACTCTGTTGAATGTTTTGATTTAACATCTTCCGTTGCAATTATTATCTTGGTTGAAGACTTGGAGAGCTTTTTGAGCCTCAGATCTCAGCACTAATATGTATGAGAAAACGTACTTACAGGGTTTCCTTGAAGGAGTTCTTGAAGCTATTCAAGTGTCTAGCCTCTAGCGGTATCCACACGGTTTCCAGATGGTTAGATCTCCTCTTCAAAGCTCTTCACCAAGAGAGAAGGAGAAGAAAGGAGAGAATTCCCACAAGGCTTGCATGGACACCTTCAGTTGTGGTCGTTCTCCCCCTATTTATAGACATTTGGTATGAAGTTTTTTCATAAAAACCCTCATAATTATATCTATATATACCAACATCCATAAACCTTATGTGTGTGACCCTCTAGGTCCATATATCTCACTAGTTGATAACTCTATAGACCAAATAACACTTTATTGGTCAACCTTAATTAATTATCCACATCCATATATAGATTAATTAATCAAGAATCGATTTAACCCAATCGATAGGTTGAGTTGCCAGCCCGTTGGGTGCCAAGCTACACCACGTATACTAGGAGATATGGAGTATGTAAGAACTCACTTATGGAACCTTCCCGTCATCAATTACTATGTATGTATAATCCTTCATCCACATTAGACTCATGAATGACTTAGGGTATGGTCAACTGTCAAACCCTAATCGATCACTCAAGTAAGTACTGATGCGTGTAGAAAGCATCTAGAACTCCTTCTTCGATATTTCTACTACCTTGGCCAAGGATTTCATTGCATCTCATTCCTTGAGTCAATCTTCTCAAATACCGAGGGTGGATGATCCCATCTTGATCACACAATCATCTTCGTGGACTTCATGTCGTATCAAATATATGACATTTTAGATATCTCGTGACTAGGGATTCGTAAGTCATAATCAAAACAAGATCATCTATCCACAAGATGTCTTTGGTGTCTCAAGTCAAAGGACCACATACACAGCTATGACATGAATCAACTTCATTGACAGTTAGGTATAATACCATTCAGGGATTCATATGGATCAATTCAGTGAACTCTTTCTCTAAAGAGCACCCACTATCTATTCTTAGTATCTCCACATCGATGGCTATAGGATTAGTCATACTCATCATATGAGTTGGATTAGATAGTGTTATTCTTTTTGGATAATTCGATGTCCTTCTCAAATATCTCACGAATAGGAATGTTTAGAATATATGTTTAAAGACTAGTGATCACTATATTATGATCTCATCATAATTAACTTATTGCACATGCTCATGGACTTCTTTGCAAACATCACACAAGAATGACAATGAATAAATTTCATTTCAATGAACATAAACAAGATACATGAAAGTGTGATTGGCTTATAGTTCACATAATATCCATCAGTATACATGTGTCCACAAGAGTTCATCAGGCACGATTAATCACAGTCGTCATAACTCATTAAATGAACGGCTAAGATTGGGCAATTCAGATAAAACAAATCAGCAAAAAATCATGATGTGTCACGTATCCCCCAACATTAAGTGAGGATCAATGACGTTGATTAAACTGAAAAAATCAAATGCTTCTTGTTGCGCCACATCACTTGTGTAGGAAAAAAAACATATTTCCACATTTTATAAACTAGAGAAATTTTCGCATATAAGCACATATGTGACTTCCATGGTTAGCTTATGCCCTTAAGAGGGCGCTTAACACTAATGATGAGTGCCACACGTGTGCCATGTGGTGTGCGCATGGTGGTGACATGGGGGTGGGCCTGCGACATCATCCTCCACGTCAGCGCGCACACAATAACCACTTTTCAAAATATTTTTAATTAAAATAAATTCAAACTAAATTTTAAAAAAATTGAGAAAAATTCTAAAAAATATATTAAGAAATTCATAAAATTTAAAAGATAAATATTTTTAATCCAAAATTTTGTAATAAAGAAATTAATAATTTTTCATTCTGTGCATTTTAATTGAAGAAATAATCAGAGAATCAATTTTTAACTAAAAAATATACTCATTTTTTGGAAAATAAAACTAGAAAAATAAATGAGTGTGTATAAAAATAATTTTCTCATAATATTTGCATTTAAAACTCAATTATAATCTCAAATATAAATGGGAATAATCTATTTTTAAAATTTCAACTTTGATTATGCATAATTATTCATTAAAATAATATATTTTGAGATTTCTAATTTAAAGTGAATATAGAGATGGATATGCACTCAAAGTATGATGACATCCATAAGAATGGACTATCTTATGCCCTAATTTGCATTAATAATCATGCAATCATAAGTAAAAATTGGATGTTGTCAATAACTCAATTTAGCAGTACTACAAGTAGGAAATCAT
Organism: Lemna minuta; assembly: GCA_024174645.1. NCBI lineage: Eukaryota > Viridiplantae > Streptophyta > Magnoliopsida > Alismatales > Araceae > Lemna > Lemna minuta. The sequence goes on from CM044101.1 coordinate 16,917,867, forward strand.
CAAGAACATCTCTTGAGATATTTACAACACCTTAGCCAAGGATTTAACTACTTCTCATTCCTTGAATCAATCTCCTCAAATACCGAGGGCAGATGATCTCATCTTGACTTTACAATCGTCTTCCATGACTTTATATCATATTCAATATATGATGTTTTATAGACCATATGGCTAGGGATTCATAAGTCATAATCAAAACATGGTCATCTATCTACAAGATATCTTTGGTGTCTCAAGTCATCACATACACATCCACGACATGAATCAACCTTAATGATAGTTAGGTATAATATCATTCATGGATTCATATAGATCAGTTCAGTGAACTCCTTATCTAAAAAACACCCACTATCCATCTTTGGTATCTTCACACCAATGACCATAAAATCAGCCATACTCATTGTATGAGTTAGATCACATAATATCATTATTTCCAAATAATTCATGTCCTTTTGGAATACCCCACGAATAGGAATGTTTAGAATATATGTTTAAAGACTAATGATCATTGTATTATGATCTCATCATAATTTACTTAGCCATTGCATATGCTCATAAACTTCATTAAAAACATCACATAAGAATAACAATGACTAAAATTTCATTTCAATGAATATAAATAAAAGATGAAAATGTGATTGGTTTGTAGGCCACACAATATCTATCAGATGTCACATGTGCTGTTCAAATCAATCACATCAACATCCTGTCACAGATAAAGTGGCAGTAAATTTCAATATGATCAATAATCTTGTGCAAGGTCAGGTTTCCAAAAAAAAATATAGTTGCTTGATTATCACTATGCATAGGTGTAGGCATGAGAGTCATACAACCTCATGAGTAGCAGCAAGCATAGCTCAATACTCAGTCTCTGCACTAGAATAAGAGAACACCAAGTGACCAAATTACCTCCTAGACATGTATAACACTCATAACATGCATATATAACTTAAATTCTTACCTTATTTAACTAATATTCATGCTTATTTTATGTAATTACCATGCATGTTGTCATAGTTTTATGAATTTTCTCCATTGGTATGCCATTTTACTAAAGTCCATATTTTTGCATTATTTAGGGTTAATTATGTGTTTTATTGATGTTTGATCTTTTGAAAGGTTAAATAATTAGAAATTAACCACTTTCCTTGAGTTATTTTGACTTTAGTTGATAATTAAAAGAATTAATTTCAAGAAGAGAGTGATGAGATGATATAAAGTAGAATTTTTAAGAGATTATTTAACATTATTTTGAATTCACCCTATTTTTCTTGTTAGAATTTATATATTTAGGACATGATATTTAAGATAAAGATATTTGTGATCCAATGGAGAAAATTTGAGCCAAAAAGGAGTTATATAAAGAAAGATATGAATTTTTGAATTTTATGGAAGTTTATAGATTTATTTTGATTTCACGCATTTTACGGATTTAATTCTTTTAAAAAAGGGGAGAAAATCGTGGGGAAAAAATTGTGAGATCGTGACCTACTTAAATCATGCAATCTCAGCCATTGAATCATCCTTTAGCAAATCGGACGGTCTTTGTGAATTTAATGGAAGTTTATGGATTTATTTTGATTTTTGCAATGAAATTTCCTATAAAAACCGATGTTCTTCCTTTTTAAACCTAACTTTTGGTCGAATCATGAAGAAATTAAGCAATTTTGAAGGAAGATCTTAAGTTCTTTGTGATTCTCTTGCTTCCTAGACTCAATTCCGCATCCATTGAAGCAAGTTAATCATCAAATATTGCAAGAAAATGCTCAAACTCTCCCCTTGAACGCCGAACGTACGTCGAAAAAGGTTATGGAGAAATTCTCCATAATCAAGACATGGTGAGGCTCAATCTTCATGTCAATCAGGTTATTAGAGTGAATCAATCATTTCACTTGTAATTTATGTAGTTTAGATTAGATTTAGATAGGTAATTTCATTCTAGAAATTGAATTCTTCTTCATTTTACCCAAATTTGGGTGCAGATTTTTGCTTATTTTGAAACATGGATTTCTCCCTGATCTTAAGTCCAAATTATTTGATTTTAGTTTCATTGGATTCCTTCTTTTATCAGCTTTCCGTGGATAGGTAAATCGTAAAATTCCATCACTGTTTGGCCCTTCAATTTAACGTTTGACCATCGACTATTCATTTTTAATCCGAATTTGGGCGTTGAATTGCGGGGGCAATTACTCTTAAAATAAAAGGTAAAATTTGACAATTTTAGTATTTTTGGAATCCTCTGATCGTTAGCTTTCTATTCATGTGAATTGTTTGATTTGGATATCATTTGGTCAATCAATTTGATGATTTAAATTGACCCTCATTTGGTTAGTCAATTTGATGATTTAAACCGAAGTGTTCATTTCGGGATTTTTTTTATTTTTGATTTTCAATAAATCATAATAAATCCAATTCTTCTCAAAAAATTATGAATTATATATTAAAATTTTCAATTTTCTCTCTAGTTTTTAAATATAAAATTTTTGTAATATTTTCTCACCTTTTTCTTCTTTGATTTTACATAAAGTCAATGTCTAGTCAAAGTCAACAATTTGACCTTGACTTTTGACTTTTCTTTGTCAAATCATTTTCTAAATTCTTAAAATGTCTTCTCTCATATATTTATATCATTTTCATTAATTATATATCACTATCATTTCTTAATATACCCAATTAAACCTAAGTTTGACCAAGTCAACCCTTCGATCAAAGTCAACCCTGTTCTCTGTGGATTGACCCAATCTTTACACTATACTTGATTCCATATTTTTTTATTGTGAGTTCGGAATTATAAATTTTGTTTGACCGACGTTTGTGTGTTTTCAACGACGGCATAAATAGCCTCGTCAAATACCTCCAATATAACCAATTTTGGTCTCCTCTATCACCCAACATATCTTATATCAACATAGACCTTAATACAAAGATGAACATGATGTCTGATAAGTCCAAAAGTAGTTAGAGTAAGTATGTGGCTGTGAGGGTTTTTATTGAACTTGTGCAATAAAAGTTATAAACTTTCCCTTTAATCTCCTATTTGCCCAAAGATATAGCTCAGTAAAGGGGTCGAATCCAAGGGAAGCGATGGCAATTATCTCCACTTTTTTATTTAAGGTTTCGATTATGTAAATCCCAACATCTTCTACCATAGAACGATTTAGGCTAAAGCTAAAAAAACAAAGTTGATTGATGTAAAAAACTCTTCAATGGACAATTTAGGAACTAATTCCTTCAGTATGTATTCTAAGTAAGTCAATTTTTTATTCCATCACTTTAGTAGATGATATAGCTAAATCTTTCTCAAGAAACCATTACAGGTTGCTACTTTCATTAACCTATGTATTGATCTCCACTGATCATTATACATGCACATCAAATACCAAATCAAGTATGGATTATATCTTCTTCTCTTAGTGTTTTACCTTCTTATTACATTTGTGAATATTGATCATACAGAGTTTCTTTTTTCCTTTTTTTTTGTTAATAGAAACAGAAAAGTCAAAGGTAGCAGCTCATGGTGTTCTTATCCTGTTTAGGTTTATTTACTACTAATATTTCTCTAATACAACCAATCTATATATGAGTTGGATAGTCACATCACAAAGTCATTGAGTTTATAAGATCCAATGTTAGGTCTTACGTATTTTGATAGTGATGATTCAGAATCTCTAATCCTCTCTTTTATATCGAACACTTTTTTTATGAAGATAATAACAATAATTTACGGTCAAATTGCTTAAACAAGATCAAAGCAGATTGACAAACAGAAAAACAGAATACTTATCAACCTAAAAATGTAAATCCAAAGTTAAACCTAAAACCTTATTTCTATTGCTGAATTATACACCTTAAACAAAATCGAAAAATATTACTGTTGTGCAAAATCAATGTTGATGACAATTCATTAAGATCTAAGAATATAGAAAAGTAAGATCTAAGAATTTAGAAAATCGAGATCTAAAATCTCAAAGTAATATGAAGAAACTCAAATTTGTAAAACCTAAAAAATATGAAACCCTAATTAAACCTTACAAACCTCGTTGACGCTCCGAATTGAGGTTATCCACTCAAGAGCTTGCACCAAAATTCTTCCCAGTCAATGCTATGGCTCTTCTTCCCATTGTGTCCTCCAAGCCAAGGTTAGTTGGGTGGGAAGTCAAGAACGCCTCACCTCCCTCTTCATCCCTTCTTTTATGTCTCTTACTAAGCTCATGATGAGAGTATTTGCCTTGATACTCGCCTCTTCGTACACACCCAATGCTTTCATATATCAATTGCTCGGGTAGTTAGTTTACGGTCCATACAATTGGTGGAGGATCGCATGTATGTTTGCACGCCACACACATCAGGTGAGCTGATATTTTCCTCTACATGCATCAATGTGCATGCATCTTTACACACGAATCTGCGATTGGTTAGCACCTTTTGTGTGCATAGCCTGTCAAGTATCTTCTAAAGCCCGTTAATTCTAACTAGCCCATTGAGGGCAATAGTTTTAAAAAAACTGAATGTAAACTAAGAATTTAGGATAGACATTTATTTGTTTATTCATCTTATTAAAATGAACACTTAAGGAAATTAAAACCCTCTTGAATTTCTATAAATCCTCTCATTTAGCCTCTTTAGAAGCTCTTAATCTTCCTTACTATTTGCAGATAACTCTTGTACCTCATACATCAAGAAAATCTTCATTTTGGCATAATTTTGTGATAATATGCAAGAAGAATGAATGATTCTGACTCTTTAAGCCCAAAATATGACAATAATGATCATTTTAGATGCCCACTTTTTCATGTTATCAATGTTGATAGTTAAGTCCTTCACCAAGGGCATGCTTGACATGAGAAATAACCCATAATGCAGCCTCTTGGTGCACCATGCACGGTAATTTTAAGGCAAGTGATGAATCGAGACCCCGAGGTCGTTGAAAACACATAGTCAAGAGTCAAAAAATTACCAAACTCACCAATTTTATCAAAAAATCACGAATTAATGAGTATAGTGGCGAATAAGGTCGAATCCACGGAGAATTAAGATAATTTTGGATGATCTTTTGAAATTTGGTCAAATCAGACGATGAAAATGGATAGACATTAGTGATTTTGATATTTTTTGAAAGAAGACTCTAAGACGAATCCGTAGAATAAAAAATCACTGAATTTGGATCAAGATTCACGGAGAAATCATCGAATGAACAAGAGAGAAATTTCCAAAAAATAAAATCTCAAAAAACATAAATTAAACTTGAAAGTGACTCAAATTACGATTTGAAATTGAAATATAAAGCTATACGAAGGAAGATTAGGATATAACACGATCCCTAACCAAAGATTGCTCTCGAATTGATCCAATTATTTTTCAAATTCAAGGCTTTTCATTCCCGAATTTGAAACACGATCGTTGATGTTTAAGAGCCGATTTCTTCCTATTCTATCAAAAAAATCTCACTTTCAAGCACTCCGTGGACGCAAAAATGAGTCTAGAAGTAATTGGAAGCAAGAGATTCAATGGATTTGATGTCTAAACAGTTCGATTACCCGAATTGCCCTGGAATGCTTTACAATATCGAAGAACACCTCTATTTATAGGGTGAATTAAGCTCTGATGAAACACACAATTGCGAATCGTTATGATTAAGTCTTGCATGTTGGATTTCAGATGGACCATCGAGATGAAGCTAATAGATATTGTGTGACCTATAAGCCAATCACACTTTTATGTATCTTATTAATATTCATTGAAATGAAATTTATTCATTGTTATTCTTGTGTGATGTTTGCAAAGAAGTCCATGAGCATGTGCAATGACTAAGTTAATTATGATGAGATCATAATATAGTGATCACTAGTCTTTAAACATATGTTCTAAATATTCCTATTCATGGGATATTCGGGATGGACATCGAATTATCCAGAAAGAATAACACTATCTAATCCAACTCATATGATGATTATGGCTAATCTTATAGCCATCGATGTGGAGACACAAAAGATAGATAGTGGGTGCTCTTTAGAGAAAGAGTTCATTGAATTGATCCGTATGAATCCCTTAATGGTATTATACCTAACTGTCAATCAGATTGATTCATGTTATGGTTGTGTATGTGGTCCTTTGACTTGAGACACCAAAGATATCTTGTGGATGGATGATCATGTTTTGATTATGACTTACGAATCCCTAGCCATGAGATATCTAAAACGTCATATATTCGATACTACATGAAGTCTACGAAGATGATTGTGTGATCAAGATGAGATCATCCACCCTCGGTATTTGATGAGATTGACTCAAGGAATGAGATGCAATGAAATCTTTGGCCAAGGTAATAGAAATATCGGAGAAGAAGTTATCGATGATTTCTACTCGCATCAGTACTAACTTGAGTGATTGATTAGGGTTTGACAGTTGACCATACCTTAAGTCATTCATGAGTCTAATGTGGATGAAGGATTATACATACATGATAATTGATGACATGAAGGTTTCTTAAGTGAGTTCTTACATACTCCATATCTCCTAGTGTACGTGGTGTAGCTTGGCACTCAACGGCCTGGCAACTCAACCTATCGATTGGGTTAAATCGATTCTTGATTAATTAATCCATAGGTAGATGTGGATAATTAATTAAGGTTGACCAATAAGGTGCTATTTGGTCTATAGAGTTATTAAATAGTGAGATATATAAACCTAGAGGGTCACACACATAAGGTCAATGGATGTTGGTGGATATAGACATAATTATGAGGATTTTTATGAAAAACCTCATACCAAATGTCTATAAATAGGGGGAGAACGACCACAACTGAAGGTGTCCATGCAAGCCTTGTGGGAATTCTCTCCTTTCTTCTCTTTCTCTCTTGATGAAGAGCTTTGAAGAGGAGATCCAACCATCCAGAAACTGTATGGATACTGCTAGAGGGCTAGACACTTGAATAGCTTCAAGAACTCCTTCAACGAAACCTGTATGTTTTCTCCTTCATATTAGATTATAGGATCATCTGTTCTTGGCGGCTTGGTGTTTTGAATATCCAATTCAATGTTTTTCCGATGCATTCGATGTTTTGATCAAAATTTCTAAAATTTATCGACATCATAACCCAACAGAAGCCACGTCGCGCGCGTTATAAGTAACACATCAAACCGTCACAATTTGATCTTGATCCGACGCTCCAAATATGTTTTGTCGGTTTTAATCTCAGTGTTATAACTCATCAGATCAAAGGCTGAGATTAAATTCTTTTAAAATGATTCACCGGCGAATAAGATTACATCACGTACCCCCTCCCCCCACCTTAAGTGACGATGGATGGTCGCGATTAATCACGTGATCGGATGCTACAGATTTTGCCACGTCACCTGCGCACTTATAAAATTAACTTAAATTTAAATAAATCAATTGTAAATTTAGAATAATTCATAAATATTCAGAAAATTTGAGAAAAATTTAGAAAAAATAAAAAATTTAGAAAATCCATATCTTTCAAAATATAACTCCAAATTAATTTAAATTTATTTCATTTGATCAGAAATTAAATTATCTATCATTCTAAAAAATCAAATTTAATAAATAACTAGAGAATAAATTTCTATTTCAAAAATACACTCATTTCTTTTAGATTTTAAAACTTAGAAAAATATATGAGTGTATATAAAATTATTTCTCTTATTATTTAACCTTAAAAACTAATTATAATCTCAAGTAAAGATGGGTTATGAAAATATTATCCTTAATTCATCATAAGTAACCCTAAATCGATGTATTTTGAGATTATAATGATTTTTGCATAGAATGATAGATAAACACTAAAAAATATGATAACATGCATTAGAATGAAATATTTTATATCTTAATTTTCATTAATAATCATGTATTTTTCATGTTTAATTATCGTGTTATCAGTGAGCAGCTATCAGATAAATTAGTTTCCCTAACAGACATTGATAGTAGTGGACATCCCCATCATAGGGGAGTTAATGTCCCAAAACTTGGGTCATGCCTCCAAAGTTTATATAGTTGGTTTACACGAAAGTAGTCATGTCTATTGGAGAAGATCCAAATCATATTTTGAGATAAGACACGGTATCTACAAGTCGCACCACACAAAGTGCATCTAAAGAAAAGTTTTAATTGCATCAATGAACACGATGTAATAAAGATGGCTCAAACGGGATGGAACATGGGAGGGACCCCAAATGTCACAATAAATGTGATCGAATGTGCATGATGATGGAATGGAATCATGAGCAGGTTAAGTAGAGCAGTGATGTTTGACCCTTTGACATAACTCCCACACAAACTCAAATAAAGATGACCATGTAAAAACTATTATAAGTTATAAAGACAAGGATGGCCAAGTCTATAATACCACAAATATAAGAAGAAACATAAGAACATGAAAAAAAACAATATACCTTGAGGAAAGGGTGCCTAACATGAGCTTATAGATCCTATATTGTTCTCAACCACCCCAAAAATTATATGATCATTGCAAAGGTCCTAAAAGATACAATGGAAAAGGTAGAAAATGACAATAGAACTAAGGGTATGTGCAATAGTGCTAATAGAGAGAAGGCTAGTGGGAAAGCCATAAACATATAAAACGTCATGTACAGTAAGGAAGAGCGTAAGTTTGGCGAATCCACACTCTTTAACAAAGCATGAACATCGATCGACAATTGAGATATGTAAATAATGATGGGATTTAAAGCTTAATAAGCACTTAAAATTTGATCCAAGCATCAAATAAAATGAAAGACATTGAATTAGATTCAAAATATCGAGGCACTAAGAACTGGATTTTATAATCAAGTACAGATTAAAACCATACTTAAAGGAAACATATGAATGAGTTCTTGAAGCCGTTCAAGTGTCCAACTTTTAGAAATATTCACACAAGTGCTAGACGAATGGATCTCTTCTTTAACCCTCTTCACCAAGTGAGAAAGAGAAGAGAGGGAAAGTTTCCAACAAGATTTGGATCAACACTCTTAGGTGTGGTCCTTCTCCTCATATTTATAAATACTATGTGAAATTTTCACAAATCTCTTAGAATTATGTCTATTTCAACTAATGTTTCTTGACCTTATGCGTATTGTCCTCTAAGTCCAATAGGATCCCCATGCCTCATTAGCCCATACTGCTCCAGCTATTAAGATATTTCAGTTCGCCAGGTTGTCTCTTGCCTGCCCATGGATTCAACAGCAGTTCAAAAGGCTCAATAATGCTTATTGATCAACTTTATTAATTAAATTATATCAATATAAACATTAATTAATCAATGATCGATTTAACCCAATCAATAGGTCAAGTTGTTAGTCTATTAGTTGCCAAATTATAATGAGTGTATTACAAGATATTGAGTGTATAAGAACTCCCTTATAGACCCTTGTCATCATTAGTTACTGTGTACATATAATCCTTTATTTGCATGAGACTCGTGAATGAGTCAAGGTGTGGTCAACTATCAATCTCTAATTAGTCACTCAAGTTAGTACTGTTAGTTGAAGGAAATCATCAAGAACCCCTTCGATATTTCCACTACCCTTGTCAAAAACCCTTATGGAGAGGGTAGTAGCACCCTAAGCACAATGGCACTTGCCTTGAGGGGTAGAGGCGGTGGCTCAAAAGAGTAGTTGTAGTGGCCTAGAGGGGTTACATAACTCGAAGGAGAGAGGAGGAGAGGAGATGTGATACCTTTGGCCCTCTGAGGCTACTAGTGGCATTGTGGGGGCAAAGGAAACCAAGTAGTGACAACATATAGAACCCTAGTTGTCTTGGGTAAGAAGGATTGAGGCTTTGATGCCTTGTGCTCAGTAAAGGCAAGTGATAATTGATAATTAGGTAAGGGTTAAAAGCCTCTACTTGTAAAAGAGAAAAATAAAGAAATAGAAATAGAACCCATATGGAACAAATGTCCATAATATGGGCTAAGCCCTCGTATAGACTGTACCTAACATCTTTTCTTCTCGAGTGTTGAGAGAGAAGAGAGGGTTCTAATGTCAATAATCATCCAATTTTAGTCCAAACCTCCAAATTTGATTCTTTTTTAGTGTTAAATGATGGACAAGTTCTACATGACATTTGAATCCTAGCCCCAATATCTACTTCTATTTCATGCACCATTGCCTTTTGGTCTAACTTGATCTTCCTCCTCCTCTACCTTCAATTATAATATCTATGGATGGATTGTCTCATAGATCTCACTATGATGTGTTGCTAGTGGTGCACTAACATCATGCTCTTCTCCCTTTTTGCCTCTTTGGCCTCATAGTGGGATCAAAGTGACAGTAACATTTTATTTTTCCAAATTATAATTTCATATATCTCTAATAGTTAGTTTTTTTTCAAAATTCAAAAATTTGGTTATAATATAGTCGAGAATGGAGTTCAATACCCTATTTTTGAAAACGCTTAGAAAGCCCACTTTAGAGGTCCATTTCAAGGCTATTAGGCCACGGAGAATCTCTAGGAGCTGACAATATTTTTAGAAGATCTCTTAGAAACACACAAATCTTTTGTGTCAGATGTACAGTGATAGAATTTGCATACTATCTTTGTTGAAACAAAATCCTATAAGCTTCCTTTTTATTTTGTCAAGTCCAGTCCTTCACACAAGCATGATGTCTATCTTTCCAAGATTTTGAGTTTTCATCTCAAGGGTTTAATCACTTGGACGACCCTATACTTTTTGAGGCCTATTTAAGGCTCCCATTTTAACCCTTGATGACCCAATTTGAAGTTATCTCTTTTTCTAAGAGCTTTGCTTTCTTCCTCTTGAGTGTTATCCATGTTTGAGAGTTCTCATGTAATTGTGTATTCAAGTATAACCCCTTGTGGATTCAAGGGCCGAAGAGGTTTGTTATGTGGATTTATAAACTAACCCTTGTTGAAGAGCAAGGCTTGTGGATTCAAGCCACTGTTCTTCATTTTTCCTACACTAAAGTTGCTTTCAGGTTAGCATTTGTAGCTTTTTTAGGCTTACATAAGTCTCCCATTGAAACCCTTGAAGATTCAACCTAAAGTTATTCATTTGATTGAGAGCTATGCTTCTCGGGCATTGAGTGAGATCCATGTGAAAATAGTGTTTTTGAACTCTAGCACAACTCCCATGTAGATTCAAGACATGAAGACACTAGGTCCATGGATTTAGGTCTTAATTTCTTCATATAGAGGAGGCTTGTACAACCAAGTCACTATTTTAAAATGTTCCTTCTCCCTTATTCTCTCTTAGTGGGAATCTCCTTAAAAAAAGAAACCTTGCACTAAAGGTTTCTTAACATTTGGCAGCATCTTTTGCACCAAAATTTATTTATGGATCTTATTTTTTGTCATCCTTCATCTTAGTCTCTCCTACTCCTCTAGATTGTTGAGAGAGAAGAGAGGGTACTGATTTCAACAATCATCCCACTTCAGTCATAGTCTCCACTTCTCATTAGTTTTGAGTGAATCATTTGAATCAACCTTCAAAGTTCAAGGTTTAGATGTGCAAGCATGATCATATCCATAAGAGAATTCCATATATATTTTCATAAACAAAGGGGAAGAAACATCGAGAGAAAATTACGACTTCCACCATGAATGTATCCATGCATGGGTTATCTGTAAGTACTCGGTTCTTGAACATTATTCTCGGTTCTAAAAATACGAAACGCAAAAGAGAAAGTAATAATTCTATGTCGAATTGTCTCTCCCCTCCTTCCCAACAGAAGTAATTTATTACAACCGAGACTCATAGATCATGGATGCCTATTTGATGAGAAAGTATGATCATGTCTGCAAGATCTTGGCATTTCTCCTCCATGTTTGTCTGGTGCAATGGGAATTTGCATAAACCAAGAAGGCAAGAATTATGCAGATTTAGAGAATATGTAGACATAAAGCAAACTCCACAATTTTTAAATCACCAATTTATTTGCATTATTATCTCCCCCCTCCACTCCCGAGAGAGCAACTAGGCTGATCTTCTCTCTCTCTCTCTCTCCCCCCTCAATAATTATTTGAATAATCTTGCCCCACAGTCCCCGAGAATAGAAACCCAGAATAGCAATAATTCCGGCCTCCAGGGTATTATCGGAATGTTTTCTGTTGTCACACTGCGGTCATCTCGGCGCGTAGAAAGGAGCGGAGGGAGGGAGAGATAGAGAGAGAGAGAGAGAGAGAGAGGATGACGTGGCGGCACCACCTACGTCTATATATTATGAGAGGAGAGAGGAAGAAGAGAGGTGGGGGAGACGTGGAGAGGGGAAAGGACTGGAGAGAGGGGAAAAGGGAGAAAAGCAAAGCGTACAAGATTCGATTTTTTTCCCCTCAGGATCCAGGAACGGAAAGGAATCAGAGATTTCCCCCTTAGATCGCAATCCAGCGGCAATTATTGATCACGATCTGTCTGGTATGAACTGGGATTGATCAATTTTGGCAATCGGTTTTGCCTACCCGGATTAATCTTCGAGATCTGTGATGACCGCGATTTTTCCTGATGTGTTTTGTAATCTGATCTCCGCCGTCGATCTGAGGGGGCTGTTTTCTGTGAAGAACTCTGATCCTTGTAAATGGAGTGTAGTTTGGGAGAGAACTTGAACGCCAATAATCGGTTAAAGGAGATCTTATTTGTTAATATTTTGTTACTTTTATCCACGAATGATAACATTTTCCCCTCAACCGTTTCTCCTTCTTTCATGTCATTTTCTCCCTTATCATGAGATAATGAAGAAATTTTTTTATGATCTTTAATTTTTCTCTCTCTTGATGTAGACCACAATCACAAAGAATTTATTTGTTTTTTGTTGGAGGGGAGAATGCCCTTCCCTTTTATATCCATCCAAGAGAATCTCTGATACTCTATAATGCTTTTATTTTTTAAACTGAATTCCTCCAAAACTTATCTGGCAGGATCTCTAATTTCATTCTATTGCTGAAGAAAGACCTACATCAAGAGAAAATCTGTAATCCAGTTTTGTGAATTGGAAGGTTTAAATTTCTGCCATGGACGCCACGACAAGTGGCGCCGGGCATTCTGTGCAGTACCACAACCTCGTCGAAAAGCCTCTCTCTCTTACCTTCCAGCGGCAACAGCGCCATTGCTCTGGTGACTCCTCTCCAGGAGAATTCCCATTGGCAGCAAAGCCCTCAATCGTCCTCCATGTCCTCACTGGCTGCAATCTCGAGCCTCAAGATCTTGCTAACTTAGAGGCGAGTGCCCCCCTTTCGTTATCCTCTCATCCCCACGAATTGGTAGTGCATTTGATTCTGTCCTGTGATTAGTGCAGGCGACATGTTCCTTCTTCCGAAAGCCGGCAAATTACCCACCTGATAGCAGTCTCTCTATTACCGAGCTTGCCGCCTTGGACATGTGCCGGAAGAGAGCCATCTTTAAATCTATATCTGTAGAAAAAGGAGAGATTATGAAGCAGAGGTGCGGTGGGTCATGGAAGCTGGTTTTAAGATTTCTCCTGGCAGGAGAGGCGTGCTGCAGGAGAGAGAAGTCACAGTCAATTGCCGGTCCAGGGCACAGCATTGCAGTGACATCTTCCGGGCAGGTCTACACTTTTGGCTCGAACAGCTCCGGGCAACTTGGGCATGGTACCTTAGAGGAGGAGTGGAGGCCACGAATTATAAGGTGCTGCTAAAAAATACATAAGATTTTTCACTTAAGATCATCCAATTGTGTTAGGTTGACCTTTTGATCGTTCTGAAGATTGGCCCATTTGCCCTTCCGATCAATCTATATTCTATATCCCCTTCCCGATCAATCAATCTATATCGTTCTGAAGATTGATCGGGAGACAGAACATTGATTGGATATAAATTAAACATTTCTTGGAGAGAGCGAGAGGGAAAGATGGGGTGGGAGAGAGAGGGAAGGGGTCAGAGAAGGATACGAGAGAGATGATCGATCAACCGATCCTCTCAGACACTGTAAATGCCATGTCTGATCTGTGATTGCTAGGATCACAATCAGGGTGGGATCTGTTTGACCTGATTTCCAATGTGTTGTATACATGAGCTTTTAGTTATTTATCACTACTACAATTTTGTGTGTAGATCGCTGTTGGGTGTGAGGATAATCCAGGCAGCTGCCGGAGCAGGGAGGACAATGCTGATAAGCGACCAGGGGCATGTTTATGCATTTGGGAAGGATTCTTTCGGTGAAGGGGAAACTGGATCACAGGGCTCAAGTCTGGTGACTACTCCACGGCCAGTGGAATCCCTGAAAGAGATATTTGTTGTTCAAGCAGCCATTGGGAACTTCTTTACAGCAGTGCTCTCGAGGGAGGGGACAGTGTATACATTCTCATGGGGCAGCGATGGGAGGTTGGGGCATCAGACTGAGCCAAATGATGTTGAGCCGCATCCCCTGCTGGGTGCGCTGGAGAATGTTCCGGTGGTTCAGATTGCTGCCGGGTACTGCTACCTCCTCATCCTTGCCTGCCAGCCCAGTGGCATGTAAGCATAATTTTTCTTCTCGCTCTTCTTTTTTATTGATAATGCATCATCATCATCCTAACAGGTCATCATCAGTGACATGCTTTTTCTTCTTCTTCTAAACAATTTATTGGCATCATCATCAGCATCATTATTGCCTTAGTTTTCTTGTTAATAGTTTGTCATCGTAATCATCATCATCTCCTTCTTCTGATCACCCTCATTTTTGTCATCATCATCGTCATCATAATCATCATTGTCTCCTTCTTGTCACCCTCATCCTTGTCATCATCATCTTAATCATCACCATTTCCTTCTTATCACCCTCATCTTTGTCGTTGTCATTATCATCTTAATCATCACCATTTCCTTTTTGTCACCCTCATCTGTGTTGTAGACATCATCATCAAAATCATCATTGTCTCCTTCTAATCACCCTCATCTTTGTCGTCATCATGATCATTATCTTGTTCTTCCTCCTCTAAACAATTCATCAGCGTTGTCATCTTCTTGTTCTCATTGTTTTCATGACATGCTTTGGCCACAGGTCAGTGTACTCAGTTGGCTGTGGTCTGGGAGGGAAACTGGGCCACGGCACAAGGACTGACGAAAGGTACCCACGTCTAATTGAACAGTTCAAGGTGCTGAACCTGCAGCCCATGGTTGTAGCGGCAGGCGCCTGGCATGCGGCTGTTGTAGGCCAGGATGGCCGGGTGTGCACATGGGGCTGGGGCCGCTATGGCTGCCTCGGCCATGGCAACGAAGACTGTGAGTCCGTCCCCAAAGTTATCGAATCCCTTTCCCAAGTCAAGGCCGTCCATGTGGCCACTGGTGATTACACCACGTTCATCGTCTCTGACTCCGGTGATGTCTACTCTTTTGGCTGTGGAGAGTCTTCCAGTCTCGGTCACCACACATTTGACAACAACAATGACAACCCCCAGGTTCTTAAGTCTCCCTCTCTTATTTCCTCCATTCATACATCTCTTATGCCCTTAGAATTAGGGTTGTGTGAACATGTTCTCACTCATGAACAAACATGTTCATCAATGAACGAGTGGTTGGGAAACATTGTTTGTGTTCATGCTTGGTTGTGTCTGCTCAAGAACACACAACAAGCGAAATTATTTTTGCTAATGAGGAGAATGTCAGGATATCATGTATTTTTCTATTTTAGGACTTTTTCGTGAACAGCTAACATGAACGACATTTGCGTCCATGTTAAAATTACTTGTTTCCTTTCATGCACGTTTATTTGCAAATGCAAAAATGAACCACTCTTCTTATCCCAACTTAGAATAGATTAATTGGAGGTGGGAATCAAATGCAGGGGAATCGGCAGGCGAACGTGCTGAACCCGGAGCTGGTGGTGTCACTGAAGAATATAAATGAAAAGGTGGTGCAGATCAGTTTGACCAATTCGATATACTGGAATGCGCACACATTTGCATTGACCGAAGAGGGGAAGCTCTTTGCCTTCGGCGCCGGAGACAAGGGCCAGTTGGGCGTTGAGCTTGCGAACCAGACCGAACGAGCCAAGCCTGAGAGAGTCAAGCTCGAGCTCAACCAGTAATTTCTCTCTGAATCTTCATTGTTGTTCATATTTATCTTTATGTGGGAAAGCTATTCTGACCACTCTAGTCTAGTGTTTATATTCTTTCTCTTCATGTAAATATGAGGGGCTGGAAATCTCAAAGCAGCTTTCTCTCTCTCTCTCTCTCTCTCTCTCCCCCCTCTTGCTCAGTATAGTCTGTTGAATTGTGGGGGTGTCAAATTCTCTGTTGTTGTTTTCTCTGTAGCATGTACAGATGATCAATTTGCTTAAATTAAGGGCTTGCTCCCATTGAGCACCGACTGTTCTCTCTCTATCACTCTCTCTGTCTCTCAATGACCCCTTCTTGCTTCATCTTCATTTCCATTTTAATTGAGATTCCTCCAGTGGTTTTGTCCTTTGAAAAATCTTCTATTTTGTGGTGGTTTCAACTTTCAAGAAGGAAATTCATGGCATTTAACATGATTTCTGAAATATTAATGAGTCTTAACAGGTAGTTCGAGGAGCAGATGGTTTTTTCCATGAAATATCTCTCTTCTCTCTCCCTCTCTCTGATCGTCCAATTGATCGGCAAGCTTCGAGCCAATCATGATCTATATTGGATGATCGATCCACTCGGACAATCAACAATCTTTTGATCATGATCAGGGCAGGATTGTATCACTGTTTCCTAGTCTGCAGAACATCATAAACCATCAGAAAATAGAGAGGTATGAATACTTTTTATCAAGATCCTTGTTCGTCTTCATCTTTGACAGAGAAAGGGGCACCAAGAGGAATTTCTGCATGAAATTAGGGTTTGTATACGGGATTAAAATAATCTGGAAAAAATTTCATCACGATCATCTGCCTTTTGTTTTCTCTGACTTTCTTTCCTTTTTTAATACGAGGTCTTTGTCAATCTCTTTCCCATTAAATCTCTCTCTATCATGACACAAACGTGCAAACTTTCCTTTCTCTCTCTATCCGTACACGTGACGCATCTACTTTTATTCCCAAGTGTGGGGGAAAAGGAAGAATCTTGACCAGGTCAACGCAGCCCAACAGAGGCTGTCTTATGAGCCCAGTAGTGTTCGCACGGCCCAAATAACGGGTTAAAGGTTATTATCTTTTTGGGCTCTGACCCAAATAAGAGGCCCATTAATTCTTCAGTCTATCCTCAGTGCTCTCTTTTTCTACATGGCCATTTCAAATCGCCTTCATGCTCGTCTTCCTCTTCACCAAATCGCAATCAACCTCATCGATTTTCTGTCCTCTCTCTTGTCACTACCCAATTTTAAGCCCATTGACATGGCCCAAATTAATAGGATTATTCATCTTCTGGGCTCCGGCCCATTAGATTTGGGACTTTCTCACCTTACTACTACAAATAAAGGGTTGTTATAACTGTCAGGTTATCTGCACTTCTCTCTCCTCTCTCATGGCTGTCCCTCTGCAGCCATCTCGAATCCCCTTCAAGCTCTCCTTCCCCGCCGAATCGCCTTCGACCTCGTCGTTTCTTTCTCCTCTTTCTCTCTTTACTCCTTTAAACTCCGGGCGCATTTCCTCCAATGCCTCAGCAATCGCGGATTCTCGTTTTTCCGACCGCTCCCCTGTTTTTCTTTCTCATCTCGAGCAAAAAGCGGAGACTGGAGAAGAAGAAGATCTGGAGGAAAAAGATCATATGTTGGAGTTACAGTCGGAGGGAAAAATACTAGATCCTCTTCGGAGCTTCTTTGAGTCCAAAGGCGCGATTCCTGATCCGGCACAAGAAGGCAGAACGCTACTGCAGAAGAATCGCCGCACTTCTTGGAGAATCTCTAATGATCTCGACCTCAATTTAAATGAATATCTGGAGGAGGTGAATCTCGATTTAAATGCCGAAGCAGATATTATAACCACTCCAGAAGAAAATGGAGTGGTCGGGGAAATTTTGGGGATTGCTAGAAAAATTCCGCCTAATTTTACTCTAGGGGAGATTTTGGTCCCTTTTGAGGGGAAGGTGGAGGAAGGAGATTGTATTTATTTACTGGAGAGAATGGGGAAAGAAGGTCTGATTTTAGAATGTCTTTATTTCTTTGAGTGGATGCGTCTTCAGAAACCTTCCCTGGTCACCCCAAGATCATGTTCAGTGCTATTTCCGGTTCTGGGGAGGGCTGGAAAGGGGAAGGAGCTGATTACACTGTTCAATAATTTACCAAAATCAAAGAGGTTCAGAGATGTTCATGTTTATAATTCTGCAATTTCAGGGTTGGCTTCATCTGGGAGGTAAGTGGAAACTTCTTCTAGTGAATTTGCAAATAGTGAAATGCTTTACGGCTGAAGTTTCCTTTGATTATGGGTTTTAGGAATGATGATGCTTGGACTTTGTATGAAGCAATGGAAAGGGACAAGGTCAAGCCGGATAATGTCACCTGTTCTGTGATGATTACAGTCATGAGGAAGACAAATTGCAGTTCAAAGCAGGTGTGGGAATTCTTTGAAGCGATGAATGAAAAAGGTGTGAAACTGGGAGTTGAGGCATTTGGTGCCTTGATAAAATGCTTCTGTGATGCGGGCCTAAAGAAAGAAGCCCTCATCATTCAGTCAGAGATGGAGAAGAAGGGGATTCCATCAAATACTATGGTCTATAACACCTTCATGGATGCTTATGTGAAGTCTGATAATATAGAAGAGGCAGAAGGTCTGTTCAAGGAGATGATAGAGAAAGGTCTGAAACCTTCAACAGCTACGTATAACATTTTGATGGATGCATATAGTCGAAGAATGCAACCTGATATAATCGAAGATCTTATGAATGAGATGCAATCTGCGGGTTTGAAGCCCAATGTGAAATCATTTACTTGCCTTATCAGTGCTTATGGAAGACAGAGAAAGTTGAGTGATATGGCTGCTAATGTGTTCTTAAGAATGAAGAGGATAGGGATAAAACCCACTTCCCACTCATACACTGCCCTAATTCATGCGTTCTCTGTAGGTGGTTGGCATGAGAAAGCATATGCAACTTTTGAGAGTATGAAGAATGAAGGATTGGTGCCCTCAATAGAGACTTATACTACACTCCTTGATGCTTATAGAAGATCCGGGGATGCAACTAGATTACTGGAGGTTTGGAGAATGATGATGAAAGACAAGGTTGAAGGCACGAGGGTGACTTATAATATTGTCCTTGATGGGTTAGCGAAAAATGGTCTATATGCTCTTGCAAGAGATGTTATTTCAGAGTTCGAAAAGATTGGTATACATCCCACAGTTATGACATATAACATGTTGATTAATGCATATGGGAGAGGGGGCCAACATTATAAACTCCCACAGTTGCTCAAGGAAATGTCAACACATGGTCTAAAGCCCGATTCAATCACATATATGACTATAATATATGCCTGCATTCGGGTCCGAGATTTTTCCAAGGCATTCATCTACCACAAGGAGATGGTGAGAAGTGGGAACGTACCTGATGCTGAATCTTATAGGAAGTTGCGGGCAATTCTGGAGGACAAGGCAGAAGTAAAGAATCGCCGGGACAAGAGTGCCCTAATTGGAAAAATTAATAGCTCTATGGGTCTGCTGAAAAAGAAAAAGGGTAAGAAAGATGAATTCTGGAAGTACAAGAAGAGATCTGGGTCAAGCAATCCTACGGACAGTTGATTGAATACCCCAAATATAAGGTAATTTCCCACCCAAGATCCATTGAAATATTTGTCAATGAGTTGCAAACCATGTAAATGTATCATTATTTTTGTACTAGAAGTCACTTTGATAGAGGGCTTTAGATTAACTTGCCTCCCGCTGGATATGAAGATTATTTCAAGGCATTGACACTAATTTTTTTCGAGAATGGCAAATGACTTAGTTGAATTTTGGATGAAAAATATCTTTTGTAGGAACCAACCAATTGCATCATGTATTTCTCCTCCTCGTAGAACTTGTATTTTATGTACATGCAGTGTACTCTTAGGATAGAGAGCTACACAAAGTTGAACATCAGCTTATATTTTAGTGAATCATGATGGCTATATTCTAGTGGTCGTCCCCCTTCTCTCTCCATCTTTTTTATGAAGTGACTAAGATGAAGCCATCACCTTGTTTGTTTGCCAAGAGGGACTACTCACCATTATAGGTGATGTTGGTCTTGTAATTATACAAGTTCTCTATGGTGAGCTACCCTAAAAGAGAGGTTATCAGGTGTTGTCGCTAACCATGGGCAATGAAGTTCTCAAATATGGGGGCGCAAAGACCATAATTGAGCCCATCAAATTTAATTTAATCTAAGCTTCGAAATTAAAATATAATGATAAATGATGAAAGATTAGGAGGAAAACATAAAATCTAACTTGAAGTCTTGCTCGAAATGATCACATTGATCGCCAAATTAAAGTCTTTTCATTCCATGTTTTCAAAAATGAATATTCGAAATTTAAGAGGTGAAATCTCCCTATTCTTTCGACAAAATCTTGATTTCAAAAAAATCTTGATTTCAAGCACTCCTTAAACGCGAAAATGGGTCTAGAATAAGAAGAAATTAAAAGATTTAAGGATTAAGTTGTTTAAACAGTTAGACTACTCGGAACATCTTAGAATATGTTTTATGTCGAAGAAAGAGAGAGTTTAGATAAAGTTGAAATTGGGTGTGGCCATTTGATTATCTCTTCATCTTTGATCAATGGTCGTGATCCTTGATGGAGACGAATCGTTATTGTTAAGTCATGTCCATTAGATCCTTGATGGAGCGTCCAGATTACATTGTGTCATCACGTGAAGAACAATCCTCGTATAATAGTTATCATTCAATCATCATTGAACGCTTGAAATAATGTCTTATGTCCATGGAAGTCCATTGAGCGCATTTAATCTCAGCCATTATAACTCCTCAGATGAACGACTATGATTAAAACATTTTCAAAGCACAAATTGTCGCTAAGGATGAAAAGACTTTCTAGGGAGATTGTATAGTAAATTGCTAAGGGACTAGAAATTATTCAACTTGAGGGGTACAATAACATAAAATTTATACATGTAATTATATAATTATTAATACAAACTAATGTATAAAATCATTCCATTATTATGCATGTTATCATACTTTGAGTGTATATCTATCATTCTATAAAATTTAAAGTTATAATATCAAAATGTATTATTTTTAGGAATAATAAAACATAATTAAAGAGAAATATTTGAGATTAGGTTATTCTCATTTTATAATTGAGATTTTAATTGAATTTTAATACCAAATAATAAGAGAAAATATTTTTATATACACTCATTTATTTATTTTAGTTTTATTTTCCAAAAGAAATGAATATATTTTTTTGACAAAAAATTATTCTCTTGTTACATTTTAAATTTGACCTTTTAGAATAATAGGTTATTTAATTTCTGATTAAACAAAAAATTTGGATTAAAAATAAGTTGTATTTTTAAAAGTTATGAATTTTCTAATTTTTAGGGATTTTTCTAGAATTTTTTCAAATTTTTCTGAATTTTATAGATTTATTTATTTTATTTAAAATGTTTAAACAATTCAATTTTTAACCATCACACTAACGTGGTGGCGTGCTTGTGTGGCAACGTATGTACATGGCACGTGGTGCACACGTATGTATATATATGTGTATAATAATGGGTTAAGCATCCTTTATAAGGATATAAGAAAACCCATTATCGCGCTTGTATATTTATATACATTACACATCATAATTTTTTCCATGTAGGACTATTTTTGTTTCTTTTTCTGCACAGGTGACATGATGCGATGTGAGGTGTTCAATCTTCACGTTTAATGGGAGCCGTTAATCTTCACTTAAAGTGAGAGGTACGTAGCGCATAATGATTCATCATTGAATCATTTTTGAAATATTTCATCTTAGCCATTCATCTGAGGAGTGATATGGCTGAGATTAAATGCGCTCGATGGACTCCTATATACACGTGACTACATCTTGAGCACTCGATGACGATCAAACGGAAGGCGTTTCACGATGCTTTTTCTTCTTGAGCTACATGGTGAAATTTGAGCGCTCCATTTTTTATTGAACGAATGGGACTTAACAGTGAAAATTCGCATCTAAGGGTTTCATCTGAGCCGTTGATCAAATAGGAAGAGGCAAATTAAATGGTCACTCCCAAATTTTGCCTATTTATACCCTTGTTCTTCGATGGAAAGAGCATTCTCGTATATTTCAAGTAATCTAACTGTTTAGATGTCTTAATCCTTCAATCTCTTGATTTCTTCCTCTTCTAGGCTTATTTACGTGTCTAACGAGTGTTTTAAGTCAAGATTTTGTAGAGAGAATCAAGAGAATTCCCTGCTTGAACACCAGATTTTTGTTTTTCAAAACGCAGAATGAAAAGCCTTGATCCGACGATGAATTGGATCATTTCAAGCATAATTTCAAGTTAGATTTCTAGTTTTCTCCCTAATATTTCTTCTTATAACATTAGATTCCAATTTAGAATAGTAGATTTGTCAAAATTTTATAAAATTTTATTGTTTTCTCTCTCTTTGCGATTGATTTTTTACCTTGATTTCACTCCTTGATTTCTCCACGAATACTAATCCAAATCGAGATATTTTTTATTATGTAAATTTGTCTTACAGTCTTATTTTCAAATATACTAAAATCCCTAATTTCTCTTCACAATAATATTAAATCTGATTTGATCAAATTTGAAGAACACCTAGAAAATTCTCCTAAATATCCGTGGATTCAACCCTTATTCATCATTATACTAATCAATTTATGATTTCATCTTAAAATGAGTGATTTTGGTATTTATTTTGACACGAATTCCTCGTCAGTGATGTTAGAGGGGTGAACCAATTGAGGTGATCTACTTGATGGAGTGACAAGAAACAATCATGGGGTCTTGATAACACACAATAGAGGGTCAAAACAAAAACTAAATTTACTGAATTGGATGATTAATTTTTGTATTAAAGTGAATAAGGGGTCGAAATGTAGAGATAATTAGTTTGAATTTGAATGTCTTAGAATTCTCTCAAATTGGATGATGAAATGAGGTAAGAGATTTGTATAAATTAGATGAGTAGATCTGTCACTATTTGAATTTGAAAAAAAGGACTGATAAAAGAGAAAAGTTGGAGAGATAAAATCACGTATTAAGATATATAAATTAAGAAATTTAATGAAATTCTCTCAATGTATGCCTTAAAGAATTGATCCAAACATAGATTATGAAAGATGAAAGACTATAAGTAACTCAATTGGCTAAAAAAATGCCGAGAAATTGATCCAATAAATAAACACATAAAAGGCTTTTCATTCCATGCTCTCTCAAAAAATATTCCAGATTCAAGTAGCAAGTTCTTCCTATTGATGGAAAAATTCAATAAAAATGCTTAGGAATCTAGAGCACAATCCAAACACGAGATCTCAGGAAAACCAATCCACGAGGGTTTGATCAATCAAAATGTTGAGAGAGATTTTTTTTATGGAGGAGAAAGAAATATTTATAGAGAAATTGAGGCCAAATTTGTTGTGGCCATTGGATTATCTTAAGTGACGATTAATGGTCAAGGTCACCAGTTCCAGTTGTAGAAGAAATAGCCGAGATGCATAGTAGTTGTCCAATGTGCAATGAAGAGCTCTGATTTCATCATGAAGAGAGAGTGGAAAATCATCTAAAGAGTTGATCTTACTGTAATGATGATTGACGCTCCAATAGAAACCACTTGTAACCCACTTATGGGGCCCAAGGAGTAAGGCATTGCCACAACCGCCTTACTTGGATAAGTGAAGATCAATTTCTATTGGTGAAACCAAATGATCCAACATCGAATATCTGATGGCAAGATTTAAAATATATTGACCACTACAATGATGCCTCATACCCCTTAACAAGCAAGTATAGATCATTAGTTAAGATTTAATCGTGACCATCCAATGCTCCATGTGTGGCCTCATGTCCTGTGATAAAATAGTCCCACATTGATATAATCCAACAAGCTTTGGTCTATAAATACGAATATATTAAAGACAAATTGTGAAGTTCATATGGACAAATTAATCAACTTAAAACTATCACTCCCCTAAATCATGCACCAGGGAGGTCATGTTTGCTCGTCTCTTGGCGCCCTTAGCTGCTGCCACATAGTGTCATATGTGCATTTCCATGTCTCCCCCAACATAAGCCACACTACGTGCACCCCATTTTGAAGACATTAGAATTAAATAAATCTAAAAAAGGTCAGAAAAGCTTTATAAAATTAGGAAAAACTAAGAAAAATAGTGTCTAAAGGTAAATGAGATTTACCTTTCTAATGAGTGTCTAAAGGTAAATGAGATAAGCTTTATAAATATTAGACTTTTCTAATGAATAATTGAGATTTGAAAAAAAAACTTTTGGCAATTAATTCTTTGATTTAAATTGATCTGAAAATCATACTTATTCAAAGGTAAATATCTGAATCATCAAACAACCTTCTTCTTTTGTTTTCCTTGATTTCTTGAACTCACTTAAATTTAGTAATCCTTAAAACTCTAAAAAATAATTCAATTCAAAGTGCTTCACCCTTTTTACAAGTTTAAAAAGACAATCTAAAATTAATGATAAAATTATCTAAATGAGAACTTAGGTGAATGGCATGATATGCAAAAAAAATTATGATAAGGTGCATTAAAGGACATAGTTTACATATTAAATGAGAAATTTAAGCACATATTTGTAAGTGTGAATGCATGTTATCAAGGAGTTGCATTGGTTGATGGCAAGATAAGAGACATGATTACAATAGAGGGCACACTTCATTAGCCATTGAGGTTGGCATTGAAAAAAAATGACATTAGCATACTAGTGTGGAAAGATCTAACATAGTGTGGTGAGGGAAGGACGATGTGACATGGATAGATAGGGAATCAAAAAAGACAATTTGGAAGGGCATTGGCTAAGATGAGCAAAGGCACCAATGACATTTGGGCATGACATTAGCGACAACACCCATGAAGGGCTCCAAGTGACATCTTGATAGAGAGGTGGAGTGGTGGCGCTGATAACTTGGCCTTGATACCATTGGGAAGATAGAGAGAGAGGAAAGAACTCTTGAACCCATAGATTGGAAGGGAAGAGGGAAGATAAATAGATAAAAGGAAGAGAAAGAGACATAGGATGATAGGAAGAGTGATTTCGAGATGGGTAATCACCATGTGCTAGATGGGTTATCAAAACAAACATAAATCTAGGGGAATATTGTTTCATGAATTTGATATGAAATATTTTAGAACTTTAAAAATACTCTGCCATTGGAATATTATTATTAAAAAATTTCTACTATAAAATTTGGTATGAAATATTTTTAAAAAAATTTAATACATATTTATACTCTAATAGAAATATATACCCCGAGTGATCCAAACCATAACATGAGGATTAGAGAGGGATCAGTTGTTGTTAATCAAGGGGCCTATAAGAGACTAATAGGGTAATTGAAATATTTTTCCCATAGGACCAACATAGTCTATTTGGTTAAACACTAAGTCAATTTACCCATTGTCCTAGGATGACTCATATGAACGCAACTCATAGGTTGTTAAACTATCTCATGGATAATATGAATAATATCTCATGGATTGATGTTTACAAGAAATGAAACCCACTTAAACTATCTATACTGATGGGTATTTTTCATTCTTTCAACTTAGAAATTTTAAATTAATTTTCTTGTATTCAAATAATACAATTGCATGCTATATTTTGGTTTTTGCATGTCTTTTAAAGAGTTGACCTTGAAAAACCTTGAATCCAAGATTTAACCCACGAAAAAAATACATTATATCCTCAATATTATTCTCTACCAATAGAATTAGGTGTTGGAGGTTTGCAATAATCTAATCCCTTCGAAATGATAGTTGATTCACTAGAAAATTCTAAGACACTCCTTTGGCCTTGTTTCTTTTGACAATTTAACTCGTAAATCTTTTATTTGTCTTCTCTCTTAGAATATTGACAGTGAGTAGCATCCCAAATATTTTTTCAAGTGTCCAAAAAATTTAACATTGAATGATGGAACCATGGAGTCTAACAATTGGCCACAGAAGAACTATTTCAATTCCAATCTGTTTCATAAAATAAAGATCAGTGATGAATGGTTCATCATTTTTATGTGAGCAAGAGTTTTTTATGTATATATGTTGATCATTAGAATTAATGGTGTATGGTGAATAATTCCCACTTAGGGGACCTTAGTTTATTCAACCATTTATGGTCATTGAATACCATCTCTTCGTATTCAAAGGAACTTGTATCACATGTACGAGTGTATTGGATGTTGCTTTGAGTTTCAGGATTGTTCATCTTGTCAATCTCAACTTCATATTTATGATCGAGTTTGGCCATTTCAAAATCCTTTTCTTAAAGAATTTTTCAAAAATTCTTTAAGAAATATAAATGTATTTATTGTAACATTTAAAAGTAAGAAGAACCATGAATAAAATGAATGAAATAGGTTGCAACCGTAGATCCAATATAATGCCTTACTGTAATGAAATAATAAAATTATAAAATGTGGAAGATCTTCAAGAAAGTTTTTTTTACTTAGAACGAAAAAAATATAGAGATCTTATATGCCTTTCAAAATATCCTTTCAATAGGAGATGAAGATTGAATATTGTTGCGCAAGAAGATTAGACTTAGACTTTCCAATGATAAGGTATTATTTCTCATTGGTCTTGTAAGGAGAAAATATAGAGAGAAATGTACAATAGATAGTATAGAAAGAAGGCTTGGAGTTCTATAGAGAATATTGGGATCTGAATTTGATAAGCCTTACAAAATTTTGATCAAAACATCAAACATAGTCTAATACATTGAATCAAATATTCAAATTACTAGGGCACCAAGAATTGATGATACTATCATCTATAGATTGGAATGCTTACTCACAAGGTTGACTTGAAGGAGTTCTCGAAAGCTGTTTCAAGTGTCCAACCTCTAGCGATATCCACACTATCGTTGAACGATTGAATCTCCTTTTAAATACTCTTCACCAAGAAAGAAAGAGAAGAAAGGAGATAATTTTTATAAGACTTATATGGGCACCTTGAGTTGCAGTCATTTTCCCCTTATTCATACATATTGGGCATGTGAACTTTTCACAAAACCTTCATGATTATCCCTATATCTATTCATGCCCATAGACTTTATGTGTGTGGCCCTCTAAGTCTATATATCTCACTAATTAATAACACCTTCTTGGTTAACCTTATTAATTATCTACATTGACATATAGATAATTTATTAATTATCTATTTAACCCAATCAATATGTCAAGTTAGCAGCCCTCAAGGTGCCAAAGCTACACCACGTACCCTAAGAGAGATGAAGTACGAAGAGACTTTTATATGAAACTTTCTAGTATTCAGTTACATGTACAAATAATCCTTCGTCTACGCGAGACTCATAAATGACTTTTAGTATAGATAATTGTCAAACCCTAATCGATCACTCAAGTTAGTAGTTATGCATGGAGGATATCATTGAGACCTTCTCTTACATTTTTTATCACCTTTGGCAAAGAATTTAACCCTATCTCATTATTTGAGTCAATCTCATCTAATATTGAGGACAACTGATCCCATCTTGACCACACAATCACCTTCGAGAACTTTATATCATATATAATATATGACGTTTTGGAGATCCCGTGGCTAGGGGTTCGTAAGTTATAATCAAAACATTATTATTCATCCATAAGATATCTTTTATATCTTAAGTTAAAGTGACCATTTATACAACTATAACATGAATCCAGCTAATTGATAGTTTGGCACGATGTTCTTTCAAGGATTCATACAAATCAATATCAATGAACTCTTTTACCAAATATCACGCTACTATCTATCTTTATTTTTTCCACGTTGATGGCCACAAAGATCAGTTATACTCATCATATGAGTCAGATTAAGCAATACTATTATTTATGAATAACTTGATATCCTTCTCGAATATCTCATGAATATGAATGTTTAAAATTTATATTTAAATACTAGTGATTACTATATTATGATGTCATCATAATTGACTTAGTTATTGTATAAAAAAATCACACATTAATAAATTTTATTTCAATGAATTATAAACGAGATACATGGAATTAAAATTTGGTTTATAGGCCACATAATATCCATATGAAATTATTAAAAAGAATATGAGGACAATATTCATTCATAGAGCATCTAAGAATTCTCTAGTAAAGTATATATACAACCTTGGGACCATGATAATGTTAGTTAATAAAATACTAATCTCTTTAATATCTTTGAATAGTCTTAACTACCAAGAAATAAGATAAGGCGTTAAAAAAATACAAATTGGATGTTTTCTATTTTACATTCTCTCTCATTCCAAAAATTTGCAATGTGTTGCCCCTATAAAATCAAGGGGGAAAAAAATGAAGAGAGAATGTGAGAAAAAGGGACGAACAAGTTTCTACAACACATCTAATCCATGAATTAGCCAAAATTTTATTGCACGATTGAGAAAAGATGGGAACCATAATTGTAGTTATTTAGATGTTTATAAACTCAATGTTGAGTATTAAAATTTTCAAGGTTTATTATATTGTATAATGGGCCAGCCCAATAACAAGTAAATAAAGAGAAGGAAAAAGGAAGAAAATAGGAAAGAAAAGATAAGAAAACCAAGTTTTCTGATTGTGGGGTTTTT
Organism: Lemna minuta; assembly: GCA_024174645.1. Taxonomy (NCBI): domain Eukaryota; kingdom Viridiplantae; phylum Streptophyta; class Magnoliopsida; order Alismatales; family Araceae; genus Lemna; species Lemna minuta. The sequence goes on from CM044101.1 coordinate 16,946,507, forward strand.
CTTACACAATTTCGAGTCTGCACCCAATAAGATAAAGGACATTAAAGCATATGGATCTTTGTGAATTTGTTTCCATAAGTCTTGTAATTTTGTAATCTAGGGGTATTTGTTTTTTACAAGTGGGCAATTAATTCAAACTCCTTGGTAATTCTTCCTCCCTCTATTTTCATTTGCCTTTCCCCAAATACAAAAGAAAAGAAAGGGAATTACCCATCATCCAATTTATGCAAAATCCATAAGAGTTTGGACAAATTTAGATAAAATGAGTCATCTCAATCTGCTGATGTAGCTCAAGTATTGCAAACCATAGGCTTTTATTACCATTAAATAGAATCAAGAGAAGAGGGATTAAAAAAGGAACAAACGGGAATAACTCATTGAATAACAAATAAATTTAATCAAGTAAATTTAAATCAAATCTTATTGCATAATTAAAATAATGAAAATCTTTCTCTTTTGATCTCCCCAGGGAAGACTGGTGAACTCCAAGCCAAGTTCTGCAATCTTTCCTCCATTGATGTTGCGCCAAGTATGCATCAAAGGCAAGATCTGTGATCAAAGCTCAGATAAGGAATCCAACAAAGTGTCTACATCAGGAGTCACGATTGCACGACTGCTGAGCTCGCCGAGAAGTGAACACTGCTTCTCCAAAATGTTGACCCCCATTACATCTTGTGCAAACACACACTTTGACCCAGAGCTCACCTGAAATATTTTGGCAATAAAAATGGTATCTTTCAGTTAAACAATCATAAAATCGTCAAGGGCTAATTTACAGGAGGTAATTATACATCAAAGGAGGTGTTTCCAAGCTTCATCTTGACAACGCCACTTTTGTACACGAGCAACTTTCCCATGAATCCAGCGGGCAAATCCTCCACGCCCTGATGTTTCTCTGATAAGGGAAGAGATCCTGGTAATTGGAAGAAGAGCATCTTTGGAGTTGCCCCGTCATCCTTTTATTTCCAAAAATAGAAACCGGTAAGGGTGGAAGTCAAGAAGAAAGATAACCATTCTCTCTCTCAATCTTTCTCTCTCTACAATTCTCTCCATTGCTTTCACTCTCAAGAACTCTCTCTCTCTCAAAAAAGTGGTAATGGCGGCACAGGGAACGAGCTGAGTGGAGGGCTTGTTTTTGAAGTTCTTCAATCCTTTCATTTCCAAAAAAGCAACCGATAAGGTTGCCTTTCAAAAAACAAAATTAAGATGAAGAAGATAAAAAATAGTATTTCTCTCTTTGAGATTCTTTCTCTATAACTTTCTCTTCACAAGATTACAACTTTCTCCCTCTGTAATTCTCTCTACTGCATTCTCTCTCTAGAACTCTCTCTCTAAGTGGCGTAGTGAGTGGAGGAGGGAGTGTTCTTTGGAGTTCCCCAATATCCTTTCATTTTTCAAAAAATAGCAACCAATAAGTGTGCCTTGAAAACCAAATAAGAAGAAAGCTAACCATCAAGCCAAGCTCCATGGCAGAATTACTTGGTGCTTCTTCATGCTGAGAACTCTCAGAAGCTTCCCCAAATTCCTCATCATCAAGGGTTTCTGAAAGAACAAATAATTTAAATGATAAAAAACCAAATTTTCATGAATTATGCAGTTAGGTAGAATCAGGAAGATTACAGCGATGAACTTTGGGGTTTAATTAAACTCACCAGGGTTCCCAGAATAAGGTCTTCTCAAAGGAAGGGTGACCGGATAATAAGAATAATAATCCTGAATTAATAAAACTTATCAAAAAATCAAATTTGATAAAAGCAAAAATCAAATTCTTCCATATATTTTTATGAAGAAATGTTAAATAAACTTACCCATGGCTCCACATATTCCTTTTCAAGTGTTTGGCTCGGAGCATCCACCTCATCTGCAGAGAGAAAATCAAATAAAAATAAGACGTGAGAAGACAGAAAAAAAAGTAAAATAAAAAAACTCTAAAATAGAGGTAAGTGAAGACCTTCATATTTCTGCAGAGGCTTCTGAGTCCCAAAGGATCTAGCATAGACGCTTGCACTCTGATGCCCAAAGGTAACTTGAATCGGGGCAGCTGCCATTTTATAACCATAAACCTCAAAATCTTTGTACTTGGAAATAATTTGAGCATGAAAATAGAGTTACAGATTTTTTTAAAAATATTAGGTTTTAATGATATCCTGAAGGGTGTCCTCAACTCTCTCACCTCTCTTTTCATCTTTCAGAGCTCTTCTCCCCGGGGCTAGATCAGCTTGCTGTAGAAAGGACATCATCATTATCATCAAAATTACAATCATAATCATCATTACCATCATCTCCATCATAATCATCACCATCTTCACCGTCATCATAATCATAATCATCATCATAATTACAATCGTAAGCATGATCTTGATCACCATCATCCCAGCACCATCATCATCATCAACAACAAAAACATAATCATCATAATTACAACCATAATCATGATCTCCTTCATCCCACCGTCACCATCGTCATCGTAGAGAGGAGAAAAAGAAGAAGAGAAAGCCGACCAAACCTTGACACGCCTCAGAAGCTCGTCATCTAGGACAAAACTAGAAGTCTCCTCAGGAGCCTCTCTGTTCTTGAAACATCAGAAAATATAAACATGGCGGCACTAAAAAAGCAAATAAGTTATACAAAGACGGATACCTCTTAATGGTCGGTGTTGGCTTGGTCGCCTTGCGAGCAGGAATCTTGGGCGCAAATTTAAGCTGTCAATTAAACGGAAAAAATTATTTAAGAAGAACTCAACTGGAGAAGAGAGAGAGCATTTATAAACTTGGAGGAAAACCTTTCTAGGTCCCACTCTTGCCGACAACTCGTCTCCCATTTCTGGACTCTAAGGGATGAAGCAGCAGTGGAACCTGAGAGGAGATGAAAAAAGGTGGTCTCGAATTAATGCCCATCTGGAGAAAATCTCACTTTGGTGAGGACCCGGAGAAGAACTTGCCTTGTTATAGAAGGTGAAGAAGGTTTAGCCGTCCACGAGAGGTTTAGCGTGGAGGGTTTTTGGCTTTATATACGGAGGGAATTTAGGCCAAGCCACATGCAATGTACAAACTTGAGCCCAATTACACGTTTGAGACTTGCAAAGAAACCATTCATTGCAGAACTCTTAACTTGGTAGTTTTTCTGGCCCATGCTTTCAAGGATGGTGATTGTTATCATTGTTGTTAAAGGATGCATAGATGTTGATAGAAGCATAAACAGGGGTAAGGTCCTGATTCTTGAAAGAAGAAGCTATTTGGACATGGATCAGTATCGCCTTTCTTTTGGCCCATGCTTTGTAAAGATGGTGATTATTATTGTTGTTGAAGGATGCTTATATGTTGATAGAATCATATGCATAGGTCAGATCATGAGTCTTGAAACTAGAAATTATTTGGACATGGATTGGGTATCGTCTTTCATCTTATGGCCTTTTGGATTGTTGGATATAAGGTGGATTGACCCCTCCAAGACAAAGCTTTGAAAGTTTTGTACCCCTTGAAGAAGGTTTGAATCAAGAATTAAGTAGATGAATAAAAAATGTCTTGGAAATATTGATAAGATATTTGTATCTTGAAAGAAAAACTAAACCATAAACACTATTTTTTGCATAGATTTCAACCTTAGGAGGTTAAGCTGGCTCTTTTGTTGATTGATGACTACCCAATGAGCATATACTCAAGAATTCATGAAATTTTTACTCGAGAATGAGAAATACATTATAAAAATCATTGCCAAGTAAGAGTAGAAGGGAATGACCTCAATCGTGCAATTAAATATCATTAAGATTAGAATGGAGAGATTTTGAAAGAAAGAGAGGAAAAGAATGGCATATCATCATTGAGGCTTCATCGTTAATGATAAGTGATGCGGGAATTTTTTTAAAATTGCACTCTTTTGCTTAAGTCATTACTCATCTCAAAATCACATCAAGATTTTTAAGAGAATCATTTGCAATTCTTTAAATTTTCATGATGAAGCAAATCCATGAGGTTGTTGAAAACACCCAGATACGGGTAAAAAAAAACCAAACTCGCCAATTTAGAGAAATAATCATGAATTAAATAGTATAGAGGTGAATAAGGGTCAAATCCACAGAGAATTAAGGTATTTTTTATGTAGTCTTTAAAATTCGATCAAATCAGACAATAAAATGAGGTAAGAAATTAAGGATTTCAATATTTTTAGAAAGATAACTTGAAAATCGAATCCATGGAATAAAAAATCACAGAGTTTGGATCAAGATTGGTGGAGAAATCGGCAAGCAAAGTTTAGAGAGAAATTCAGATCACAAAGAAAGAGAAAACCAAAATTACAAATGAAATTGACATGTGCACACACACGCACTCACACGCGCGCACTTGTACACTGTGTGACACATGGCATTCTCATAAGCCGCCATGTGGCGCCACCATTTTGTTTGTGCCATGTCAGCTGCCATGTCACCATGCGATAATAAAATTATTTTTTATTCATTTTAATTCAAAATAAATTGAAATTAAATTCATAAAAAATTTAGAAAAATTATAAAAAAATCCCCACAAATTAGAAAATTCATAACTTTCAAAACATAACTCCAAATTAATCTAAATTTGTTTCATTAGATCAGAAATTAAATTATCTATCATTCTAAAAGATCAAATTTAATAAAACAAGAGAATAAATTTTTATTTAAAAAATACACTCATTTCTTTTAGAATTTAAAACTTAGAAAAATAAATGAGTGTATAAAAAAATATTTATATTATTATTTAACATTAAAACCTAATTATAATCTTAAATAAAAATAGGGATAATCTAATCTTAAAATTATTTCTCTTAATTTATCATAATTATTCCTACATTAATACATTTTGAGATTATAACTTAATTTTTATAGAATGATAGATAAACACTAAAAAAAATGATAACATGCATTAGAATGGAATATTTTATGTCTTAATTTGAATTAATAATCATATATTTTCATGTATAACTTGCATGTTATCATTTCACCGTCTCATGTGATTCATGATTTCTTCTAGACAATTATTTTGCATCGAGCAAGAATAGTGATTTTGGATTTTGGATTTTTGTATCAATGGAAGGAAAACCATCCAATAAGATCCAATTTCTCTTCATAAAAAGGAGAAGACCAACATCCATCTTGCTGCAATATCTCAAATCTCATTCAGAAGAAGGAAAGGACGATACAATGTGGTTATAAAAATATCGTCTTCTATCTATTCTTGGATTATTATTATCCTTTATAATGTCCTTTTTAGCTCAATAATTTCAAATTATTTGAGTAAAATTTCCATAGAAATATGTTCTATATTCAGTTTTTTATTTTAAACATTAAAGGTAAATCAACTAGTTTGCATTTCCATGTATACGAACTAGTAGGTAACAAAAAAATGACCCAATGTGCTTGAGTTTAAGGTCAACCTCAAGGCTTTGAACTAAGCTTGAACAAATGCAATCCCAATCTCCATCATATACTCTATGTCTTAGTGCACTTGCATTTAAAATTAGCTTTAAGTGTATAACTCCCAACACGAACTATATTATCTTTGTATATTTCTTATGTTATAATTTCTCTTTTAAATGATATATGGCACTAATATTATCTCCTATCAATATTTTTATTAAATTTTGTAAACTTATATACATCAATATCACAAATATATATTCTAAGACTTTCTATTTTAATATCTAATTTTTCCAATTCATTGTGTAAATTAGTATTTTTATCATTTTAATCTTTAAATTAAATTAATAATTTTAAAATATAATTAGAAAATTTTCTATTTTCCTCCTCCATCTTATCTAGAGCATGCATACAAAAATTTACCTCCTAGCATAATATGTTTTTTGAATACCTTTTGTCTTGACTAGCACAAGACTTACTAAGACATAAATGAAAAAAAATGATTGACACAAATTGTATTCATTACTATTCTCGTGTGATGTTTGCAATGAAGGTCACGAATCTTTATAATTTATACGTGAATTATGAAAAAATCATAATATAATGATCACTAGTCTTTAAACATATATTATAAGTATTCCTATTCAAGAGATATTAAAAAAATATATCAAATAATTTGGAACGAATAACGTTATCTAATTTAACTCATATGATAAGTATGATTGATCGTATGACTATCGGCATGTAAACATCAAGGATAAAAAATAATTACTCTTTAGAGAAAGAGTTCACTAAATTGATCCCTACGAATCCCTGAATAGAATCATTTCTAATTACCAATTAATTGATTCATTACATACTTTTGTATATACTCTTTTGACTTGAGACACTAAAGACATCTTTATGATTATATTTAGACCATGAGTTACAAATCCCTAACAATAGTATCTAAGAGATGTCAATGATTAAATACGACATAAAGTCATTAAAGGTGATCACATAGTCAAGTGGGATCATCTACCATGCTAGTAAGAGAGATCGACTCTTGAAATGAGATGCGATTAAATCCTTGTCCAAGGTGATATGAATATTGAAAAAAGTATTATCGATGATTTTCTCTTCACGTCCGTACTAACTGGAGCGACCAATTATCATACATACCCTAAGTCATTAATGAGTCTTGCGCAAGTGAAGAATTATACATATGTGATAACCAATGATGTCAAGTTTTCATTTAAGAGTTCTTGTATACTCTAAAGCATGTGGTGTAGCTTGGACCCAACGAGCTAACAACTTGACTTGTATATTAGGTTAAATTGATCATCGGTTAATTAATCTATACACTAATATATTTAATCACGAAGGTTGACCAATATGTGTTATAAATTCTATGCAGTTATTAATTGGCGAATTATATGGACCTAGAGGGTCACACATAAGGTAAACTTATGTTTGTTGATAGATAGAGATATAATTTGGAGGGTTTTTGTCAACAATTTTACATATCAATGTCTAAGAGTACCCTTAAAAGCCTTGTGATAAACTCTTATTTTTCTTCTCATTTCTCTTTGGTGAAAAGCATTAAGATGAGATTGAATCGTCCAATGATCGTGTGGATACCAATAAACGCTAGATACTTGAGTAGTTTTAAAATATTTTAATGAACCTTGCAAGTATGGATTTGGATATATTATAAATGATAATTATTCGGATCTGATTCTCGATAAGGTTTCAAAATTTTGATTAAAAGATTGAACACATGGGAAGACATTGAATCAAACATTCAAAATGCACAAAATGCCAATAACCAATGATGCTATCATCTAGCATATATAAAAAATCCATACTAACAAGTTACATTGAGGTAGTTCTCAAAACTATTCAAGTGTTCAACCTCTAGTAATATTCACATGATCAGATCAAATGATCAGATCTTCACTTCAATGCTCTTGACTATGAGAGAAAAGAGAAGAAAAAAGAGAGTTTCTAGAAATTTTGCATGAACACAGAGTTCTAGTCATTCTCTCATTCTTTATGAGCATTAGGTATGTGAACTTTTCACAAAAAAAACTATTAGAATCATGTCTATATCCATCAATGTCTATAGACCTTATGCGTGTGATCCTCTAGGTCAATATATCTCGTAAGTTAATAATTTCATAGACTCAATAACACTAATTGGTCAACCTCATTAATTATTTATATACATATATAGATTAATTAATGATTCATTTAACCTAGTTGAGAGGTTGAATTTCTAGCCCATTAGGTGCCAAGCTACCACATGGTCTATGAGATATGGAGTACATAAGAACTCCTCTATGTACCCTTGCCATCATCGCCGAAATCGATCCAATTAATCACCGGAATCAAGGCTATTCGTCAAAATTCAGAAATCGCAATTCGTAGAGTTCAAGCGTCAATTTCTTCCTCGTCGATTTCTTCCTCGTTGATCATCGAAATCTTGATCTTAAGCACTCCGTGGATGCAAAAATGAGTCTAGAACCGATTGGGATCAAGAGATTCAAGAGATTTGGTGTCTAAACAGTTTGATTTACTCGAATTGCTCTCGAATGCTTTACAATCTCGAAGAACATCTCAATTTATAAGGCAATTTGGGCGTAACCGTCCGATCATCCTTTAATTTGTGATCAACGGCTCTGATGAAATGCATCGGATGCAAATCGTTACCGTTAAGTTGCAGCCGTTGGATCACCGATCGACGCTCGAGATGAAGCCACGTTGCATGTGTTGTAAAACGTATCAAAATGTTCGTCGTTGGATCGCGATCGGACGATCTTTATGCGTTTTTCGTTGGTTTAATCTCGACCGTTATAACTCCTCATGATCAACGATTGAGATTAAAACGCATCTGATGAATCCGATCTCGCCACGTACCCCCCTCACTTAAGTGAAGATCAATATCTCTGATTTCTCGCACGATCGGACGTCCCACGATGCGCCATGTCGCATCGCGCTCTTGATCATCAATTGCGATCGGTCGAACGCTTCAGATTACGCCACGTCATTTGCGCGCTTTAAATAATCTAAAAAATCAATTTTAAATTAGAAAAATAGATTTTTAATTTCGAAAAATCCTTAGAAATTCATTAAAAATTCAAAAAAATTCAGAAAAAATATGGAAAAATCCCTAAAAATTAGAAAATTCATAACTCTCAAAATATAACTCTAAATTAATCTAAATTTCTTTCATTAGATCAGAATTTAATTACCTATCATTCTAAAAAGTCAAATTTAATAAATAACAAGAGATTTAATTTCTATTTCAAAAATACATTCATTTATTTAAGATTTAAAACTTTGGAAAATAAAAATAAATGTATAAAAATTATTTCTCTTATTATTTAACTTTAAAAACTACTTATAATCTCAAGTAAATATGGGTTATGAAATTATTAATCTTTAATTCATCATAATTAACCCTAAATTAGTGTATTTTGATATTATAATGACTTTTTCATAGAATGATAGATCAATACTCATAAGTATGATAACATGCATAGGAATGAAATATTTTATTCCTTAATATGCATTAATAATTATATATTATCATGTCTAATTAGCATGTTATCGACTATCAAATCATAAATGGTCACTTGAGTCAGTACTGATGTGCAAAGAAAATTATCAAGAACACATTGTTTGATATTTCTAAACACATTGGCCAAGGATTTAACAACATCTCATTTCTTGGGTTATTTTCCTCTTATACTAAGGATAGATAATCCCATCTTGACCATAAAATCACCTTTAAGAACTTCATATCCTATCCAATTTATAAAATTTTAGAGATTTTGTGGCTAGAGATATGTAAATCATAGTCAAAAGGTAATCATCTATCCACAAAGACATCCTTGGTATCTCAAGTCTTAGGACCACATACAAAACCGTGACATGAATCAACATGATGGATAGTTATGTATAATACCATTCACGAATTCATATGGGTTAACTCAGTTAACTCTTTCTCCAAAGAGCACCCACTATCTATCCATGGTGCCTATATAGATAGTCATAGGATCAGCTGTAATATGATTACGAGTTAGATCTGACAATGTTATTCTTTCCAAATAATTTTATGTCCTTCTCGAATATCTCATGAATATGAATATTTAGAACATATATTTAAAGACTAGTCAATAATTATTATGATGGTTAATAACATACAATTTACACATGCAATTATATGATTATTAATACAAATTAAGGCATAAAATATTACATTCTCATGCATGTTATCATACTTTGAGTGCATATATATCACTTCATGCAATTTTAAGTTATAATCTCAAAATGCGTTATTTCAGGGATAATTATGAATAATTAAATAATATATTTTAGAGTAGATTATTCACATATATATTTAATATTATAATTGGGTTTTAATGTTAAATAATAAGAGAATATTTTGTATACAGTCATTTTTTTTAGTATTATTTTCTAAGAGAAAAGAGTGTATTTTTGAAATAAAAATTTATTATATTGTTATTTATTAATTTCACTTTTTAAAATGATAGATTATTTAATTTCTCATAAAAAATAAATTTAGATTAATGTGGAGTTGTATTTTGAAAGTTATGAATTTTCTAATTTTTCTAGAAATTTTGTAGAGTTTTTATGAATATTTTTGAATTTATTTAGGATTTATTTGGATTTTTAAAAATAAAAAAATTAATTTTTTATCACGCATTGACGTGACAGCTGACGCGGTGGCAGAATGTCATGTCGCCATGTGGCTGATGAAAAGAAATCGTATGGTCTTTGAATACACATGATTTCGTGTCAAAACAAAGTCCAAACTTACCAATTTTAAGATTAATTAATTAATTGAAGGGTATAATGGTAAATAAGGGTCAAATCCACGGAGAATTAAGGAATTTTGAGAGATATCTTTGAAATTCGATCAAATCGGATAATAAATTGAGATTAGAAATTAGGAAATTTATGATATTAAAAAGATAACTCAATTGTGAATCCACGGAATCAAAAATCAAGTGATTTGGATGAGAATTCGTAGAGTAATCGAAGTTTGAAAATGGGAAAAAAAAATTCGTAGCGTGAAATTGATTGAAAACTGAAATTAAAATGAAATTAAAGTTAATCTATGATTCAAAATGTAAAATTAACACTAAGTGATGAAAGATTAAGATGAAAACACGCAATCTAACCCAAAGGAGCCTTCGAAATGATCCAATTAATCGCTGGATGTATGGCTTTTCATTCTGCGTTTTTGAAGACAAAGATGGAGTTCAAGATGTGATTTCTCCTTGATCTCTCAATCAAATTTCGATTTCAAGCACTCCTTGGACGCGGAAACGAGTCAAGAATGCAAGAAAATCGATTGGCACTTGAATTGTGGTGTCTAAACAGTTCGATTAATCTTGAAAATCCAAGGGCAAGTTTTTGTTCACGAAAGAACACTGTAATTAAAGGAGAATTGGGCGTAATTGTTGATCTAACGGACGCATCGCGATCAACGGTCGTGATGATGTGTCGTTTCGCTAATCGGTGCATTTAATTGATGATCGTCCGATCATTGATGGAGGCTTCAGATGCGTCCACGTCACAAGAAGAAGAAGATGCATCGTTTCATCTCACTCGTTAGATCTTCATCTGATGGTACGATTAATCGGAAGATCATCTGATTAATCGTGACCGTTATAACTCCTTAGATGGACGGTCGATATTGATTCACTTAAGTCCCGATTGAAGCACGTGCGCCATCATTGATAGGGTGGACCTAAAGTCCACTGCATCGACGCGCGATCATCCACGTGATTTGAAACCAATGCTCCATGCTTTGCCATGCGTCCTGCAATCAAAAGAAAAGAAGGGAACATAGTCCCACACGGAGAAAAAAAAGAAACCTGTCGGCTATATAACGTGAGCTGAATAAGAGGGTTAGCTTAAATCTGAAATATTGGATGCTTATATGTACTATAACCCTATATTACAAAGTAAATATAAGTATGCACACGTCACATCTGTGGCCACGCAGCACTTGCGTGGGTCCGCGTGGCTGTGCCACGTGGCCTTGCGTGCCACGTCGCATCCACGTGGGTCCGCACGAAAAATCAAACCCTTCTTGTCCTTTTTTAACTTTTTTAATGCTTTAAAAATTCGAAAATAAATTTAAATAAATTCAGAAAAATTCCAGAAAATTCCTATGAATTGTAAAAATCATAACTTTCAAAATACAACTCCAAATTAATTCAAATTTATTTTGTTGGATCAGAAATTGAATAATCTATCAATATAAACAGTCAAAATATTAAAATAGTAAGAGAATGAATTTTAATTAAATAAATACATTCATGTGTTTTCTAAAATAACTTTATAAGAATACATGAATATTAATAAAGATCTCTTCTTATATTTTCATCATTAAAATATAGTTTATGATCTCAAATATAATTAGGATTAAAATCTTATTGTTTTAATTATGTATAATAATCCATAAATTGATGTATTTTTAGATCATAACATGAAATTATACAAAATGATAGAAATAAGCTTAAAATATGATAACATGCATACATTTGGAGTAATTAATGCTTTTATTTACATTAATAATCATGTAAATTCATGTATAAATAGCATGTTATCAGTGGCGCACATGTGTGTACGCATGTGCATGTGTGCGCGTGTGCGCACAAGTGTAATTAGTGGGTTAAGCATCCATTAAGAACTTCCGCTAACCCATTATATACACTTTTCTTATATACCCATCCGATTGCATTTATTTTTATCATGCGGGACTATCTTTCTTTTTCTATCTTCGCAAGTGATGTGGTGTGTTCAGAATCGTTCGATCAACGTGAATTAATGCGATTTAATCTCAGCCCCTCATTTTCACTTAAGTGAGGGGGTACGTGGCAGCATCTAAATGAACGACGATTTGTTTTATTAAAACGGATCAATCCTGGCCATTCATATGATTTAAATGGCCAAGATTTAAAGCGCCATCTAAGAATTTGAAACATTGATTCACGATTGGATGGACGAGATCTCATGACACTCTCTCTTCACGCTATCACATGGCGCGATCCTAACGCTTCAATGAAGATCTGATGGTCACGACTTAACCATAACGATTCGCCTCTTCAGATTCCATTGCGACCATTGATCTCATCAAGGAGAAGACGTGACAGTCACGCCTAATTTCAAAATATTATAAATTATCTCTCTTCGATGGAAAATATATTCTTAGATGTTTTGAGCTATCGAACTGTTTAGACATCTCAATCCTTTGAATCTCTTGATTCCTTTCCTCTTCTAGATTCATTTTCTCGTGTATAGAGTGCTTGAAATCAAGATTTCGTCGAGCAAATAGGGAGAAATCACCTCTTGAATGTTGAATTTTGTCTTCAAAATCATGGAAAGAAAAGCCATTGATCCAACGATCAATTGGATCAATTCAAGTGCAACTTCAGGATAGATCATGCGTTTTCATCCTAATCTTTCATCTTGTATCATTATATTTCAATTTTGAATAGTAGATTAGGTTAATTTTAGATTTAATTTCAATTTTTCGTCCTCATCGTGATCGATTTCTACCTAATTTTTGCTCCTTGATTTCTCTGTAAATCTTGATTTTTGATTACGTGGATTTATCTTAGAGTTCTCTTTCCAAATATACTAAAATCCCTAATTTCTCACCTTAATACGTCATCCGATTTGATCAAATTTGAAGAAGTCCCTCAAAAACCTTAATTCTTTGTGGATTTGACATTATTCACCATTATATTATCTAATTCGTGATTATTTCTAAAAATTGGTGAGTTTGGAATTATTTTTGACACTTATCCACATGTATTCAATGACCTCGCGGATACGTCTCGTCGATGGTATCATACTTCACGTAGTCATGGCATATGTTAATCAACTTCATTGCAAATATAATAAATTTTTTTTAATAAATTTGATTTCAATGAATATAAATGAGACAAAGATCATCAACATGGACTTGCATCATTAGTTAATTCCACAAGGAAAAGGGCTTGGACCAAGTATTATGGGGTTATTTGTTGGAGTAAGTAAGCCCTAGAAGAAACCCAGTTGGGTATCATCTCATATGATATAATAACAAGAGTCTGAAAATGTGATGGTAAAACATAGATTATTCGTAGAGAGCTGAAATACTATGTAAATCATTGCCTACTTTGTTGGTGTCATAACTTAGTCATCAAACTTGGGGAACCAAATTCAAGCTCCTTGGAAGGTTTCATTGAATTAGCCATCACCTTTGGGAACCAAAGTCAATTCCCTTGGTAAGCAATATCCTTGGCCAAATTCCATGATTTATTTGATGATTTATTTGAGACATTGTAAATGTCTCATGCATACTCAATTGACAAGGCAATCAATGATATTGATGAATTGATCAACAATTGATGATATACACATTTGGGCCAGATCATGATGTACATACAAAAAGATGACTAATTCCATGGGTCCGAAAATTTATCTGTGGGATATAGTTCTCCAATAATAGTGCACACTTTTTTTTTCTCTAGGATATTTCCCTAGTTTTACTTCAGATTTTTAGTATCAACCCAGTAACTTGATTTTATTATGTATAATGTGCATCTTTTATATAGAAAAGAAATTGAATTGTTTATTTGGATTGAATGATTTATCTCTGCAAGCTCAAAACTTAGTTGTTTGTAGAAAATGAAAGTGACAATAGTCAAGCTGAATTAAGAAATTCAAATGTAAAATAATAATTTTTGCACTCATATTATCACGATATCTTTATCATATATAAATATTAAAGATGGAAAATTTTGGAATAATGTAGTGAATAATGAAATGTTTTCACTAAAATAATAGTCGTTCTTCATAATTAAAGAGTTGTGCAACTGAAATGACTAATAATCACCACAAAAATCATAATTTATGATTCATTACTGTGTATTGACGGGACAAGACCGCGAGGTCATCGATTTCACACAGTCTCGTGTCAAAAATTTATTCCGAACTCACCAATTTTAGGGAATTTATAACGAATTGAAGGGTATAATGGTAAATAAGGGTCGAATCCACAGGGAATTAAGGTATTTTCGAGAGATCTTTTGGAAATTGATCAAATTGGACAATGAATTGAGGTGAGAAATTAGGGAAAATGGTGGTTTTAGAAAGATAACTCAAAGATCTATCCACGGAATCAAAAATCACTCGATTTGGATTAGTAATCGCGGAGAAATCAAAGATGGAAGTGGGAGGAAATTTTCGAATCGCGAAGAACATACACTGAAATTAAAATCGAAATTGAGCCAAATTAAGATCCTAAACCTAAAATTGATGATACATGACGATAGATAAGAGGATAAACTTGTTTTCTAACCCGAGATAACGATTGAATCGATCCAATTGATCGCCGGATCGACGGCTATCCATTCCGCGAATTCAATCGTGAACATCGGTGTTGAAGAGACAAATTCTCCACGATCGATCGACGAAATCTCACTTATAAACATTCCGTGGACGCGAAAATCGAGTCTAGAAGTGATTACAAGTGAGAGATTCAAGAGAGGAAGGGTATAGATGGGTCAATTAGATGAAATCCTTCTCGAATGTCTTACAATCACGAAGAACACTTCGTTTTATAGGCTAATTTGGGTGAAACCGTCTGATTGGTGCGTTTGGATCTCCATCAACTGGTCCAGATGAATTCGTAACGGTGAACCGTTACGATTATATTAAGGCCTTCCGATATTGAATGAACGCACCAGATTCGATCTCGCGATATGCGTTATAAAACGCATCAAACGGCGCCCGTTAGATCGCGATCTAACGCTTCAGATGCGTTTGATTGCGTGAAATCGTGGCCGCTATAACTCGATTAGTTAGGGCACGTGCGCGATCAGATGATCGGTGGTCCGCGCGTCTATCCGATTGGCGCGCTCTGATCGCGATCCAACGCCTCTCCCTTCGCCACGTGTCCTGCAATCAGTAAAACTGTGTGGGACTTTAGTCCCACACGGAAAAAATTAATGAAACCCGTCGGGTTTATAACACCCGACGGTTTAGAGGGTTAATATTCCCTTCCGTATGATGGAAGGCTGAACTTATTATACTATATAGAATATATATAAATATATTACACCGCGTAGGCGCCGCGTGGGCCCGCGTGGCGCTGCCACGTGGCCCTAAGTGCCACGTTGCATCCACATGGGACCCGCGCAAAAATCAAAACGCTTTTTGTTATTTTTAATTTATTTTAAACGTTTTAAATCGAAAAATAAAATCAGAAAAAATCCAAAAAAATCCCTAAAAATTGTAAAAATCATAACTTCCAAAATACAACTCCAAATTAATCCAAATTTCTTTCATTTGATCTGAAATTTAATTATCTATCATTCTAAAAAGTCAAATTATTTAAATAAAAATAGATTTAATTCTTATTTCAAAAATACATTTATTTCTTTATGATTTTAATTTTAGAAAATGAAATGAATGTTCATAAAAATGATTTCTCTTATTATCTAACTTTAAAAACCACTTATAATCTCAAGTAAATATAGGTTATAAAATATTTCCTCTTTAATTCATCATAATTAAGCCTAAATTAACACATTTTGAGATTATAACATAAAATTGCATAGAATGATAGAAATGCACTCAAAGTATGATAACATGCATATAAATGGAATGTTTTATGCCTTATTTTGCATTAATAATCATGTTTTATCATGTTAAGATTGCATGTTATCGTGTATTGTTGTCATGCCTCATCAAGTGTTGGGTTCTCAGGTCGATAAGCTTTCCAAAATTTTGATAAAAACATTGAATGCAGTGAATATATTGAATTGGATATTCAAAATATTAAGCACCAAGAACATATGATCCTTTCATCTAGTATGTGTGAAAAACCATACTTAAAGGTTTCCTTGAGGGAGTTCATACAACTATTTAAGTGTCTAGCCTCTAGCAGTATCCACACAATCTCCAGATTATTGAATCTCCTCTTCAAAGCTATTAACCAAGAGAGAAAGAGAAGAAATGAGAGAATTTGCATAAGGCTTGCATGGGCACTGATAACATGCATATTTAACTTGAAATATCACCATATTCAACTAATATTAATACTTATTTTATGTAATTATAATACATGTTATCATAGTTTTATGAAATTTTCTCCATTGGCATGGCATTTAACTAAAGTCCATATTTTTTTCATAATTTAGTGTTAATATATGTGCTATAGTGATGTTTGACCTTTTTCAAGGTCAAAAAACTTGAAATTAACCACTTTTTCTTGATTTTATTTTAACTTTAGTGGATTATTAAAAGAAGAAATTAGAAGAAGAGACTAATGGATGAATCAAAGTCAACTTTGAGGGGTTGACTTAATATTATTTTGAATTCATCATATTTTCTTGTTTAAATTTATATTTTAGGTGGCATGGGATTAAAAAAAAAAATTGTGATCTTATGGAGAAAATTTGAGTCAATAAGGCCTTTTAAATTGAAAGTTATGAATTTTTGAAGTTTATTTTATTTTGATTTTTCAAGAATTTTTTGGAATTTTCAAAGGTTAAAAAAAAGGTTTTATAAGCGCGTGACCCGCGTAGAGCTAACTTGGCACAACGCAGACACGTGGCGGTGCCTATGTGGCACCTATGTGGCGCATACGACACAGACGAAGCTTATTGGGCCCACAGGTATAGTGGGCCCATGAGTCAGGATAAGGGGGTGTACTAGGCCCAATGGGCGACGCAAAGCCTTAAGATCCTTTCCCCTTATATAGACAAAATTTTTGCTTTATTTGTTCCGTGTGGGACTAAAGAATTCCCTATGTACGCAAGCGAAGTGTCAGCTTGAGAGGTGTTGGATCAAAGCACACGAAAAGAGTGTGTGTTGATCTTGTGGACTTCGGTCCACCAGATCGCGATCAAGTGCACGTGGGTAATTTAGAGCCTTCGATCGCATTAGTGAAATCCGATGGCTACGACTTAATCTCACACTCAGCGAATGATAAAGTTACATGTGGCTGCCTAAGGACACTTAGATGAAGATCAGACAGCGAAAATAAGGAGGAAGTGAGCCCCCGTTGTGGGATTGTGGTCCACTTATCACGCGCGATGTGGCAACATCGTGGCTGTTCAAGCGTTCTTCAGCGAATCAGACGGCTCAGATATTTCACGATGAATCCTTCTATAACTACAAGTTCTCTCTAACGGAAATGTAACTTTTGATTAAACGTGAAGAAATTAAGCATTTTTAGAGGAAGATCTTACGATCTTCGTGATTCTCTTGCATTCTAGGCACAATCGTGCATGGATTGAGGCAAGTTCATCACGAATTATTGCGAGAAAACATTTGGAAATTGCCCCTTGAACGCCGAAAGCACGACGAAGAAGGAATCAGATAAATTCTCAGCAATCAAAACAATTTGAAGCTCAATCTTCACGTCAATTGGGTTAGTAGTGTGATTCCTTCGTAATCCTTGCAATTTAGATAGTTTATATTATATTTAGATAGGTGATTAGAGTTTAGGAACAAGAAATTAGGTCATTTTGCCTAAATTTGATCTCGGATTTTTGTTGATTTCCAAAAAAGGATTTATCCCTGATCTTAAGTTCAATGTAAACGAATTTAGTTTCATTGGATTCCTTGTTCAATCATCTTTCTATGGATATGTGATTCATCAATTTTCATCAAGATTTGACCCCTCAATTTGTTGTTTGACCAACTGTTGTTCAAAAATCAATCCAAATTTGGGCGTTAACTTGCGAGGGCTATTAGTCTCAATATAAAGGTAAAATTGAATAATTTTGGTGCATTTGGATTCCCCTAATCATAAACTTTCTATTCGTAGGCTGGATTTGGATGTCATTTGATTAGTCAATTTAACGATTTTGACCAAAACCTTCATTTCGGGAACTTTTTGTTTATTGATTTTCAATAAATCATAGTAAATCCAATTATTCTATTAAAATCATAATCTTTATATCAAAATTCTCCTCTTTCTCTCTAGTTTCTGAAAATATAATTTTCGTCATAGTTTCTCACTTTTTCCTCCTTGATTTTACATAAAGTCAAATTTTGGTCAAGTCAATGCCATGACCTTAATTTTTTACTTTTATTCTCCAAATATTTTTCAAAATTCATAAAATATCTTCTCTCATATATTAGTACTATTTTCATTGATAATGTATCATTTTCAATTCTTAAAAACCCTAATTATACTTAAGTTTGACCAAGTCAACTCTTTCGATAAAAGTCAACTGTGTTATCTATGTTTTGACCCGATCTCATCAGTGTACTTGATTTCTGATTTGTAAATTATCGTAAGTTCAGAACTATAAATTTTGTTTGACCGATGATCGTGTGTTTCAACGACCGGACTAAATCGTTTTCGTCAGGCACCTAGAGTTGGGGCCATTCTCCCCTTATTTATAAACATTTTTATGTATATTTTTCATAAGAACCCTCATAATTATATTTATATCTACCAACATCCAAAGACCTTATGTGTGTTACCCTCTGGGTTCATATATCTCACTAGTTAATAACTCTATAGGCCCAATAACATCTTATTGGTGAACTTAATTAATTTTCTACATCAACATATAGATTAAATTATCACCGATTGATTTAACCCAATTGATAGGTTGAGTTGTTAGCCTATTGGGTACCAAGCTACACCACGTACTCTAGGAGATATGAAGTATATAAGAACTCACTTATGTAACCTTTCCATTATCGATTACCATATATGTATAATCCTTCATCCACTCAAGACTCATAAATGACTTAAGGGTACGGTCAACGGTCAAACCCTAATCAGTCACTCAAGTTAGTATTAAAGTGTGTAGGAAATCATTGGGAACTTTTCTCTCTGATATTTCCATTACCTTGGCCACATCTCATTCCTTGATTCAATATCTTCAAATATCAAGGACGGACAATCCTATCTTGACCACACAATCATCTTTGAAGGCTTGTAATATATGACATTTTAGATACCATATCCAATATATGAAATTTTAGATATCTAATGGTTAGGGATTTTTAAGTCATAATCAAAACACAATCATACATCTACAATATGTCTTTTGCGTCTCAAGTCAAAGGATCACATACACAACTATAACCTGAATCAACTTGATTGACAGTAAGGTATAATATCGTTCATGGATTCATACGAATCAATTCAGTGAACTCTTTCTCCAAGGAGCACCCACTACTATCTTTAATATCTCTACACCGATGGCTATAGGATCACCTATATCATATGGACTGGATTAGATAATAATGCTATTTCTTAATAATTCGATGTCCTTCTCGAATATCCCACGAGTAGGAATGATTAGAACATATATTTAAAAACTATTGATCACTATATTATTATCTCATCATAATTCACTTAGTCATTGCATATGATCATACACTTCATTGCAAACATCGCCGCACACAATTGGAAATCACTTGAAGTGAATCAGTGAAAACTTCAAACAAAGTCACACGTGATAATGAAACAGAGCTCCAAGGAAAAGAAAATTGCATGCGAGTGTCTAAAATGTTGAAGAAGGTATGATGGTGACAATGTCTCCTCCTATCTTGAAGAATTTGGTAGAGTGGGTATACAAACTAAATCCCGCCTACAATAGAGCAAGGAAGAAAGTGACACACAATGTTGAAAAAGAAGGGGATGAGATTAAGAGTTTAGGGTTTTCACAATCAGCCTAAATGACCGATTTGGGCCCAGCTAAAAAGAGTTATTTATTCATGATTACTAAATTTATTATAAATCTTAGAGTTATTAGATTTTTCTTTAGGTAATAGGCACGTATAATAATTATACATTTGGCCAGGAAATAATAAAAGATCTAAGTCAAATACAAACAAAATAATATTTTATGATATTTTCCTCATGTGAAGGATAATGTAGACTTCTCTTAACAACATTAATTTCAAGATCAAAGGGCCTCATTTCCATTTCTCCGACCTTTTTTTTAGTGCTGGCCTCTTTTGATATTAATTGTTGGGTTTTTCTTTTTAAGTAGTGCTCCGTGGGAGTAATTCCTCCAGGAAAAGTTTTATGATCTTATGAAACATGTAAAATTCTATTAAATTTGAGTTTTTATTTCCAACAAGAATGTTATAATCATCAACAAAATATTAAATGAGCCAGAGCTGCCATAATTCGTTCTGACCATTGCTCTTCATTGTATAAATTTTAGGAAGTTACTTGGGTGACCCTATGGATAGAATACCGTCCCATATTCTCCCCTCAAATGTCTCAAGATCCTATTCTATGATCTAATCAAGAACCTCGCTTTCTCTAACTATTATAAATTTTTTTCCATAATTTAACTACGAGAAAATTTCCCAAACAAAGGTTGGACATTTTTGAATTAAAAGGTATCAAGTGATGAAATTTTGTTATGTAGGAAAGATGGCCGAGTAGTTCAAGGCGTAGCATTAGAACAGCTATGTAGTTGTCGATTGAGAAGCAATCCATTCTATAATCCATAACTAATAAGTGAATTTAGTGCAGATCCAAGAATCGAGGTTTTTGACATCACGGGTCTTTTTTGAATGTATTATAATTGGTAGACTATAGTCTACACACACATGTATTTTTATAAATTTCTCGAAGGGTGATTGATGATCAAATTTAGTAGGTTTTAGTATTCAATATTTCTTCGATATGATATCTTTCCACTTTTTGGACATTTTTCATTTATTGGATCAAAGTTTTTTGATAGTTATCATGCAATCCCATGCATTGATCTATATATTTCAGCTTTTCTTGGTCAAGGAATTATCCGGTTATATGTTTTTCAACTGCTTTTCTTGATCAAGGGATACCCTCGATCGTCGATCCGGTACCAGATCCTGCTCGTTGTTGACGATCCGATCGATAGAAGCTGTCAGTCAACGGCCAATCATTGCCGTCAGATTAACGATCTGGATCACGGCATTTCTGAAGATCATTTTCCAGAGAGAGAGAGAGCTATTTGGATTGTTATGGCGGCTGTGGGGCCCACATGCGTCATCAAATCGACACGCGTCCCTCAGCTGCAAGAGATACTTTTCATGCCTACGTGGGATTACACGTGGGATCTAGGACGTCGACGCATCTTTCTGCTGACTGAATACTCCCATCTCGACGACAAATCGTCTTGTTTCTACTCTCTCTCTCTTCCCCTCCTATGTTACAATTTAGGGTTTCTTTCTCTCTCATCTCTTTCTCTCTCTTTCTACTCCGTCCTTCTCTCTTGATTAACAATCATTGCCGACGGCTATGGGAGGGAGATCGCCGCCGGAAATCCGTCCGTCAGTTATTCTCTTGCTCCGTTTTAATTTTTTATGGCGTTCCTCGAATTAGGTTTCCCGATTCGTCAAATTTTCGATTTCTTGCTCTTTCTTATTCAATTGCTGCATTTCTATGCAGAATCCCTACGCTTCTGTTGGGTTACGCGGAATCATGGTTGAATGCTAAGGTTCGTTGAGGAATGCGTGATGACTCTGTGATTTGGGGGAGGATGAGCTTGGCGGCGATTTCCTCGCTCTATTCGGGCCCTGGGTCTGGAGATTTCTCGGGATCATGATCTAACTGGGAAAGAGTGGAGAGGAAAATCGATGGCGCGAGAGGATGGAGTTAGGGCCGGTGTGACGTCATCTGGATTGGCTGTTCTCCTATCCGGAGAAGAATGTTCAAAGGGAAAACACCGAAAATCTCATATGATTTCTTCCTGCGATGATATCCGCTTTCTATCTGCCGAGACCATGCTTGAACACGTCTTTGATCTGCCGAGCAAATCCCTAAATCTTACGAACCGTGCTGTTGATATTGATCTCGTGCGGAAGATCGTTAAAGATAGGCTTTGGAGACATGAGATCGGCAAAGGCGAAGGATCCCGGTCTGGTATCGTTGTTATCGATGAGAGCAGCGTTTGTGGGGATATGAGGTCTTTACTGCATCCTCTACAATTAGAAGGTGCAAGCATGTTCAGCAGTGCAAGAGCTAGTGCCTACGTTTCGAGAGGCAAATGGATGTATGAAGTGGAGCTGGAGACGGCAGGTGTTCAGCAGATTGGATGGGCGACGCTTACGTGCCCATTCACGGATAGAAAAGGAGTTGGAGATGCAGAAGACTCATACGCATTTGATGGGAAGAGGGTAAAAAAATGGAACAATGAATCCAAGCCCTACGGGCAGCCATGGGTTATCGGAGACGTGATTGGCTGCTGCATTGACCTGGACGAGGGTAAGATCTCCTTCTACAGGAATGGTGAGTCTATGGGTGTCGCTTTCACTGGCATACGACAGAGCTCATGTGAGTCTATCAACTATTACCCCGCCATTTCTCTTTCTCAAAGAGAGAAGTGCTTTCTCAATTTTGGGGGCAGGCCATTCAAGTACCCAGTTGAAAGCTTCCTCCCAATTCAACCTCCTCCACACCAGATCTCCTCCATTAATCACCTGCTCCGATGTCTCTCCCGGATTCTTGATCTACAGAACTTGGATCAATCTGATCCTGTCTCCTTGGAGAGATTAAGGCGGAGCAAGAGATGCCCTCTCCTCGACTTGCTCTTTCAACCTATATCCCGCGGAATCTGCAAGGTGCTCTTTGAGGAAATTCCAGCTGATGGTGTTGTGCTTGAGCACATCGCAGAGAGCTCATTCCTTCCGTTCTTGCTGGAGCAATTCTCACCGCAGCAGCTGCATAACCAAGAAAACCTCAACAGAGTAGTTGATCTCTTCCTCGAGTTCCCCGGATGTAGACCAATCTTCCTCCATCTCATTCTGGCGCTCTCTTCAAGCTGCAGGACATCGCCTCTTGTTCTGCTGGATTGCCCCTTTTCAGGGTCCTACCCCTTTCTCTCTCTAGCTTGCCAGATTCTCCGTCACAAGGAGCTTGTGTCCCTCTGGTGGTGTTCTCCAGAGTTCTACTACTCTCTGGAAGGATTTCTCTCCAGGAAAGCCCCCAACAAGCATGACATTCAGCAGTTGATCCCTTCTTTCTCTGAAGAATCGTATCTCGAATCAAGCATGATTCTTGCAACTTCCGCAATCTCCGGAGCCTTCGACAAGGTTTTTTTGAGTCCCTTTATGAATTTTTTTTCTAATCAAAGATTGAATCCTTTTTTCTTCATTGGCCATTGAAAGATTGAGGAGCTGCATCGAGAGCTTTGCCAGATTGTGATCAAGTTCATACCTCCATCAACTCCGGGTGAAGCCCTTGGTTCTGTGTTCAGGATGTTCCTGCAGAACATGATAGAGAAGTCGAGTGTTGCAGAAAACAAGACGTCTGCCAACAACTCTTCTCTGGTCTCTCTCTACATGGTGATTCTACATTTCCTGTCCGAAGGGTCTGCTCCAAGAGGTATCTCTGAGAGGTCCGGAGGCTTTCTACACAGAATTGGAAAGCGGACTTTCCCCACTCGGCTTCTTTTAAAGGGGGATCCTTTCAGAACTACCATTCCAAGGCTGGGAGGGTCCTTTTCCTGTCTGACAAAGCTCCAAGAAAAAGAGGAAATTATCTGGGAGGAGGGTTGCCTGGATGAAGAAGAGACTAGGGTTACACATTCTGGTCTTCAGACACCTTGCTGTTGTAGTTTCTCTGAATCAGACTCTGGTTTGATAAAGATAGCTAAGAGTCCTGCTAGCTACTTACAAAAAGATAAGCCTAATGTTGGGTGTGCTCACATGTCTGAGAGCTCTTCGGGGCGGGTTGCAAGCTTGAATGATGATATCGTGGAGAAGCCCAGAGGTCATAGTGACAGAAACTCTGTTACTGGGTTGAAGAATCTTCAATGTCAGAATCCTGTCTCCTCGGCAGCACTTAGTGAGGAGGAGCTTCTTGATGCGGTTCTCTTTCTCTACCATTTGGGGGTTTCGGCGAACTTTAGGCAGGCATTTTACTACAAGTCTCATCAGACGTCACTGGGGGCTATGCTGGAGGAAGTTGAAAGGCAGATGAGTGAGAAGATTTCAATGGAGCAGCACAGGGCTTTGAAGGAGGCTCGGAGTGTCTACCGCGAGGAGTTTGTAGACTGTGCGAGGCAATGCACTTGGTGAGCTGGGATTTGTCGGCAGTTGAGAGTGAAGAAACTTGTGATCCTTAAGTTCTCTCTTCTTTGACTTCCAGGTATCGCTCTTCTCTTTCTTCTCGGTGGAAACAACGGGGTGCTTATGCTCTGTGTGTCTGGGTTGCGGAATTGCTGGTTGTTCTTAGCCATGATGACGAGCTCTTTCAACACGTCCCTGAGTTTTATCTAGAAACCCTGGTATGTTGCTTTTCTCATCCATTCTCATTCTACAGTGTTCTCTCTATCTATTTTTTCTTCATCTCTTTTTATCTATTTTACCCTCTTAAGCTGTTTCTCTTTATCTACAGTGTCTCTTTCAATCTTTGTAAATCTCCACAATCTATTTGGTTGTGTATCTATCCCTTCTCTCTCTATCGATTTCTCTTTACAATCTAGCTATCTGAACAAATGTAGGAATGTATACTACCTCCTTGTAAAAGAGCTATCCTCCTATGTAACTATACATGTATCTGTTGACCTGTCTTTTTGTCAGTCGGTCTTTAGATTGTTTGCCTGTCTTTTTGTTGATTGGTCTGTTGGTTCATCAGTCTGTCTGTTCCATTGGTCAGTCAGTCTTTCTCTGACTATCTGTTTATCTATCCCTACATCTTCATCTGTCTGTATTTCTGTCTCCATAATTATCTGTCTGTCTCTCTTTTTCCACGTACCGCCCTGCACTCTCTCTCCATCTCTCTTTACAATATATCTCTCTCCATCTCTTCTTGTACCCTAAAATTTTCAAATCCTCCTGCAGGTTGACTGTGTAATGTCCCTGTGCAGAAGTGATCCTCCGTTTGTCTCCCCTTCGATCTTGATCAAGCAGGGACTGTCTTCCTTTGTAAGTGAACAGTCCTAGCTATAACCTTCCATTACACAAATCACCGTGAACTCTAACTCTGTTCTTCCCAGGTGACGTTGGTGGCAACTCACTTCAATGACTCGAGGATTGTAGGTGCTGATCTAAAGGACCTTCTTCTCCAGTCCATCTCTTTCCTGATCAGGCAAAAGGACTTTGTAGCTGCCTTTGAGAGTAACAAGCTTGCCTTGGAGAGAATGCCGAGAGCGCTGCTTGCCTCCTTTGACCAGCGCTCTTGGATCCTCATTTCGAGCGTGCTCAACCATCTCTGTGGCGGCTCGGGCTTTGGCCCATCCAAGCTCGGGGACTCTTCTTCCTCGTCTCTCTTTCAGGTCAGATGGCACAGGGAATCTACTCACTTTTCCCCTACCCTTCTTTCCTTTTTTTAGAGTTAAGATCATTCGTAGGGACAGTCAAAACGGATTTATCGACCGACTGATCAACAAGCAGTCGCTTAATCGATTGCTTATCGACTTCCAAACAAGCACAATTCAGTGGGTTGTGTGAGATCAAAATCAATTGATTAAGATCAAGATAATCAAGATGACCACTGTAAGCAGCAGATCTGCGGATCAATGGTGCACTGGCTCATCAAATTTCTCTCCCCTCCCCGTTGGCTTCCACCACTGCTGACAGTCTGTCTGTCTGTCTCCCTCCCTCTCCTTCTCTCTTCTCCATTGGCAGTAGTAACCATCCTCAATGTCAGCTTCCTCCAGTGGCAGTGGTGGCCACACCCCCCTCCTTTGCCTCCGATGCGTGCATGCCTTACTCCCTCACTTCGTTATCCTGCATGATTTTGGTCAATTTAAATTGATAAAATTAATCAATCTCAATTGGCTCTGATAAATTGTCAATCACGAGTCGATCGATTCTAATCAATGACTGGCCATCCCTAGTCATTTGGTATGTTTTGGTTTATTTGGGCGTATCTGTGTAGTGTATTTGTAGTTTCAAATTATTGATTACTTAGAACTCTATGGGCGTATCTCCTGGTTGGAGAGCACTCTCGTTCTGCTGGTTCTTTTATAGGTTAGAATTAAGGGTAGTTTGGTTTCTACATCTTTACTATCAATTCTAGCATTCTTATTCTTCTTGTCTTTCTTGTTAGAAATGTTTAAAAAATTCATTAATCCCTTCATTTTTTATCTTATTTTTTAAGGGTAGTTTTGCAATTTTCAGCTCGTCTAGGAGGCGTTTTTGTAGTTTGTATTAGTTGCCTTTTGCCTGTCATAGGCAAGGCTCTCTTGAATGATGTAGGCAAAATTTCCACACTTTGTGAGCTAGGACTGTTTCCTCTCTGGCTAGCTTTCCTCTCTGTCACCCAAACCCTAGTTTTCTTGTTTCTCATTTTTTGTCTCTTCCGCTTCAGACTTTGGTGCGGGATACTTGCGTCGCAGATGAACAGCTCCTCTCTTCCTTCCTCAATCAGCTCTTCAACACCCTCAGCATGATGATGACAGAGTTCTCCATCCTCATTCGAGATGCCCAGGAGAACTATCAGGTACATGATGATCAGTGATCGTCCTTCAGTAGCAAGGCTAATTTTGTCCTTTCTGCAGTTGTTGGATCCTCAACAGAGAAAATGTGGGATCATCTTTGATCTGTCCTGCGGATTGGCCAGGATTCTCGAATTCTTCACCTCGTCAATCCCCCAGTCCTTCCTCCAGGGATCTGATATGAACCTTCGTAGGTTGACGGAGCTCATCATTTTTGTGCTGAACCACCTCATCTCCAGCTCAGACTCCGATATTTTTGACTTGTAAGTGACAAGTACTCTGTTTTTCTTGAGTGAGAGCAGTTAGGGATGGCCAATCCAGATTGAACTGACTATCCGATTCTGATTAATTTCGATTCTATCAGCATAGACTCACGGTCAATGATCTGATCGAGTGGCTTTTTTCTTGAATTGTGTCTGGCAACTTAAACATACAATCCATTGCCTATCTTGACCATCAATGGCCAGATGACGGCTTAGTCGATCTGGATCGCCTGATTGTTGTTCCGCCAAATCGATTGATGATCTAAATTGATAAGGCATTTCTGAAAATCAAGATTGTCAATCAGATCGCCAGATCCGCTTTCCCCTTCCCTAAGAGCACTAGTTCTTCCTCTAATACATTTTTTGCAGATCACTCAGGCGGCCTGGGCATTGCCCTGAGAAGATAAGCCATGCCATGATGCTGGGGCCAATCGTCGGGATCATTGTCAATCTGGTGGAGGCTAGCGCTGATCCGATCAACAGGAACAATTTGGCCGGCATGTTTGCTTCGATGGACTCTCCTGCCATCCACATTGGTTTGCAATACCTCTTGGGATACAACTGGGTAAGTGCTCTCTCTCTCCCCACCCCCCCTCTTCTTCCAACTTGGAATTCTTCCCAATATAATGAATGATTCATTTACAGGGAGATGGAGATCATCAGGATAGGTTACGAAAGTTGGAGGCATTTGCGGGTTTACTCAGGTGCAGGGAAGAGCCTTTCAGAGATGTAGAGGGCGAGAGCGAGGAGTGCTGCATATGCTTCAATGCAAAGGTCAATGCCATGTTCAAACCTTGCTTGCACCAGTCCTGCTTCGGTTGTATCACACGGCACCTCCTCAACGGGAACCGTTGCTTCTTCTGCAATGCCACCGTTGTTCAAGTGTTGAAGATAGACGAGGAATTCTAGTGTCGAGGCAGTTGGATCTATCTTTTTAGTTATTTTCTTGTAAAATGAGATTTGGATAGAGTAGAAGGATAAAGGCAAACAATGACCTGGTCAATGTCAATGGCAGCCTATTTTTTTTTGCAAACCCTAGGGGGAAGGGGGACCATTCTGCTTGTACATATGAGATGTAAATGTAAAGGAAGAGCATACTATATTTATCCTTTTCTTTATTGATGTATGTTCCTTTACATGTAAATGCAAAGAACCTGTACGTCTCATGGGAATAAAGCCTGATCCAATCGACATGCTATCTGGATCAATTTGGTCTGTCTTCTGCTTGACGACGGGCTCGACATTTGCTCGATCAGATCTCCAAAATAGTCTATCTACGGCCATAGTTGATGGGTTCAAGGATTCTCACCTGTCAGATCAAACCCAATGTCCAAGGCCTAGTTGACCTGGACTGTTGATCTCCAGGAGTGAAAAAGAATTCAGCAAAACTTGTTACGCCAAGTCAGATTCACAACTATGAATTTCCTCCATTTAAAACTCTCTCTCTCTCTCTCTCACGCACACACTCTTTCTATCTCTCCTCTTTTTCTGTCAAGTTTTTGTCTCTATGTGTCCAGTTGACTAGATAATGAATACTTATCATCAGTACTACTTGGGTCAAACGAGTCAACCCCTAGGTGTAACCTCCTTTCATAACTCACTTTATAAATATGTCAAATAGTTTCTATCTTGTAGAAGTCAAAATCGGGAGGGATGGAAAGGATAAGACTCAAGAAGTGCTTACATTCTTGCGGCTTTTCTTCTCTTCGATTCCTGATTGCGTGAACCTCTTCCTTAAAAGCTCAAGCACTTCTTCAATCTTGACACCCTTCACTGCGAGAAGAACCATGGCGTGGTACATGAGATCCCCCATCTCTGACGCTGTCCTTGATCGATCCTCATTGCTCAAAAGCGTCTGCACCAGTTCTTCTGCTTCTTCACTGCAATAGAGTATTTCCCGTTGATGATTATGATAAATTATGCATCATGGATGATACGCATACCGAATTTTGCTGCAGAGAAGCTCATCATTGAGGAGTAGCTTCTTTGTCCATGAAGGTTTTCCTTCCAAGTTGGTTCCCAGTTCATCCTTTCGTTGATTTATGGTGTCTTCCAATGAGTACAGAGTGGTCAGCGCCAGCTCATTGTTTCCCTTCTCAGAGAAATTTGACAGAAGACAATCAGATGATTCAGGAATCCTTGTCAACTGCTGAAATTGTCCATTAATATCATAATTACTGATAGAAGGCTTTTCGGCATTATACTGGAATCCTTGGTCAAAAAAGAACCAGCAGTGACGTGGATTATTCAGGCAAGAAAAAGTTTGATTCAGAGGGAAAAGAAAGAGTTGGAAATTTGGAGCAGAACTATGATTCCATTTGCCGATCATTAAAATAAGAAATTAAGGGAAATAAAGGGACCTGTTCTTCGTTCAAGATGGCTGAAATCGATGAGAAGTAGCAGGTTTCTGATCCAGTATGGCAGGTAGGCCCATCCGGCTTTCCAAGATACACAATCGAATCACGATCACAATCGAGGAAGATGTCGTGTACATTAATGAAGTTCATCGAGGTTTCTCCTTTTGTCCAGAGGGAAGATCTTGACCGGCTGTAGAATGTTGCTTTCCTGGAGGTGATCGTCTTGGCTAGGGCTTCCCTGTTCACAAATCCTTGCATTAAGATTGCTCCGGTGTCCAAGTTCTGCGCGATAGCCACTGCTAATCCTTTCTCGTCCCATTTGATGCTGTTGAGCAGATCATCCACCTGGTCAAGCAGAAAAATTGATTGATCGATTCCTGATTCAGATTGTTAGAGCGAATTACAAAAGAAATTCGATATGCCAATTAGGCTATCAGATTCTGTGACGTTTCAGCCAAAATTGTTCGTTAAGAGAGATCCGAGGGGGAAGAGGAAAAAAAATGAGGAGAATCTATACTTTGTACAGAACCTCAAAAGAAGGTTCAAGTTATTCATGAAAACCGCAAAACAAATTCTACATGCGAGAAGATCGGTGGAAAAGGTTTTCAGATTTCAAAATAAAACCAAATGTGAAAATTAGGAGACAACCAGCGATATTTCTGCTGGAATTTCTCCTCGAGAAACATCAATAAATGTGAGGAAGGATAATTATTTGAGGAGAATCAGGTCTCGGAAAGACCTAGGGTTACAAAACCATGAATGAGGTCAAAGTGCTCTCTTCGACCGATGAAGAAGTTCATACGCGAGGATTTAGTACCTTCTGATCCTCTATCGAACGCTCGACCGCGGAGGAGGCAAAAACGCGGGATCCGACTTTCCTCTTCAGTAGACCTCTCAACGCTCCACCTGAAAAACGAGCAGGCAATCGAATGCTCTTTCCTCCAAAATCGGCGAGGACTTTGGGAGGCGATAGCATAGCGAAGGCGGGAGAGAGAGATGACGTGGCGACATCCATAGCTACGTTGTTCCGAGGGGACTGAAGGAGCTCCAGAATTACCTTTTTCAGGTGGATTTTCAAAAAAGGCTAATTACCCTTTTTAGGCATCACTATTCCAGAAATTAAAATAATTAATTTTTTATGCATTATAGCCAATGGAAAAAAAATAAAATTTGATGCATTATTGCCAATGGAATTTGGATCCACATTTGCTTGGTTCGGCCCTTTCTATTCTTCTCCTGCCCAAAGTGAACACTCCGAAGAGAGAGCAGGTTGCTTGGCATTATGCAAGTGTCAAGGCATTAGCCTTGAGGTAACCTCGTCCCCTGACAATCAAGTGTCAAGGCATTAGCCTTGAGGTAACCTCGTCCCTTGACAATCAAGTGTCAAGGCATTAGCCTTGAGGTAACCTCGTCCCTTGACAATCAAGTGTCAAGGCATTAGCCTTGAGGTAACCTCGTCCCTTGACAATCAAGTGTCAAGGCATTAGCCTTGAGGTAACCTCGTCCCTTGACAATCAAGTGTCAAGGCATTAGCCTTGAGGTAACCTCGTCCCTTGACAATCAAGTGTCAAGGCATTAGCCTTGAGGTAACCTCGTCCCCTGACAATCAAGTGTCAAGGCATTATGACAATCACAATAAGAGAGAAAGTCTTGTTTCCTAACCTCATCCCATGATTGTTGGGTTCTGAGGTCGATAAGACTTTACAAAAATTTTGATCAAAACATCGAATATAACGAAATATATTGAATTAAATATTCAAAATATTGAGGCACTAAGAATAGATGATCTGATCTAGTGTCTAGATGATAAGATATATATTATCATCTAGAGGTATCCGTGAGGATACCTCTAGATCTATATATCTCACTAGTTAATAACTCTATAGAGAAAATAACACTTTATTGGTCAACCTTAATTAATAATCCACATCGACATATAGATTAATTAATCAACAATCGATTTAACCCAATCGATAGGTTGAGTTGTCAGCCCGTTAGGTGACAAGCTATACCACATACTCTAGGTAATATAAAATATATAAGAACTCCTTTATGGAACCTTTCCATCATCGATCACCATATATGTATAATCTTTCATTTACATGAGACTCATGAATGACTTAGGGTTTAGTCAACTGTCAAACCCTAATCGATTACTCAAGTTAGTACTGATGCGTGTAATAAATCATCGAAAACTCCTTTATCTAATATTTCTATTACCTTAGCCAAAGATTTCATCGCATCTCATTCTTTGAGTCAATCTCCTTAAATACTGAGGGTAGATGATGTAATCTTAATCGCACAATCATTTACAAGGTATCCTTACAAAGGTGGATGATATTTCTATGAATAAGAAAACATACTTACAAAGTTTCCTTGAAAGAGTTCTTGAAGCTATTCAAGTGTCTAGCCTCTAGCGGTATCCTCACAGTCTCCGGATGGTTGGATCTCCTCTTCAAAGCTCTTCACCAAGAGAGAAAGAGGAGAAAGGAGATAATTCTCACAAGGCTTGCATGTGCACCTTGAGTTGTGGTCGTTCTCCTCCTATTTATATACATTTGGTGTGAGACTTTTTCATTAAAATCCTTATAATTATGTCTATATCCACCAACATTCATAAACCTTATGTGTGTGACCCTCTAGGTCCATATATCTCACTAGTTAATAACTTTATAGACCAAATAACATCTTATTGGTCAACTTTCATTAATTATCCACATCAACATATATATTAATTAATCAATGATCGATTTAACCCAATCGATAGGTTGAGTTGCTAGCCCGTTGGGTGCCAAGCTACACTACGTACTCTAGCAGATATAGAGTATGTAAGAACTCACTTATAGAAATTTTTCCGTCATCGATTACCATATATATATAATCCTTCATCCACATGAGACTCATGTATGACTTAGGGTATCGTCAACTGTCAAACCCTAATCGGTCACTCAAGTTAGTACTGATGCGTGTAGAAATCATCAAGAACTCCTTCTCCGATATTTTCACTACCTTGGCCAAGGATTTCATCGCATCTCATTCCTTGAGTCAATCTCCTCAAATACTAAGGGCAGATGATCCCATCTTGAGCACACAATCATCTTCGTGGACTTCATGTCGTATCCAATATATGACATTTTAGATATCCAGTGGCTAAAGGATTCGTAAGTCATAATCAAAGCACAATCATCCATCCACAAGATGTCTTTGGTGTCTCAAGTCAAAAGACAATATACACGACTATGACATGAATCAACCTAATTGACAGTTAGGTATAATTATTATTCAGGGATTCATACCAATCAATTCAATGAACAGTTTCTTCAAAGAGCACCCAATATCTATCCTTAATATCTTCACACCAATGGTTATATGATCAACCATACTCATCATATAAGTCAGATTAAATAGTGTTATTCTTTCTAAAAAATTTGATGTCCCTCTTGAATATCTTACGAACAGGAATGTTTAGAACATATTTTTAAAGACTAGTAATCATTACATTATGATCTTATCATAACTCACTTAGTCATTGCATATGCACATGGACTTCATTACAAATGTCACACAAGAATGATAATGAATAAATTTCATTTTAATGAACATAAACGAGATACATGAAAGTATGATTAGTTTATAGGCCACATAATATCCATCACTCTTGTTATTTTTTTATGATTACATTTTAATTATATAAATAATTTATATATATATATACTTATATATGATTTTACTTTCTATGAGATGAAAACCCCACTTGGAGAACAAAGAATAACCCTTCACAAGTAGATCTATTCGAAAATTGCTTTCATTCATCCTCATCTTCTGCATCTTCTACGACCTTAGAACTCATAGACATGGCCTAAAATGATGAGGAAAATGTTAGGAAGCACCTTAGTGACTACGCAAGACTTGTGCTCTAAAGACTTATCACTCGTGTGGATGTGATAACATAAAATTAAACATGAAAAATACATGATTGTTAATGCAAATTAAGGCATAACCATTCCATTCTAATACATGTTATCATATTTTTTATTGTTTTTCTAGCATTCGATAAAAAAGTAATTATAATATCAAAATACATTAAATTAGGGTTAATTATGATAAATTAGGAGAATATTTTTATATATCCATCTTTACTTGAGATTATAATTAGTTTCTAAGGTTAAATAATAAGAAAAATTATTTTATGTACACATATATTTTTCTAAGTTTTAAAATCTAAAAGAAATGAGTGTATTTTTTAAATAGAAATGTATTATCTTATTCTTTATTAATTTTAACTTTCTAGAATGATAGATAATTTAATCTTTGATCCAGTGAAATAAATTTGGATTAATTTAGAGTTATATTTTAAAAGATATGAATTTTTCTAAATTTTTTTGAATTTAAAATCAATTTATTTGATTTAAATTCAATTTTATTTTCACGCAGGTGACATGGCAGCACGTGGAGCATCCAATCACACGATTAAATCACGATCGTCACTTAAAGGGAGGGGTATGTGGCGCAAATTCATTCGTTGGCAAATTGTTTTAAAATGATTTAATCTCAGCCGTCCATCTGAGGAGTTATAATGGTTGAGATTAAAATCGATGAAATGTATTTGGAGCGTTGGATCAAGATCAAACGGCGACCGTTTGATGCGTTACTTACAACGCGCACAACGTGGCTTCATCTTGACGGTCGATTTGATATCTAACAACCACGACTTAACCGTAACGATTCACAATCTTGCGTTTCATCAGAGACATAGATCAAGGATTAAATGCTTCATTATACGATTACACTCAATTCACCCTATAAATAGAGATGTTCTTCGACATTGTAAAGCATTCCAGGGAAATTCGAGTAATTGAACTATTTAGACACCAAATCAATTGAATCTCTTGCTTCTAATAGCTTATAGATCAATTTTCACATCCACAGAGTGCTTGAAAGTGAGATTTCATTGAGAGAATAGGAAGAAATCGGCTCTTGAACATCAATGATCATTTTTCGAATTCGGGAATGAAAAGCCTTTGATCCGGCGAATAATTACATCAATTCGAGCGCAGTCTTGAGTTAGAGACAATATTTCATCATAATCTGCCTTCGAATAGCTTTAGATTTCAATTCCGAATCGTAATTTTAGTTAATTTTAATTTCAATTTTGGTTCTTTATAATTTTTAATTTCGGAAATTTTTCTCTTATTCAATTGATGATTTCTCCACGAATCTTGACCAAAATTCAGTAATTTTTGATTCTGTGGATTGACGAGACTAATTCGTATGGTCGTTAAATGCATACAATTTAGTGTCAAAACAAAGTCTTAAACTTAGCAATTTATGATTAATCAAATTAATTAGATAGTATAATGGTAATTAATGGTCGAATCCACGGAGAATTAGGGAAATTTGAGATATATCTTTGAAATTTGGTCAAATTGGACGACGAATTGAGGTTAGAAATTGGGCAATTTATGATATTAAGAAAGATAACTCAATTGCGAATCCACGGAATCAAAAATCAGGTGATTTGGATGAGAATTCGTAGAGTAATAGAATTTTGAAGTTAGGAGAAAATTTGTATCGCGAGTTTGATTAAAAACATAAATTAAACTAAAATTAAACTTAATCTACTATTCGAAATGTAAAATTAACACTAAATGATAAAAGATTAAGATGAAAACATGCAATCTAACCCAAATTAGCCTTCGAAATGATCCAATTAATCGCCAGATGCATGACTTTTCATTCCAATTTTCCGAAGATGAATTTTGAAGTTCAAGATGTTATTTCTTCCTTCTCTCTCGATCAAACTTTGATTTTAAGCATTCAATGGATGCAGAAATGCATTAAGAACACTAGGAATCAAACGGCACATGAAATGGGTGTCTAGACAGTTCGAATTTCTTGAAATTCTACGGGCGCTTCTTTTCGTCGCGAAGAACAGAATTTAAAGACGAATTTTTGGACTTGACCGTCTGATGAAGAGGTTCATCACGATCAACGGTCGCGATGAGACGTCATTTCACAAATCGGTGCTTTTGATTGATGACCATTCGATCATTGATCAAAGGTCGCGATGAATCCACGTAATGTATGCAAAGAGTCGCGTCGCTTCCTCTCATTCGTCGGATCTTCATCGTGCGATCGTGATTAAATCGGAGATCCATCAATTGTGAATGATCTCAGCCGTTATAACTCGTGCGATGGAGGGCTGAGATTAATTCACTTTAAGTCAGAATTAAGTCACGTGTTTGATCTTTGATCGTGTGGACCTCGTGTCCACCGCATCGACGCGCGCTGTTCATCGCGCTCTTCATCAAACGATCCACGTGACGCCACGCGTCCTGCGATCAAAACAAATCAAAGGGACATAGTCCGACACGGAGAAAAACGAAGAGAGGCATCGGGTATATAAGGTGAGTCAAAAATGAGAGGTTAGCGATGTCCTCTATGGGGGCTTATACTTACTATAACCTATGTATAATAAATATATATATATGTATACACGTCACCTCAGTGCCACGCAAGCACTTGCGCGGGTCTGCGTGGCGCTGCCACGTGGCCCCGAGTGCCACGTCGCATCCACGTGTACTCGCGCGATAAATGCACCCATTTTTGCATTTATTTTAATTATTTTAAACGTTTAAAAATCGAAAATAAACTTAAATAAAATCATGAAAATTCCAGAAAATTGTAAAAATCATAACTTTCAAAATATAACTCCAAATTAAGTCAAATTTATTTTGTTGGATCAGAAATTGAATAATCTATCATTATAAAAATTCAATTTATTAAAATAATAAGAGAATTAATTTTAATTAATTTAATACATTTATGTACCTTATAAAATAACTTTATAAAAATACATAAATGTTAATAAAAAATCTTTTCTCTTATATTTTCATTCTCAAAACATGATTATGATCTCAATTATAATTAGGATTAAAGATTATAATGTTTAATTAGTTATAATAGTCCATAAATTGGTGTATTTTTAGATCATAACATGAAATAATATAAAATAATAGAAATATACTTAAACTATGATAGCATGCATATATTTGGAATGATTAATGCTTTAAATTGCATTAATAATCATTTAAATTAGTGTATAAATAGCATGTTATCATGGATTCATTTTTAAGTCTTCTTTCCAAATATATTAACTTTTTCAAAAAATTATACCTCTATCATGTTATACCTTAATAGAGGTATAATTTTTTGGATAGATTCCCATGTTATGAGCATGTTATATATTTTCAATGGTAAGCCTTCAGTGGATTCTTATTGACATGTATCTACATAGCCAAGTGTGTGAGATTCACCAAGTGCTTAACATCCTTGCAAGTATATTGAAAATAAAACTCTTTCCTGCTACACTTCTAGATAAAGCGAAGGATTGGTTCTTAAAGTTAGTAAAAAAGGTCACTTCTTGGGCTAAAATAGGAG
Organism: Lemna minuta; assembly: GCA_024174645.1. Taxonomy (NCBI): domain Eukaryota; kingdom Viridiplantae; phylum Streptophyta; class Magnoliopsida; order Alismatales; family Araceae; genus Lemna; species Lemna minuta. Next base: position 16,983,378 of record CM044101.1, read on the forward strand.
AAGAATTCTTAAGAAAGTACTATATTGTAAGAAAAACTACTCGCATTGGGAAAGTCATTCGTGAGTTCACACAAGGCCGAGTGAAACCTTGCATGTAGCCTGTGAGAGACTTAAGACCTTACTAGGGAGAGCCCTCACCATGGAGTGTCTAATCATGCACTTACATATATATTTTATAAGAGGTTAGGACCACAAGATAGATACTTATTAGATACAACTAGAGATGACACCTTCATGAGTAAAAATGAAGATGATGCCATGGAATTAATAGAGATAGTGGCAGAGAATAGCCATCATAATGCAGCAAAGCCATTCACACAAGGTGTCACGTCAAGAGGACAGATGATTGATGCCAAGTCAATGGAAACAAGTATTTTCCTAGATAGAATCAAGAAGATGTTTGATGTTCGAAACCTACTATTAGATCACCTCAACATCCGAAATGGTTCCAAAGGACTTGCACTTGTTACTTTGCAAGACGTGCGTCACCATGTACTCATTGCTCAAGGCTCAATCGTGTTGAGTTGTATTGTCTAGTCATGGAAATATCGGGGCAATGTATGTATAAGCAAGGCCAAAGAACAAGTAGGTTCAAGCCAACAAGGTAGACCAAACTACATGGGCGCATATCCAAATTATTATAATAACCAAGTTTTTTTAATAATAATTTATCTCAGCCCACAAATTTAGGAGGAACCCCTGAGCAGATGTATCCTCCTTTGGCATATACTACTGGTCAGTAGCAGATTCCAAAGCCACAACCCTATGTGAATACAAGACAACTGACCTATATCTCACTACAACCATCCTATGCTCTAGCTCCGCGGCAGTTCCCATCAGTATTCAACTCAATTCTTAGGGTGATCTCGTAGTTGGTGAATAGGATGAACTTACGAGTGGACGAAATACAAGACTTCATCAAGACAAATGTTCTTGTAGTAGCTGATCATAAGAAAGGTAAGCAAGTTGTCTTTTGCTTAGGAATCTAGGACAATCATCGAGCTAGATAAAATAACGTGAACCATGTTCACGTTGATGAGGAGGCAGTAGAGATAACATTAACAATATCGAGCCTTCAAAGTGGCAAAAACTTACTAGAACCTTTTAAGGATTACCCTATCGTTAAAGGCTTGATTGATGAGGAGATACCTACTACTATTATGGAGCATGGTAGTAGTTCAGATGATGATGATGAGCAGACAAGGGTGGAGCCAAATCCAAACATTTACAAGCCTCATGTACCCCAACCTCAAGCATATCATCATCCTAGAGCCAAGGTAAGTGAACCTCATAAGCACCTATTAGACGCCTTCCATAAAGTCTCCATCACCATTCCCTTGTTAGACGCCACTAAGCATATCCATTTTTACGCAAAAATTTTCAAAGGCATTTGCATATCCCATAGGAGCCCAAAGAGGATTCAGTTGAGTGAGATTGTTAGCTCAATTATGATGAACACACTTCCGATCAAAAAGAGACATCGTGGAGTGATAACATACACCTTATACATGTAATTATGTGATTATTAATACAAATTTAGACATAAAACATTCCATTCCTATGCATGTTATCATACTTTGATTTCACATATATCATTTCATGCAATTTTAAGTCATAATCTCAAAATGTACTATTTTAGGGATAACTATGTATTTTTAAATAATATATTTTAGAGTAGATTAGTCTCATCTATATTTGAGATTAAAATTAGGTTTTAATGTTAAATAAGAAGAGAAAATATTTTTTATACACTCATTTATTTTTAAGTTTTAATTTCTAAGAGAAATGAGTATATTTTTAAATAAAAATTTATTCTCATTGTATTTAGTAAATTTTAATTTCTGATAAATTATTAAATTTCTGATCTAACAAAAAAAATTTGAAATTGTATTTTGAAAGTTATGAATTTTCTAGAATTTTTAGGGATTTTTTTAGAATTTTCCTATTTTTATGAATTTATTTGGATTTATTTTGAATTAAAAATAATGCAAAAAATCATATTTTTATTGCATGCTAACTTGGCAGCTGATGTGTCGTGGGCCAAAAGGCATTGCCACATGGTGGCATACAAACACTTAATGCGCTCGCGAATGTGGTTGCGCATATGTGCGCGCGTGTGTGCGTGTGTGAGCACGTGCGTGCATGTGTGCGTGAGTGATTAGTGAGACAAAGCATCCTTTTCAGGATTTAAGCTATCTCACTTAATGCACACACCTTATATGCCTGTCAAATCGCCGTTATTTTCGTCACGTGGGACTATTTTCTTTTGATTTAATGCGCACTTGACGTGATGATAACATGCAATCTTAACATGATAAAACATGATTATTAATGCAAAATAAGGCATAAAACATTCCATTTATATGTATGTTATCATACTTTGAGTGCATTTCTATCATTCCATGCAATTTTATGTTATAATATCAAAATGCGTTAATTTAGGGTTAATTATGATGAATTAAAGATTAAAGATTTTATAACCTATCTTTACTTGAGATTATAAGTGGTTTTCAAAGTTAAATAATGAGAGAAATCATTTTTATGAACTTTCATTTAATTTTCAAAAGTTAAAATCTTAAAGAAATGAATGTATTTTTTTAAAATAAGAATTAAATCTCTTGTTATTTAAATAATTTGACTTTTTAGAATGATAGATAATTAAATTTCAGATCAAATGAAAGAAATTTGGATTAATTTGGAGTTGTATTTTGAAAGTTATGATTTTTACAATTTTTAGGGATTTTTCCTGATTTTTCTAGTTTTTTCCGATATTATTTTAAAATGTTTAAAATAATTAAAAAAAATATAACAAAAAGCATTTATATTATGCGCGGGCCCCATGTGGATGCGACGTGGCACTCAGGGCCACGTGGCATGCGCCACGCGGGCCCACGCGGGCCCACGCGGTGCCTACGCGGATATATATATACATATATATTTTACATATTCTATATAGTAGGGGTTTTCAGCCTTCCGTATATCGGAAGGGTATTCAAACCCCCTAATCCGTCGGGACTTATAAACCCGATGGGTTTTTCCGTGTGAGACTAAAGTCCCACATAGTTATTTCTATTTCAGGCTACGTGGCTGACAGAGGAGCATTGGATCAAAATCGCGATGAAGATCTCACGTCGATGCGGTGGACACGAGGTCCACCCGATCTTCGATCAACGCACGTGTTCTAAAAGCCACTTAAGTGAAGCCCTGCGATTAATCTCGACCGTTTGTCAGCCGAGTTATAACGGTCGAGATCGATCGCGATCGGTGGACTTCTCAAATCATCAAGACGCATCTCGAACGCTCGATGAAGATCCGATGGACCCCATTTCATGCGTTTTATAACGCCTCCACACGTGGCCTTATCTCACGCGTCCGATCACGATCGGACGGTCGGGACCTAACGGTAACGGTTTGTGATGAACCGTTTCATCACAGCCGTTAATCAAGGCGATCGGACGGTTACGCCCAATTCGCCTATAAAACAAGGCGTTCTTCGATTTTGTAAAACATTCGAGAAGGATTTCGCTTAATCGACCCATCTAAAACCCTCCTCTCTTGAATCTCTCACTTGTAATCGCTTCTAGACTCGATTTCGCATCCACGGAGTGTTTATAAGTGAGATTTCATCGATCGATCATGGAGAATTTGTCTCTTGAACACCGATGTTCACGTTTGAATTCGCGGAATGAATAGCCATCGATCCGGCGACCAATTGGATCGATTTGATCGTTATCTCGGGTTAGAAAACAAGTTTTTCCTCTAATCTATCATCATGTATCATCAATTTTAAGTTTAGGATCTTAATTTAGTTCAATTTAGCTTTTAATTTCAGTTTATGTTCTTTGCGATTCCGAAAATTTCCTCCCACTTCACTCTTTGATTTCTCCGCGATTACTAATCCAAATGGAGTGATTTTTGATTCCGTGGATAGATCTTTGAGTTATCTTTCTAAATCTACCATTTTCCCTATTTTTTCACCTCAATTCATCGTCCAATTTGATCAATTTCCAAAAGATATCTCGAAAATACCTTAATTCCCTATGGATTCGACCCTTATTTACCATTATGCCACTCCATTCGTTATAAATTCCCAAAATTGGTGAGTTAGATTTAATTTTTGACACGAGATCGTGTGAAATCGATGACCTCGCGGTATCGTCTCGTAACGTGACACGATGAGAAGCGTCTGATTTGCTTGTTACATCGAAGCTGTCGATCTTCACTTAAGTTGAGGGGTATGTGTGACGAGACGAAACTGCGGGGTCGTCGATTTCACACGGTCTCGTGTCAAAATAAAGTCCAAACTTACCAATTTGATAAAATTAACTCGAATTGAGGGGTATCATGGTAAATAAGGGTCGAATCCATAGGGAAATAAGGAAATTTATGATGTTTTCTTCAAAATTGATCAAATCGGACGAGAAATCGATGGTAGAAATTGGGGAAAATGGTATATTATGAAAGATAAATTTAAATTGCTTCCATAGAATCAAGAATCATTGAAATTGATCTTGATTTCGCGGAGAAATTGAAGATCGAAGTGGAGAGAAATTTTTGAACGTGTAAATCGCGAAATTAACAAAATTTAAACGAAATTAAAGTTTAAATCCTAATTTTAATTGAAATTAAGCATCAAAGCTCAAATTAATTACACAACTACGGAGAAAGAGCTTCTGGCGGTGGTGTACGCTCTCGAGAAGTTTCGGCCTTACATCTTGGGGAGCAAGATCATCATCTACACTGATCATGCACCCCTGAAGTACTTGCTCTCCAAGAAAGAGGCCAAATCACAACTGATACGATGGGTGCTGCTCCTTCAAGAATTTGACTTGGAGATAAAAGACAAGAAGGGCAGCGAAAACTCAGTGGCAGACCATCTATCGCTTCTCCACATCTCGGGAGGAGAGGACATCGGAGATACATTTGTAGACGAGCATCTCCTAGCCATCTCGAGTCACGCCCCCTGGTATTGACACATCGTCAACTTCATCGTCACTGGATCGATCCCAGAGCACTAGAACCGGCATAAAAAAGATAAGTTCTTCCATGAGCTCAAGTACTACTTTTGGGAAGAATCACTTCTTTTCCACCTAGGATTCGAACAGATCATCCGACGATGTGTACCGGAGGAGGAGCAAGGAGAAATACTGGCGATGTGTCACTCATCGACATGCGGAGGACACTTCGAGGCACGTAAGACCGCGGACAAGATCTTGCAAAGCGGCTTCTACTGGCCCTCCATCTTCAAGGACGCCCACCGTTTCTACATGTAGTGCCTACAATGTCAAGCGGCGATAAACATCTCCAAGCGAGATGAAATGCCGATGCACCCGATCCTTGAAGTGGAGATCTTCAACCTTTGGGGGATATATTTCATGGGACCTTTCCCACCTTCTGACGGGAAAGAGTACATACTAGCGGCGGTGGACTATGTGTCCAAGTGAGTCGAGGCAATCCCCACTAGGACAAACGATCATCGGGAGGTTCTGCAATTCATCACACGATGCATCTTTGCCCGATACGGTTGTCCGAGGGCCATCATCAGCGACGACGGCTCACACTTCAACAACTCTCACTTCCGGGCGTTGTTGAAGAAGTACAGAGTACACCACCGCATCACCATGCCATACCACCCCTAGGCGAATGGTCAAGTAGAGGTAAGTAACCGAGAAGTCAAAACTATACTTAAAAAGATAATTCGTCCAGATGGGAAGGATTGGGCACACAAGCTTCCCGACGCACTATGGGCATACCAGACGACATACAAGACACCCATCGGGATGTCTCCCTTCCGGCTTATCTTCGGGAAAGCCTGCCACCTTGCGGTTGAGCTAGAGCACCGAGCCTACTGGGCTATCAAAAAGCTCAACCTCGCACTGGACAAAGCAGGGAAAGAACGACTTCTTCAGCTTCAGGAGTTACAAGAGTTGAGGCATGACGCATACGAGAATGCGGCGATCTACAAGGAAAAGACCAAGGCCTTCCACGACCGACACATCCGACGACGATAATTCCAGGTCAACGACAAGGTCTGGCTCTACAACTCGCGCCTCAAGCTCTTCCCTAGAAAGCTACGCTCCAGATGGGATGGTCCTTACGTGGTTCTGGAATTGTTTGACGGTGGAGCGTTACTCATCTCTGATCCTAAAACTGGTCAACAATTCAAGGTAAACGGCCATTGTCTCAAGCCGTACTTGACCTCAGAGCCACCCGCATCGGTAGATAAGGTAAATCTGCATCTTCCCGAGCACTCAAGGACGTGACGGTATCACCCTCGACCCATCATTAGTCATAGGTTTTATTTTTGTTTAGTCTGGCTGAAGACATTGAACTTAGCGTCCTTGGGAGGCACCCCAAGATTATCTTACCTTTTTAGTTTTATTTGTTTTTCAGTTTTTTTTATATAGATATCGGAGAACTACATCAGGAAAGGACGCACCTGCACCGGAAATCCCACGAGCATCATGAAATAATGAGCCTTTCTAAACCTATCTCACCACACTTTTATATTGTTTTCATGCCATGATTCGATGAGTTTTTCACATGAGCATGTAGTTTTCATTGAGGGCAATGAAAGATTCTAGTTGGGGGATGAGGATTTAGAAAAAGCTCTACCATTTTCAAAATTTTTAAAATACTACCTTCTAAAAACTCCTATTTTTCAAAATTTTGATCTAATCTACCCCACCTTAGAAGTCTTTTCATCTAGAGATCTAACCTACTAGAGGTGTAGAAGTGAGGGCCTCATAGCCCATATGATTACATTTTAAGTAATAAAGCCAAATGATCTAGAGAGACCAATGGATTACACTTAGTGGTTGACTTCTTTGGGGTTGGGTACCTAACAGGCACCAAGGAAAAAGAGTAATCAGAGGTTGAAATGCTATGGGATTGAAAAGGAGAGTATTTGAGAGAAGATAAAATTCCATCCCTATCATTAGCCAAAACTGCTTAGTATAAGGAATTTATCGATTCTAGACTTTCCCCTTTTAAAGAGTGCAATGGTCCATAATTCTTGTAGCACCTATCTTTCCCTATAAGCATGTAGTTTTCTCTTCCAAAACAGTCAAAGTAGTTACACCACTTTGTTTTTAACCTTCACTTTTGATGATGAACACTCCCAAGTAAAATCACATATCCATCTCACCTTCGATTTTCCTCCCACATGTACTTATACCTTCACTACACTTCATTTGCTACACACTCTCTTCAAAAATCCTAAAACTCATCCACATCATCATTCTAGTCTTCTGAAATGCTATAAAAAAATATAAAAAAGAAGAAAAGAAAGAGGAGAAAAGTCAAAAGAAAGAGAGAAATAAGAAGTTACAAGAAGGAGAATAAGTGGGAATATTTCTACCTTTATCTCTACCTCCACTATCATCTCCACCATCTACCCTATCCATCACCGTCCACCTCACTTGGGAGTATAATCATCATAAGTGGTACCTTCTTTATTTTTATAATCCACTTTGTTTTATCAGCATATTTTCTTTTAGCCAAGTCATACCTTTAGAAATAGTATCTTTTCTTTCCTTCAGCCTCCTCACACAATGCATCCAAAGATAGAAATCCTTTTTAATTGCACTCTTTTAAGGAGGAAAGCGAGTTGAGGGGAATTCTAAGTACTAAGTAGCCTCCATTTTGAGGGAAGGAGTGATGTATTTATGAAGAGGGTAATGAATTACATCCACTCATGAGAGAGTGAATATATTTTCATCACCATAGCATCATACCTTAGATATGCTCACCTTGATTACAATCAAGAATTAGACTTGAGCATTAGCCGATGAGCACTACCCTAACATGCACTAAAGAAGTCAACCTAGAGATGGAATCTAGATCATTATGGCCTACACTATGAGGAAAACATGATCATACATTTATACACTTTACCTTTTTAGTAGTAGGATCAAAGGATGAAAAGACCTTCTAGGGAGATCATATAATAAATTTCTAAGAGACTAGCAATAATTTAAGTTGGGGGGTGTGATAACATGCTAAATGAACATTATAAAACATGATTTTGGATGCATATTAAGATATAAATAGTTTCATTTCCATGCATGTTATCATACTTATGTGTATTTCTCTATCATTCCATGAAAAAGTCATTATAATCTCAAAAATACTTTAAATTAAGGTTAAAAATGATGATTTCAAGATAAATAAGTAATAACCCATCTTTACTTGAGATTATAAAGTTTTTAATAGTTAAAATAATGAGAGAAAATGTTTTATAAACATTTATTTATATTTTCTTAAGTTTAAATCCTTAAAAAAATAAATGTATTTTTGAAATGAAAATTAAAACTCTCATTATTTATTAATTTTGACTTTTGAGAATGATAGACATTTAAATTTCGGATCAAATGAAAGAAATTTGGATTAATTTGGAGTTGTATTTTGAAAGTTATGATTTTTGCAATTTTTAGGATTTTTTCTGATTTTATTTTTGATTTAAATCGTTTAAAATAATTAAAAAAGAATAAAAAAGGGGGTCAATTTTTGCGCGGGTCCCACGTGGGTGCGACGTGGCACGCAAGGCCACGTGGCAGACGGAGCGCCTGCGTGGCGCGGAGGTGACACGAGGGCATTATTTATATTTATCATATATATTGGTTATAATACATATAAGTCTTCCGATTATCGGAAGATAATTATTATCCCTCTTATTCAACGCAGATTATAAACCCGCCCCCTTCTTTTAATTTTCTCCGTGTGGGACTAAGTTCCACGGAGTTTATAATGTGCAGGTGACGTGGCGAAGGGAGAGGTGTGGATCATCGCGCGTCGATCAGGTGTATGCGCGGACCACTGATCATCATCAGCGCACGTGTTGAAATGGATGGAATTATAATGGTTGTGATTGAAACTGCCGCGGCGCATCTCGATCGTCGGATCGTGATATGAGGGATGCGATCTTGTGCGTTTTATAACGCATCTCAAACGACTCATCCTGGCACTCCATCTCAGATCCAAAAATCGTGATATTTTCAAAACGGTCCACGATGGACCGTACCATCGTAACCGTCGATCATTTTGATCGGACGGTTACGCCCAAATGCCCTATAAAAACAAGGTGTTCTTCCGATTTGTAAGCATTCGAGTTAGAAATCAATCCAATTGATCTATTTAGACACCTCCCTTCGCAAATCTCTCAATTCTAGCTTCTTCTACACTAAATTCCGCATCCACGGAGGGCAAGAACTCGAGATTTGGTTGAGCAGTGAAGGAGAAATCGACGCTTGAATCTCCACATCGTGTTCTTCACGTTTTCGGCGATTAACAGGTTTAATCGCGTCAATTTGATCGCTATTTGGGATTAGTGGAAGCGGTTTTTCATAATATATCATCCAATCATGTTTAATTTCAATTTAGATTAGGATTTAAAGTTTAATTTCATTTCAATTTCATCAATTTCACGATTTTCAACGTTTGGAAATTCCTCCCACTTCGATCTTCAATTTCTCCGCGAAATCAAGATCAATTTCGATGATTCTTGATTCCGTGGAAGCGATTTGAAGTTATCTTTCATAATACACCATTTCCCCCAATTTCTACCATCGATTTATCATCCGATTTGATCAATTTCAAAGAAAACATGAAGAATTTCCTTATTTCCTTGTGGATTCGACCCTTATTTACCATTATACCACTCAATTCGAATAATTTTCATCAAATTGGTAAGTTTAGAAATATTTTTGACACAAGACTGTGTGAAATCGACAACCTCGCGGTCACGTCTCGTCAGTCCCGCGCGAAAATACCCCCTTTTTCCTCTTTTTTTATCTATTTTTAACATTAAAAATCACAAAATTAATTCAGAAAAATCTAGAAAAAATCTCTAAAATTAGAAAATTCATAAGTTTTAATATATAACTCCAAATTAATTCAAATTTCTTTCATTTGATCTGAAATTTAAATGTCTATCATTCTCAAAAGTCAAAATTAATAAATAATGAGAGTTTTAATTTTCATTTCAAAAATACATTTATTTTTTTAAGGATTTAAACTTAAGAAAATATAAATAAATGTTTATAAAATGATTTCTCTCATTATTTTAACTCTAAAAACATCTATAATCTCAAGTAAAGATAGTTTATTAAATTATTTATCTTTAGATCATCATATTTAACCCTAATTTAAAGTATTTTTGAGATTATAATGACTTTTTCATAGAATGATAGAAAAATACACATAAATATGATAACATGGATGGAAATGAAATCATTTATGCCTTAATATGCATCAATAATCATGTTTTATCATGTTAATTTAGCATGTTATCAACGTGGCATGTAACGACTCATCGATGAATCATTTTAAAACGGTTTAATCTTAGTTGTTCATCTGAGGAGTAATAATAGCTGAGGTTAAAACCGTCCGATGCACATGTGGACGCATCGAGAGCATCAGAGCGTCAGGAGTTATAATAGCGTCAGATCAAATGACATGTGTTTCATAACGTTTCTTCTTCACACGCGACGTGGCAAAATCTCAACGGTTCATCTTCTATCAAACGGACGTGATTTAAATGTAATGATTCGCATCTATGCGTTTCATCAGAGCCGTTGATCGAAGATTAAATGCCAATCCGACGGTTACGCCCAAATCTCCCTATAATAAATACACATGTTCTTCGACGGTGTAAAGTATTCTTGGATGTTTTAAGCTATCAAACTGTTTAAACATCTCGATCCTTGAATATCTCACTTTTCTCTTCTAGAATCATTTCCACATCCAAGGAGTGGTTGAAAGTGAGATTTCGTCAAAGGAATAGGGAGAATTCACGTCTTGAATGCCGACGATTGTCTTTGAAATTTCGGAATGAAAAGCCTTTGATCTGGCGATCAATTAGATCATTTCGAGCGCTATCTTAGGCTAGATTATGTGTTTTCCTCCTAATCTTTCATCTTGTATCATTAGATTGTAATTTAGAATCGTATATTAGGTTAATCGTATCATTAGATTGTCAAGTGAGAAAGAAGATGATGCAATTAGAGGAGCTCAAATTTAGAGGCCTACGACATGTAACTATTGCCATGGAAAATATTGGTAGGTTGAGTGAGTTGTGTTGTGATTTAGTTTCGTAGCAAGGGAACAGTTAGAGGAGGAAGTACCTCATTTGGTGGAATCATTGAAGCAATGGCAAGAGGCATTGGGATGGGTGGTAAAGATGAGCCAACATCCATAGCCAGAGGTTACTGAGATGGCTGGAGTCCAAGGACAATGCCATAGCCACAAGTAAAACAAATTAGTGAGGAGACGCCAAATAGAGGCATTGGAGGACGACCATTGAGGGGTCCATACTAACACGCCTGTTGAGGGTGAGATCTTGGTAGGTTCATATATATGTCATGCATGCAGCTCAATGTCTCTCGTGTAGGCAATGCGTAGGGGCATGGAGGCTCATAGGTGTCGAGCAAGTGGACATTGCAAGTGAGTGTTGCATGTTGGGTTCCCTACAAATAGGCATCGGCTCAAGTGGCATAAATGTGGACAATGGGTATACACAAAATGGGGCCAGTGAAAGGCACTGTAGACATCCCCAGAAAATGGGCGTCGAAAGTTGTCCAGAAGACAACAAGGAGGTGCGTGGGGGATGGAAATTGCAAGAAATCATGAAGGATTTGAAGGGAGAGGCATAATGGACAAAAGATGTGGAAGATGCAAAACATGTGATAACATGCAATTTACACATGCAATTATATTATTTATTAATGTAAATTAAGACATAAAACATTTTAGTCTTATGCATGTTATCATACTTTGAGTGCATATTTATCATTCATGCAATTTTAAGTTATAATCTCAAAATACCTTATTTCAGGGATAATTATGCATAATTAAATAATATATTTTAGAGTAGATTATTCTCATATATATTTGAGATTACAATTGGGATTTAAGGTTAAATAATAAGAGAAAATACTTTTTATAAACATTTATTTTTTTAAGTTTTATTTTCTAAGAGAAAAGGCTGTATTTTTTAAATAAAGTTTATTATCTTCTTAATTAAATTTGAGTCTTTAAAATGATAGGTTATTTAATTTCTGATAAAAAAAATAAATTTGGATTAATTTAGAGTTGTATTGTGAAAGATATGAATTTTCTAATTTTTAGGGATTTTTCTAGAATTTTTGTAAATTTATTTTGGATTTTAAAATTAAATAATAAAAAAATTATCATTCTTATATCACGCGCTGATGTGGTGGGGGCGATGACATGTAGCCACGCGGCAACATATGTTCACACCACGTGGTGATGTATGTGTGTGCATGTGTATGCCCACGTGTGCGCGTGTGTAATTAGTGGGTTAAACATCATTTTCAAGATATACGCTAAACCACTAAATACTCTCCACTTATATACTTGTCGATCTGCATTTATTTTTGTCATGTCGGACTATCTTTCTGTTTATTTTTTACGTAGGCGACGTGGCACGATGAGAAGCATCCGATTTGCGTATGTAATCAAAGTTGTTGATCTTCACTTAAGCCGGGGGGGGGGGGGTATGCGATGGCATCTCATTGGGCGAAGATTCATTTTAAAATGATTTAATCTCAGCTATTCATGTGAGGAGTGATAACGACCAAGAATAAATGCACCTGATGGATTTGGTGAACACGTGGCGACGTCTCAGGCGTTTAATGAAGATCGAACGACGGGCGTTACACGATGATCCAAATTCACGTGATGACACAACTTCATTTGGGCACTCCATTTTGAATCAAACGAACATGATTTAATGACGACGAGTCACATCTTGGCGTTCTATCTTAGCCATTAATTGAAGATGAAATGCTAAATCCAAGGGTTACGCCCAAATTTGCCTATTTATACGCATGTTCTTCAACGGAAAATATATTCTTAGATGTTTCGAGCTATAAAACTTTTAGACATCTCAATCCTTAAATCTCTTGATTTCTTCCTCTTTTAGACTCATTTCCGCATCCAAGGAGTGCTTGAAATCAGGATTTCATCAAAAGAATAGGGATAAATTGCCTCTTAAATGCCAAAATTTGTCTACAAAAATCTCATAATGAAAAGCCCTTGTGATCCGGCAATCAATTGGATCATTTTGAGTACGATTTTGGGTTAAGTTATGTGTTTTCCTCCTAATATTTTGTCTTGTATCATTAGATTTTAATTTCAAATCGTACATTAATCAAATTTTAGATAATTTCTTGATTTTCTCTCTCTTTGCAATCGATTTTTCTCTCTAACTTTTGCTCATTGATTTCTCGGCGAATCTTGATCCAAATCAAGTGATTTTTTATTCTATGGTTTTATCTTGAAGTTTTCATTTCAAATATACCAAAATCCCTTATTTCTCACCTCAATTCCTCATCCGATTAGATTGAATTTTAAGAACAATTTAAAGATACCTTTATTTTATGTGGATTCAACCCTTATTCACCATTATACTATTTAATTCTTGAATATAATCTTAAATTGGTGAGTTTGGAATATATTTTGACTCATCTCCGTGTGTTTTCAATGAACGCATGAATTTGTATCATCAACATGCGCTGTATAGGGTTCTTGAGGTAGTGCTTTGAGGTGGCAAGAAGGAAATGATGGGCACACATTAGAGGAATTCATAGTGAATTTTGAGACATGAGAGGCAATGGCAAAGACAAATCATGATGAGTTTTCCAGTTTCAGAAACTCGATGAAGATAGAAGAGCACTGATGAAAAGTGGTGGGAGTGAGGCGCACACGTGGAGTAGCAATATCTGAAACGAGTCTTTTGATGAATATGATTGATATTTTGGCCATCGGTGTGGAGACACTACGAATAGATAGTAGGTGCTCTTTGAGAAAAAAATTCACTAAATTAATTTGTATAAATCCCTAAATGGTATTATACATAACTTGAGTGGTCAATAAGGTTTTGATAGTAGATCATACCTTAAGTCATTCATGAGTCTCGTGCGGATGAAGGATTATACGTACACGATAATTAATAACTAGAAAGTTCCATACGAGAGTTCTTATATACTTTATATGTCCTAGAGTACGTGTCGTAGCTAGGCATCCAACGGGTTGGCAACTCAATCTATCAATTGGGTTAGATCAATCCTTGATTAATTAATCTATATGTTGATGTAGATAATTAATAAAAGTTTACCAATAACGTGTTATTGGGTCTATAGAGTTATTAACTAATGAGATATATGAACCTAGAGGGCCACACACATAACGTTTATGAATGTTAGTAGATATAGATATAATTATGAGAGTTTTTATAAAAACAATTCATGTACCAAATATCTATAAATAGGGGGAGAGTGACTAGTAACATGTTATTGGGTTTATAGAGTTATTAACTAGTGAGATATATAAACCTAGAGGGTCACACACATAAGGTCTATGAATGTTAGTAGATATAGATATAATTATAAGGGTTTTTATGAAAAAAATTCACGTAGCAAATATCTATAAATAAGAAGAGAATAACCACAACTCAAGGTATCCCTGCAATCCTTGTGAGAATTCTTTCTTTTTGTCTCTTTCTCTCTTGGTGAAGAGCTTTGAAAAGGAGATCAAAACTATCCGGAGATAGTATGGATACCGTTAGAAGCTAGGCACTTAAATAGCTCAAAGAACTTTTTAGAGGGAACCCTGTAAGTAGGTTATCTAATAAATAATAGATGATAAGATCATCTATTGTTGGTGCCTTAATATTTTGAATATTCAATTCAATATATTCGCTGCATTCGATGTTTTGATAAAATTTTTTTGAAGGCTTATCAACCTTAAATCCTAACAAATTATGCATTGGAATTGGTTAGTAATGATGAAAATGCATGTGATAATAGCATGTTGTTGGTCCCCAAAAATTAGAATGAATAAGCTCCAAAGGTTTATTAATTTTATTAAGGGATAAATTAAATGGGGATTTTTGAGATTTAGAAAGACAATAGACATTACAATTTAAAAATTCTCAAAATATAATTGTATTTTGTCTCTATGTCCTCTAAAATTTTAAATGATGGCTTAATCTATTGTGCCAGATAGTGGATCAAGTGTTCAAGAATCAAAATCCATTTCTATAATGACATTTGAGAACTTTTACCATGTTATTGTGTCCCTCATCCTAAAATGAAACGGGTAAATTAAACAATCACATTAATATGATGAGGAATTTTTGAGAAAAATTATAAAATTTCAACGAATGTAGTATATTTTTAAGTTTTAAGAGTAACTTATATTTGGTAGGAATAATTGAATTTTCATGGGAAGATATAGGCAAACCTTCACCATTATGTGTTTGGAGTTGTCTTTCTAAATCTAAATTAGTAGTTGAATGTTTTAGAATTGAGGTGTTACATGGTGAGCAGCTTAACTATCATGATACCAAGTAAATGATAGCCATTTTCCATGTAAGCCCGTGGTTGTTGAGATTTTTTATTGCTTGGGTTGCAAGGAGGTTTTTGATAAATCCTCATTGGATTGTTATTTTCAAGCGGTAGTACCTCTATGTCTAATTTTAATGCAAAGTTGACAAATCAGTTGATATGACGAGATGAGACCGCGAGGTCGTTGATTTCACATGGTATCACGTCAAAAATTATTCCGAACTTACCAATTTTAAGAAATTAACTCGAATTGAAGGGTATAATGGTAAATAAGGGTCGAATCCACAAGGAATTAAGGAATTTCTTGATGTAATCTTCGAATTTGATCAAATCGGACAGAAATTGATGGTAGAAATTGGGGAAAATGGTATTTTATGAAAGATAACTTCAAAATGAATCCATGGAATAAAAAATAATCGAAAATGATCTTGATTTCGTGGAGAAATCGCAAATTGAAGTGGAGAGAAATTTTTGAACGTTGAAATCGCGATTTTGGATGAAATTTGACAAAATTGAAATATAAATCCTAATCTAAACAGAAATTAAACACTATAGAAAGATTAGGAAGCAAAAACCGCTTCCACTAATCCCCGATTGCGATCAAATCGCTGCGATTAAGCCTCTTAATCGCGAAGAACACGAAGTACGCGATCGATGGATTCAAGCTGCGATTTCTCCTTCGATTCTCCACCAAATCTTGACTTCAACCCCTCCGTGGATGCGGAAATGAGAGAGGAAGAGGATGGAATCAAGAGAAACAAGAGAGAGGGTGTCTAGATAGCTCAATTGGATTGAAATCTCAACTCAGATGCTTACAAATGTCGAAGAACAAGTCTTTTTATAGGGCTTTTGATCGTAACCGTCTGATCGAAACGATCAACGGTTACGATGAAACGTCCACGATGGACCGTTTCGGAAAATATCACGATCGTCGGATCTGAGATGGAGGGTCCAGATGCATCGCTTGAGATGCATTATAAAAACGCTCCTATTTCGCTCCTTGGATCGCGATCCGACAGTCCGGATGCTCCCTGCGCGGTTCAATCTGGACCGTTATAACGCCTGAAATTTGTGCATGTGCTTGATGATCATCCAGTGGTCCGACGTCCATCCGATCGACGCGTGATATCGACGTGCGCCATCGATCCGACGCTCCGTACGCATCCACGTCACCTGCATGGTAAGTAAAACGTGTGGATTAGTCCCACAAGGAATTAATTATAGCAAACCGTCGGGTTTATAATATCTGACGGTTTAGAGGGTTTGAATACCCTTCCGTATAACGGTAGGCTGAATATCCCTATATATAGAGTATATAATATAAATATAAATATATGTACACCGCGTAGGCGCCGCGTGGCGCTACCACGTGGCCCTGAGTGCCACGTCGCATCCACGTGGCCCCGTCGTAGAAATAAAACGCGTTTTGCCTAAATTTTAATTATTTTAATCAATTTAAATCGAAAATAAATTCATAAAAAATCCGAAAAAATCCTAAAACATGTAAAATCTATAACTTTCAAAATATAACTCCAAATTAATCCAAATTTCTTTCATTTGATCTGAAATTTAATTATCTATTATTCTAAAAAGTCAAATTTAATAAATAACAAGAGTTTAAATTATTATTTCAAAAATACATTCATTTATTAAGATTTTAAACTTTAGAAAATGAAATAAATGTTTATAAAAATAATTTCTCTTGTTATTTTAGTTTAAAAACACTTATAATCTCAAGAAAAAGATGGGTTATCAAATTATTAAATTCTAATTTATCAAAATTAACCCTAATTTAAAGTATTTTGAGATGATGATAACTTTTTCATATAATAATAGAAAAATACATATAAGTATGATAACATGCATGGAAATGAAATCATTTATACTTTAATATGCATCAAAAATCATGTTTTATGATGTTAATATAGCATGTTATCATGATGCTTGTTGTTTTTCCTCTATGAAAAATTGGATCCCCACTCTACTTTGGTTTGATTCTTGATCTGATTCAATTCATAAGTAACTATAAGCGTCATCTAATTTCTCTATTTGGGATCTTGGTTCCAAATATTATTTGTTAGGAATAGAAATCATTTCTAATCCTTATGAATGCCTTCTATCTCAGTATACATATGTTTTGTCTCTCTTTAAGAAAACAAACACCATTACATTGTAAGCTTATCACCACTCCCCGCACATCCTTCATAACGAGTTGTGGTCACCTCGAGTCTATTAATCACGCTCTCTATCAAAGTATTGTAAATGCGCATATGTCATTCATTGAGTTTTTCAAGCAATGGATAATCCAACTACTGCTTATTCATACCTCAAAAGAAGCATCTTTGAATGGGCCAAATACCTAATGGGCTGATCATCTTCAAATCTACATAAATGTGGGTCTCTTCTTTTTCTCTACATCGACTCCAAATGGGCCACATCACCTACCAGTCACAAATCTACCAAAGGATATCCTATTATGTTAGAACTTATATAATATCCTACATCTCAAAGAAAGAAGTAACCATTATTTCTATATCCACCGACATTACGTGACCTTATGTGTGTGACCCTTTAGGTCCATAAACCTAATAACACTAGTTAACTCCATAAACCTAATAACACTCATTGGTCAATCTTATTAATTAACTATATCAACATATAATTTAATTAATCAAGGATCAAGTTAACCCAATCGATAGGTCAAGTTTTCACCGTATTAGGTGCTAAGCTTCACCACATACTCTAGGAGATAATATCGTGTTATCTAGAAACCTTATGAAAGAACTCTCATATGGGACCTTGTCATCATTGGTTAGGATGCATGTATAATTCTTCTCCACATCAAACTCATGAATGACTTAGGGTATGGTTAAATTTCAAATCTTAATGGTTACTTAAGTTTTTATTGATCCATGGAGAAAATCATCAGAAATATATTCTCCAATATTTCTATTAACTTGGTCAAGGATTTAATTGCACCTCATTCCCTGAGTTAATTTCATCTAATATTGAAGGCAGATCCTGTTATCTTGACCATGCAATTACCTTTGGGGACTTCATGGTCTATCCAATCTATAATATTTTAGAAATCTTATGGTTAGGTATTTATAATGGTTGTGTCAAAACACGATCATCCATCTACAAGACATCTTAGGTATCTCAAGTCTAAGGACCACATATATAATCTTGACATCAATCAATTGTTGGGAGCTAAGGTTTTTAAGCCTTCCAAAATTTTAATCAAAACATCGAATGCACCAAATACAGTGAATCAAATATTCAAAGTATTGAGGCACCAAGAATCGATGATCTTATCATCTAGTATATACTATATATCATAGTTAAAAGGTTCCATCTAAAGAGTTCTTTGAGCTATTTAAGTGTCTAGCCTCTAACGGTATCCACACTATCTTTGGATGGTTTGGATCTCCTCTTCAAAGCTCATTACCAAGAGAGATAGATAAAAAAGGAGAGAATTCTCACAAGCATTGTAGGGGTACCTTGAGTTGTGGTCATTCTCTCCCTATTTATAGATATTTGGTACATGAATTTTTTTATAAAAACCCTCATAATTATGTTTATATCTACTAACATTCATAAACCTTATGTGTGTGACCCTCTAGGTTCATATATCTCATTAGTAATAACTCTATAAACCAAATAATATGTTACCTGTCAAATTTTATTAATGATCTACATCAACATATATATTAATTAATCCATGATTAATCTAACCCAATCGATAGGTTGAGTTGTCAACCCATTGGGTGCCTAGCTATGGCACCTACTGTACGAGATATAAAGTTCATAAAAACTCTCGTATGAAACTTTCTAGTTATCGATTAATGTGGAGGAAATTATCAAGAACTCTTTCTCTGATATTTTCACTACCTTGGCCAAAGATTTCATCGCATCTCATTTCTTGAGTTACTCTCCTCAATTACTAAGGGCGGGTGATCATATCTTGACCACAATCATCTTTAAGGACTTTATGTCATATTCAATATATGATGTTTTAAAGATCCCGTGGCTCGGGATTCATAATTCATAATTAAAATTCAATCATCCGTTCACTAGATGTCTTTGGTGTCTCAAGTCAAAGGACCACATACACAACCATGACATGAATAAACCTAATTGATAGTTAGCTATTCAGGGATTCATAAAAATTAATTTAGGAAACTTATTTTCCAAAGAGCACCCACTATCTATCCTCAGTGTCTGCACAAAGATGGCCACAAGTTCAACCATATTCATCATAAGAGTCTAATCAAATATTGTTATTCTTTCCAGATAATCTAAAGTCCTTCTTGAATATCTCACAAACAATAATGTTTATAATATATTTTTAAAGTCTACTGATCTCATCATAATTCTCTTAGTCATTGCATATGCTCATAGACTTCCTTAAAAATATCTTACAAGAATGAAAATAAATTAATTTCATATCAATGAATATAAAAGAGATATATGGAAGTATCATTGGCTTATAGGCCACACAATATCCATAATTTACCTAATTAACAATTAGGCATAATACCATTATGGATTTATATGGATCAAGTTAGTAAAATCTTTCTCTATAGAATACTAACTATCTATCCTTAGTGTCGTATACCAATATCCATAAGATCAATTATAATCATTATATGAGTTGGATCAAACAATACTATTCTTTCTAGGTATTTGATATTCTTCTCAAATATCCCTCAAATAAGAGTGTTTAGATCATATGTTTAAGAACTAAAGATCATTGTATTATAATATCATCATAATTCACTTAATAATTGCATATAATTATGGACTTAATTACAAATATCACACAAGAATAAAAATGAAAATTTTTTAATTTAATAAATATATAAAAAGACATGAAAAATAAAACTTGGCTCATAAGCCATATCCATGGCATTAAATTATTCAAAATGAATAACACTATCTAATCTAATTCATATGAGAAGTATAGTCGATTGTGTGGCCATTAGTTTAAGGCACTAAAGATAGATAGTGAGTGTTCTTTAGAGAAAAAGTTCACTAAATTGATCTAATATGAATCCCCGAATGATATTATACCTATTATTAATCAAGTTGATTCATGCCATAGTTGTATATATGATCCTTTGACTTGAAATACCAAAGACATATGGTAGATAAATAATCCTATTTTAATTATAACTTAAAAATATCTCACCGTGGGATGTCCAAAATGTCATTGACTATATACAACATAAAGCCCTCCAAAGTGATTATGTAATCAAGAGGAGATTGTTTGCCCTCAGAAGTTGAGGAGATCGACTCAAGGAATATGGTGCAATGAAATCCCTGGCCAAGATAATATAAATATTGAAGATAGGGTTCTCGATGATTTCCTCCATGCATCAGTACTGACCTGGGTAATTAATTAGGGTTTGATAGCTGACCATATCTTAAGTCATTCATGAGTCTCTCTCAAATGAAGGATTGTAAATACATCGTAATCGATGACAATAACGTTTTAAATGAGAATTTTTATACTATACATATCTCTTAGAACGTGTGGTGTAACTTGGCACCTCCTAACATGAGATCAACTCAACCTATCAAGTGGGTTTAACTCAATTCTGGGTTAAGTAATCCATATATTGATATAGATATTCAACAAGGTTGACCGATACGTATTATTACATCTATAGAGTTATTAACTAATAAGATATATGAACCTAGAAGGTCACGCACATAAAGTCAATGAATGTTGATATAATTTTGAAGGTTTTTGTCAAAAGTTCATAGACCCGTGTGTATAAATAAGGGCTCTCATGCAAAATTTGTTAAACGATCTTAAGATTGAATAAATACCATTAGAGGTTAGAGATTTGAATAGTTTCAAGAAACTCCTTCAATGTAACATATATAGATTTAGATATGTACAAGATGATATGCTCATTGATTATCAGTACCTCATTGTTTTGAATGTTCAATTCAATCTCTTCTCCTAGATTTGTCAGATTGATCAAAATTTAAGGGCCAATCTAGCCTTAGATCCCAACATAAAATCCACAATTGGTATTAGGAGCCAGGATCATTAATCTCATGGCCATGATTGAATCAGATTCCTATGATTAATGCAAGCAATCCAAATAGGGATGATGGAACCTCTGATCGATTGGATTAATTATCAAGGTTCTATTCTTGATTACCTCCTTAGATTGACAATCTACTCAGCAATTTGATTGACCATTACTAATCTCTCTCTCCCCCCTCTCTTCCTCCAATCTCTTATCAATCAATGCAATCATGATCTGCATTGATTGATCAAATCAACATTCCCTAGTTGGTACACATAACCCTAAATCTCAAAGAAGACAACTTGGAGAAGGCCTGGGAAGGAGAGTGGTGTTGTTATGTAAGGGGCTCAATATGAAATTTCCAACTGGAATAATTACCTCTTTAGGCAAGATTATCAAGTAATTACAGCTGTTAGAGAAACATAATCTCTCTCTCTCTCTCTCTCTCTCTCTCTCTCTCTCTCTCCTCAGGAGACCCAAGGAGCTCAAGCATCATTCCTAAAAAAAGGTTACAGCTGTCAGACACAGAATCTCTCTCTCTAAAACTAGTTGAAAAAGAGGCGGTTGCAAAGTATTGTTAGTCTTCTCGGAGATTGTTGCCATGGTGAAAGGGGAGCAGACTCTGAAGCAGAAGTTCTTCTGGTTCGTCAACTGCACTGCCGCTTGCGGTGGCGATAATCCTCGAGGTAATTTTCCTCCGCGGTTGAGGCAAAAGTTTTCGTGCTATATCACTTGGTCTGATGGTAAGTTTGCGGTGCATCTGCAGAGAAATCCATCCGAGAGGAAGAAGCACCGAAACTGATGGAGGCGAAGGTGAGGACGAAGAATTTTATTGAAGTTTTTCTCTCTCTAGATTCCACGAAGTCGTCCTGGTGTTCTTGATGATGACGTCTAGATTTCGCGGTTTTTGTTCAGACGAGTGGATTCGGTGCGCGGATTGCGAGGCGTCCGAAGCGTCCGGGAGTGCCAATAGGGCCTCCACCTCAGCACGCTTAAACTACAAATAAGCGTCGTTTATCCTTTCCTATTTACGCCGCTCAGCTTCACCTTCATCAGCCTCTTAACTTCTTCTCGTGGTATCCATCCTCTGTTTTAGCTGCGGTTTCTTCGTGCCAGTTCACGTTTCATGACGATTCCGGAGCCATTCCTGGTCGAGATCTAAAGAGAGACCTTGGAGATTATCAATCAGCATCATCAACCCCTCTCGATCTACACTGTTCATCATCTCCATTCTCTTCCTCATCAAGGCTTCCTCTCCCCTGATCATCTGGTTTGGCAGTGATTTCTTCTAGCTAAAGATGTTTCGTGATGATTCAATCGCATTTCCTGTTCAAAATCTACTGAGGCTAGGTAGAGAGCATAGAGGGAATAACTTTTTCGCCCGAGAGAGGGAGACAGGCAGTTGTAACTGAATTCCACTCCCACTATAGCGTCATTTTCACAGAAACAGTATTCCACTCCCGGTTATCATCTTATGGGCACCTCTGCGGTAAGCTTACCATTGCAACCGTCAAGCCGTCCGGAGACAGTCATGGCGGAGGGAGACGGGGCGGTTGGAAGTGTCTTCCCCGGTCTGCCGGACGATCTTGCCGTCGAGTGCATCGCTCGGATTCCTCGCTTCTTCTACTCCAGCCTCGCTCTCGTCTCCCGGTCGTGGCGCGCCGTCTTCCGCTCCTCGGACCTCCTCGCCTCCAGAATCTCGCTTCGCACCTCCCAGAACCTCCTCTTCATCGCCGTTAGAACTTCCGTGGAGACATCCAAGTGGTTTCTCCTCGATCCGGACGGCAGGCACCCTAATATCCTAACATCCCTCCCTCCTCCCCTAATTCCTGCCTCCGGATCCGCCTGCGTAACCGTCGGGCCGCGCCTCTTCGTCCTCGGCGGCTCCGTTAACGGAATCCCCTCTCCATCTCTCCAGATATATGATTCGCGCTTCAATCGGTGGAATCTCGGCCCTCGGATGCGATCTCCTCGCGAGTTCGCCGCCGCTGGTGCAATCGACGGGAAAATCTTTGTCCTCGGAGGCTGCCTCCCTTCAGATCGATGGGCGGAGTGCTTCGACGTGGCGACATCGCATTGGACCTCGATTTCGAGTCCGATCGTGCGCCAGGAAAAGTGGATGCACGGAAGCGTGGTGCTGGACGGGAAACTTTTAGCTATGGCGGATCGAGGAGGCTTCGTGTTCGATCCGGCCTCTGGATCTTGGAATCTCGTCTCCATTGCTCTCGATCTAGGCTGGAGAGGTTGCGCCGCAGCGGTTAACGGCATTATTTACTCGTACGATTATTTAGGGAAGATTAAGGGTTTCGATCTTCATGAAAATCGGTGGAAGGAAATCGAGGGAGTAAAGGATCGCCTGCCTGTGTTTCTTGCGGGAGCTAGGGTTACCGGATTCGGGAATTTGCTCTGCGTTGTGTGGGAAGGGAGGGGGCAAAGAGAGAAGGGATTTCGGCTGATGTTGTCGACGATTAAGGTGGAGAAGGTTGATGGCGGAAGGCTGGTTGGGAAGATCGTCTGGAAGGAAGGCTTTGATCTTGGAGTTGGTCTGAATTCCGTGATTTCGCACTGTTTGGCCGCGCAATTTTGAGAGAATTGCACAGGTACGTTTTTTTATTCGAAGAACATAATGACATTGTTTTGATATGTTAGTATCATGATGAATTTTCAGAGATTGATGGTGGATGGCTGGCTGGTTGGGGAGGTCGTCTGGAAGGAACCTTTTGATCTTGGAGTCAGCCCTGATTCTGTGAAGTCCGGTCGTTCGGCTGCGCAAGTGTGAGAGAATTCAACAGGTTCAGGATTCAATTAGAAGATGTGATTTCTGGGTGATCGCCGATGAGGGGTGACTATCCTTTAATAGTAAAAAAAAAGAAAAAAAGAACAGGATTTAATTGATTTAGTTGGGTTCATACGATTTCCAGTCTTTATGATACTGACGATATTTTTCTTTATTTTTATTTCAGATTACATCAAATTATTCACTGACATTCGTTTCTGCCAACGTTAAAGATGGATTTCTGCACGAGCAAAGAGAATCTTGCTAGCCTTGCGCAAAGAACAGCAATGGTGAAGCTTTCGAGGGAAGCACCCCCGCGTCCTTAGAGGTAATTTTAAATAGGGATAAAAAATTGGAAGCACGATGAAGTTATGGAAAGGTTGAGATTTTTAAGAGGGATAAATGATTGATCTATCTGATCGAGGGGATCATGATTGATTTTATGCCAATCGATCCCCTTATTCAGTCAATTGGGTAGGATCGGAAAAAAGAGGTGTAGATCACTTCCTCAATCTGATCAATGGTCTGATTGAGACGCCTGGAGCTGATCGACATTGTGATTGAGGAAGTGATCCTCGATCTGATCATCAATCAGATCAACTATCTGCACCAGAAATTTCACAAAAATGAAATAAATTTATAAAAATAATTCAAGTTGAAAAAATAAAAAATACCCGTCAATTAAAAATGAGAGATCCCTGATCAATACCTGATTTTGATTGATTTTTGGATTTCAATCGCCGATCAATTGAGGCCCACTTTGGCAGATCAATGATCGAATTGAAGAACTAGATGGTCTCGTTCCCTAAGATTTACATATATTTTGGTGACTAATCACCATTCCCTAAGATTTACAGTCAAGTTTGGATGCCTACTCTTGACAATACAATGATAGATTACTTTTAGAAGGCTCCTTAGTTCTTAGTGAGGAGCCCAGACAAAGGAAGAGTGTGTAGATTTTATTTCTTTGAGAGATTATTTCTTTGAGAGGACAAGAACTTGAAGATGATGGGGGTTGCTTTGACCAATTAAGAGAGAGTATCCCTCGCAATGGACACTTGGTCAACTCCAAATGGCATGGCTAGAGTCACGCTCACATTACAGTGGATTGGAGACACCGGGCATTTTGTTAGTATTCTCCAAAACCAAATTGAGACCTGTTTACTGATTCAAGTGGACGCCGACAGTGCAGATATTTTTCCTAAACCAAAGGATAGGTTTTCTTAGGTAGGTTTTACATACGTACATATATATATTTATACATATCTATGTGTGTTCGCCAACATGTGTATACATGTACATAACATATAAGTGGTATCATTCTCTATACATATAAGTGGATCTCCTCTTCAAAGCTCTTCGACAAAAGAGAAATAGAGAGAGAGAAAAGAGAGAGAGAGAGAGAGAGAGAGAGAGAGAGATAGAGAGAGATAATTTATACAAGATTTGCATGGACACCTTGAGTTATGATCGTTCTCTCTCTACTTATAAATATTTGGTATATCATTTTTCATAAAAGTTTGTATAAGTATATCTGTATCTACCAACATCTATGGACTTTATATGTATGACTCCTCTAGGTCCATATATCTCACTAGTTAATAACTCTATAGACTAAGTAACACCTTATTGGTCAACTTTTATTAATTATTTATATCAACAAATAAATTAATTGATTAAGGATCCATTTAACTTTATTGATAGGTAGAGTTCCTAGCTTGTAGTGTGCTCTAAGAGATATGGAGAATATAAGAACTCTCATATAGAACCTTGTCATCATCGATTAGTATGTATATACAATCATTTATTTGCGTGAGACTTATAAATGATTTTATTTTTAAAAAACTGAGAGTGTAGATTATTTCTTTGAGAGGACAAAAACTCGAAGATGATGGGGTTGCTTGGACCAATTCAGAGGGAGTATCCCTCGCAATGGACACTTGGTCAACTCCGAATGGCATGGCTAGAGTCATGCTCACATTACAGTGGATTGGAGACACCAGGCACTTTGTTAGTATTCTCCAAACCCAAATTAAGACCTGTTTATTGATTCAAGTGGACGCCGATAGTGCAGATATTTTCCCCAAACCAAAGGATAGGTTTTCTTAGGTTGGTTTTATGTATCACCAAATCATAATGGGCCTTTCCTACAATCTATTAGGCCATACGACGATTGTTGTTGATATCACAAATCATAGGAGTAATATGTGCTTTATGGGTATGCATTGGATTTTAACCAATGACTCCCACTTTTGAAGGAAGCATACATACATTCATTCATATATGCATACATGCATACATACATACTTACATGAGTACATATACACACTTGTATGATATATATATATATATATATACATACATATCTATGTGTGTTCGCCAACATGTGTATACATGTACATAACATGTGAGTGGTATCATTTGATATACGATCGATCTTTAATCAATAATTCTACTCTTCATGTCCATCACAGAAATAATAGGTTTTGTCCATACCACAATCAAACATAACCATAATCATCATCTAATCAGATTTATGTGTAGATTTTGGTTATTTGTGATGATTGTTCCTGAAATTTTAATCCGAGAACCCCACTCTTCAAAAATGGCTCCCACGAAAGTCCAATTTTGGTGGAGGTATTACATCGTTCTAGAGGAGTTCATTGTAACTAAATGGCAAGTAATATTTTACTATTCCTTAGTCTAGTTGCTTTGTTCTCATCGCAAGTTCTCTTTTCAAAATTATATTGGTTTTGCATTTTTTTTATGTAATGAAAATGAGTCCATTACACATTTCATGAGCCATTCTTTGGGAATTCCAACATCAAAGTAATAATCACTTGAAGGAATATTGAAATAGTTATCCACTAAACAGTAAAAAAAATGGAAGTTGTTACAAAAAGTTTTTTTTATGAATCGTAATCATGAACTAAAGAAGCAACAACATCACCATGTTAGGATCTCAATCAAATAACCCAAAAATGGTTTTGGGTTTCTAGAAAAGGCCTAAGAAGTCAACTTTGCCATCAAATCTGATGGCACACGTAGTGGCTATTGATGGCTTTTTGGACGAAGTTTTAAGAGATGATACTCTCATACCTAGATAACATAATCTCTTCATGATCGGATTTTCTTCTCTTTTGGATTCTCAAATTTCATCCCACTCTACAAATACAAAATTATTTGATTTTTATAAAGATATATTTTTGTTTAGCTTATATCTTACACACTTAAGATTATTTAATCTTTGACTAATTAAGATACCTCAACATCATTGTTCATTAAGAAATGTTTTCTTTTAATAGGGTTAGATTACATATAAGGTGGGTGCCATTGTGATTAGATATAATGCATTAGATCACATATAATGCCATTGTGATTAGATAGGATTACACAACAATAAGGTTCCTTTATAATTTAATAGAGCAACAAAGAAGCATGATGACGTAGAACTCTAGCTTCATACAACGACATAAAATCATGTAACAGACTTAAACCCCTAAACTCTAATCCTCATTTCATTTATCTTGTTCTCGAAGAGTAAATGTTTTATTAAGATTGGGCAGTACTAGAGGAATAGTATAAAGAGCGTTAATGACCAGCCAACATAGATGATTAAGGATAAGCCTGGGGTTACTTACATCAAGCACATTACTATTCTATGTCTAGGAGCTAATAACTAATGAAGCACTCATTAAATGTCAGTAGTATAAGGTCTTCTTTTAGTGTAACTAAAATAATCTTAAGAAGGATACAAAATATTGAGGGAAATAATCTAGGACATAAATTAATTTTTTACCCCTCTCGATTAGGATGAAAATCTTTCTTGAACAAACAACAATTGATTGGAGGCATGATTTATGTTGGGCTTGCCAACCTCTTTTTCTCTTTCACCTCTCTTGTTTTTTTGTCTGGAGAGTTTTTAGGAAACCATCTACGATAAGGAACATCCTCTTGAATTTTCACCACCATCATCAACCTCGTAATTTTTGGAATCTGAGGTCAATAGACCTTTCAAAAATTTGATCAAAACATCGAACACACCTGAATCCATTCAATCAATATTTAAAATAGCAAGGCACAAAGAATCGATGATCCTCTCATCTAGTATGTGTGATAAAAGATACACGGTTCACTTATAAGAGTTTGTGAAGCTATTCAAGTGTTTAGTCTCTAGAAGTATTTACACAATTGTTAGATGGTTGGATCTCCTCTTCAAAGCCCTTCAATAAGAGAGAGAGAGAGAGAGAAAAAAAAAAGGAGAGAATTCACACAAGGTTTGTATGGGCACCTTGAGTTATGGTCATTCTCGTTTTATTTATAAATATTTGGAATATCATCTTTCATAAAAGCTTGCATAATTATGTCTATATCTACCAATATCTATGGACTTTATATGTATGACCCCTCTAGGTCCATATATCTCGCTAGTTAATAACTCTATAGACTCAGTAACACCTTAATGGACAACCTTGACTAATTATCTACATCAAAAAATAAATTAATTGATTAAAGATCGATTTAACCTATTTGATAGGTTGAGTTGACTCCTTGTAGTGTGCTCTGTGAGAGATGGAGTATCTACGAACTCTCATATATAACCTTACCATTATCGATTACCATGTATATCTAATCTTTTATTTTCCTGAGACTCATGAATGACTTAGGGTATGGTCAATTGTCAAACCCTAATTGGTCACTCAAGTTATTACTGATGCATGGAGAAAATTATCCAGCAATCATATGATATTTCTAATTCTTTGGCTAAGGATTTCATTACATCTCATTCCTTGAGTCAATCTCTACAAATACCGAGGGCAGACCATTTCATCTTGAGCACGCAATCATCTTCAAGGACTTTATGCTATATCCAGTATATGATGTTTTAGAGATCCCGTGGCTAGGGATTTGAAATTCATAATTAAAACACGGTAATCTATCTACAAGATGTCTTTGGTGTCTCAAGTCAAAGTATGACATACACATGTAATATAAATTAACATGATTAATAATTAGGTATAATACCATTCAAGAATTCATAAGGATCACTAAGTGAACTCCTTTTCCAAAGAGCACCCATTATCTATCCTTAGTGTTTCCACACAAATGCCTACATAATTAACCATACTCATTATATGAGATAGATTAGATAGCATTATTCTTTCTAGATAATTCTACATCCTTCTTGAATATCCCATGAATAAGAATGTTTAGAACATATGTTTAAAAACTATAGATGACGGTATTATAATATCATTATAATTTACTTAGTCATTGTATATATTCATAAACTTTATTGCAAACATCACACAAGAATGATAATAAATGAATTTTATTTTAATAAACATAAACAAGATACATGAAAGTGTGATTGGCCTATATGCCACATAATATCCATTTTGTAATCTCTGGTTTACTCGCTGAAGTTGAGTTTTCTAAGTGGAGAGGATTAATGGGGAACAAGGGTGAGCACCCTTCCCCCCCAACTAGAAGAGCCAACATCGCCGTCACTCTATGTGAGTTTGGGACTCAAGCATTGTCTCTTATTAAGATTTGTTCTTAATTTAGTTTTCTTAATTTAAGCTATACTTCTTCTTCCTCGAAGGTCTATAAATGGGCCAACCATGTAATTGAATAGGTAAACATTTTGAGTTGAGAGTTTTCTCCTTATTATCAAAATTGGAATCTAGATATTTTCTGTTGCCACTATTGTTAGTAGTTGCCTTTGTCGGGTCCTACCATCTTCGTTATTGCATCCTGCATCTGTTTGTTATTAGACCTAAAGATCCTCATGGTTGCATTGATGATAACATGCTATTTATGCATGTAATTACATAGATATTAATGCAAATTAAGGCATTAATCATCACAA
Source organism: Lemna minuta (assembly GCA_024174645.1). NCBI lineage: Eukaryota > Viridiplantae > Streptophyta > Magnoliopsida > Alismatales > Araceae > Lemna > Lemna minuta. The sequence goes on from CM044101.1 coordinate 17,013,438, forward strand.
ATCTATGCATGTTATCATCTTTTAAGCATATTTCTATCATTTTGTGTAAATTCATGTTATGATCTAAAAATACACTAATTATGGATTATTATTCATAATTAAACATTGAAATCTTTAATTCTAATTATATTTATGATCATAATCATGTTTTAAAGTTAAAAATATGAGAGAAAAGACATTTACTAACATTTATGTATTTATATGAATTTATTTTATATAATACATAAAAGTATAAAATTAATATAAATTAATTTTCTTACTATTTTAATAATTTGACTTTTTATAATGATAGATTATTCAATTATGAATCCAACAAAATAAATTTGAACTAATTTGGAGTTGTATTTTGAAAGTTATGATTTTTAAAAATTTATAGAATTTTTCTTGAATTTTTCTGAATTTAATTATATTTTTAATTTGATTTTTATATTTAAATTAATTAAAAAAATGGGAAAAAGGGGAACTTACCAGCGCGTGCACACGTGGCAGTGCCACGTGGACGCACGGACCGCCTACGTGGCGGCGGTGACGTGGCACCTGCAAGCGTCTTTATGTATACTATATATATTATTAGTATTATTATATAGTTTAGGGGTCCCCCGTGTATATGGGGACGATATATTAACATACGTTACTCGCTCTACATTTTATAGTTAATATTTTCTGAAACTTATCCCTTGTGGGACTAAATTTTATCTTTTCTTTTGATTTCAGGACACGTGGCCTTGTTTTGCACGTTGGATCCAATCGCGATCAACGCGATGACGTCGATCGCGTGGACACGAGGTCCACGCGATCAGATAATCAAGCACGTGATCAATTAATTCACTTAAGTGAATTAATCGTGGCCGTCGATCGCCCGAGTTATAACGGCTCAGATTGCATGCGATCGGTGGACTCATCAAGCACATCACGAGTGTTGGATCAAAATCCAACGAACGATCGACGATCGAAGCCCTCTTCTTTATGTGATGAAATCAAATCGTGAGCGTTGATCGATGATCGGACGGTCATCATGAGGAGGCGTCAATTTGTCAATCGGCGCGTGATCAGAGCCGTCGATCGTGATCAACAGCTCATCCAACGGTTCAAAATAGATTTCGTTTTTTTATTTAAACCGTTCTTCGCGACGAAGAACAGGTTCGCGATCATTTCTTAATTACTCTTTGTAGAAAACTCCAAATTGCGCGCCGTTTGTTCGAGAGCACTCTAGACTCATTTCCGCGTCGATTGAGTGCTTAAGATCAAGATTTTATTGAAAGAGGAAGGAGAATTTACATCTTGAACTCCATCTTCGTCTTCGAAAATTTCGGAATGAATAGCCTTGCATCCGGCGATTAATTGGATCATTTCGAAGGCTACTTTGGGTTAGGTTGCGTAAATTCTTCATTATCTGTCGTCATTTAGTGTTAATTTTAGTTTTAGGATCATAGATTAGTTTAATTTTAGTTTTAATTTCGGTTTTTAATCATTTTTCGAAATGAAATTATCTCCTCTCTTCAAATTTCGATTTCTCTTCCAATTCTCCACCAAATCACCTGATTTTTGATTCCGTGGATTCGATTTTGAGTTATCTTTCTTAAAATATCAAAATGCCCAATTTCTAACGTCGATTCATCGTCCGATTTGACCAAATTTTGAAGATATCTCTCAAATTTTCGTAATTCTCCGTGGATTCGACCCTTAATTACCATTATACTAATTAATTACTTTGATTAATATTAAATTGGTAATATTAGGACTTTATTTTCACACTAATTCGTGTGCATTCAACGACCATACGATTTAGTCTCGTCAATTGACAATAAAAATCTGCGCGATCGTTGAAAATACACGAATGCGTGTCAAAATAAATACCAAAGTCATCAATTTTATGATTTAATCATGAATTGATTTGTTTGATATAGAATAAGGGTCAAATCTACATAGATTTGAGGAATTTTTTTAGTTATTCTTGAAACGTGATCAAATCAGATGACAAATTGAGTTGAGAAACTAGGTATTTTTGTATTTTTGAAAAGAAGACTCCAAAAAGACTCCAAGAAAAATCACTTGATTTGGATCAATATTTGCGAAGAAATAAAGAAGCAAAATCAAGCTAGTAAAATCGATCACGAAGAGAGAGAAAACACAAAATTCATAAAATTTGACTAATCTATTGTTCTAAATTGAAATCTAACACTATAGGAAAAATATTAGGAAGAAAATGCATAATCTTACCTAAAATCATGCTTAAAGTGATCCAATTTATCACTCAATCAAAGCTTTTCATCCCGTGTTTTGAAAAACAAAAATGTGTAGTTCAAGCAGTGAATTCTCCATATTCTCTTTATGAAATCTTGATTTCAAACACTCCTCAGATGCGGAAATGAGTCTAGAAGAGGAAGAAGCAAAAGATTCAAGGAATGAGGCATCTAAATAGTTCAATTTATCAAAACATTTGAGAGTGGTTTACATCGTCAAAGAAAAGGGTTATAAATAGATGAAAATTCAGTGTAGCCGTTCGATCTACCTCTTCATCTTTAATGAATGATTCAAATGTAATGCTAGAATGCGTATTGTTGCCTTTAAGTCATGGCTGTTAGACTCATGATAAAGCATTGAGATCTTGGCACATTGCCGCGCGAAGATAAATCATCGACTAATCGTGTCCATCAAATCTTGATTGGATTCTTCTGGATGAGCCACGCGTCACAAGGAGTTCACTAGTTGCTTTTAATCTCCATTTTTATAACTTTCGTGATGAACGGCCAAGATTCATCGTGAATTATAACTCAAATCAATGTACAATCGTATTGCGACACGTATCCCTTCGTGAAATTCAATGACTGCGATCAACTCCAAGAATCGAACATCTCATATCGCGCCACATCAGCTATGAAGAGATAAAAACAAAAATAGTACCACATGGAAAAAATCAAAGTAAAATGACACGTATATAACGTGTGCTCTTATGTGGTTATCTCATGCTCCAGGCTAGGTGCTTAACCACTAATGACACACAATAATGATGTGTGCACGTTGTGCCAGTGTCACACACACACACCGCCACGTGTTGACACCTAAGCACTCGTCATGTAGTCTGCCACATCAACATACATATAAAAACCAAATTTTTTATGTTTTAAAATTTATATAAATTTAAAATAAATCCATAAAATTTGAGAAAAATTTTATAAAAATCCCTAAAAATTATAAAATTCATAACTTTCAAAATATAACTTCCTTTTAGATCAATTTGTTTGTCTGATCAAAAATTAAATAATCTATCATTCTAAAAAGTCAATTTTAATAAATAACAAGATAATATATTTTCATCTAAAAAATATACTCATTTCTTTTAGGACATAAAACAAAAAAAAAGTGTATACACAAATATTTTCTCTTATTATTTGACATTAAAACTTAATTATAATCTTAAATATAAAATGAGAATAATCGAATCTCAAATATCTCTATTTAATTATTTATGATTATCCCAAAAAAATTGATTTTGAGATTATAATTTTAAATTTCATATAATGATAGATATGTACTCAAAGTATGATAAGGTGCAAAATAATGAAATTTTTTATGTCTTAATTAGTATTAATAATCATACAATTGCTAGTATAAATTGTATTTTATCATGCATCCCAACCAATCATCGCTCCATCGTTGGATTTGAAACTTCTTCAACCCTTCCCTTGAAATATGACAATGAGGTTTGCATGCCCCACATATTGGAAGTAATTTCTTGTATGATGAGATTACTCAGTAAATTTGGCACTCACATGGTTGTAGTTGGGAGTCACAAGAGCTGACATAAAATTCTGCCACTATGCATGCTGATCACATGAGCATGGTGGTTTTATTGATGACACAAAAACGTTCAAGTTGGGTTGAGGGATGTAGAAAAACTTGTTTATTCCAAGGGTTTGATTTGTGTTTACTGTAAAAAAATTCTTCAATCTTTTTTTTGAAAATTTCAAAATCTTGCTCATTTTTCAAAACTTGTCGCATCATCTTCAAAAAATTTTACATCATCTTCTTACCATACTCTATGCATATTTACTTGTTTATGCATGCTTGCATTGAAAGAAATATGCTTTATAACATGAAATTAAAATTTAGACTAGATAATAAGACTCATGGGTGTCTTTTTAGGATTCATGGGATAGGGAACCTAAAAGTGTTATGCCAAGGTTTAGTGCTACAATCACCAAAGGATAATGGTTTAGGTATTCTCATGGGATGTCGTATTCTTTCAAGGGCACAGGTCTTAAAAATTCTTAAAATTTTTAAGATTCTTAAAGATTTTACTTGTTTTTCAAAACTTCTTATCCTACCTAGTCATTTACCACTTTTTGGGTAAGCCTGCACAAAAATCTTTATGAGTGGGAGATAAAAGGTTCCTTCCATGTACATATTCTAATCCCAAAACTCTTCATCATCTAATCTCCATTCATTCATATTCTACTTTTTTTTTAATTTTTATGAGGAATGGATCAATATATTTGTAGTATAGTGATGATGCAAGAAAGCAAGCTAGATGTTGAAAAGATGATTTCATGTGATTTTTGAATACACATAAAACTTGTGTCAAAACAATTACCAAACTCACCAATTTTGAAAAATAATTACGCATTAGATAGTATAAAGGTGAATAAGGGTCGAATCCACAAAGAAATAAGAGAAATTTTAATGTCTTTGAAATTTGATCAAATTAGTTAAGGAATTGACGTGATAAATTAGAGATTTTAGTATATTTTGAAAGAAAAAATCAAGGAGTGAAATCACAAAATTTGGATTAGTATTTGTACAAAAATCAAGGAAGAAATTTTGTTTGGGATGAGAGAGACAATATAAAATTATCTAAAATTTGATTAATCTTCCATTCGACATTAAAATCTAATGCTACAGGAAGAAAGATTATGAAGAAAACACGAATCTAACTCAAAGTTGCGCTCGAAATAATCTAATTGATCGCCGGATCAAAGGCTTTTCATTCTGTCTTTCAAGAGGTGACTTCTTCTGATTCTCTCCACAAAATCTTGATTTCAAATATTCCTTGAGGTGGAAATGAGTCTAGAAGCAAAAGAAAGCAAGGATTCCGGAACTGAGTTGTGTAAACAGCTTGATTTGCTTGAAACATCCAAGAATAAAAATTTTCATCGAAGAACACGTAATTTATGGAGAAATTTGGGCACGACCATTGGATGCGCCCCTTCATCTTAGATCAACGGCTCAAATTAAATGCTTGTTCATGAAATCGTCATCATTAAGTCGTGTACGTTTGATCGACAATGAAGCACTCAGATTTTGTCACGTCGCACTTGGAGAAGAAGTGTCGCTTAACATTTACTATTTGATCTTCATCGAGTATTTGAGCTGAGTCCATGGGGTGCTTTTAATATCTACAATTATAACTCCCCAGATGAATGGCTGAGATTAAATCATCTTAAAATGAATCGTCGTCTAATCAGATGCAGCCACGATTAAATCGTGCGATCGTCTGCTCGAGATTGCGCCATGTCACCATGTGGCGTGTACACACGTTGCCATGTGGCAATGCTCTGCCACACCATCTTTCACATCAGTGCGAGTTATTAAAAAAATTTTAATTTAAAATTCCAAACTAAATCCAAAATAAATTCATAAAAATTTGTAAAAATTCTATAAAAATCCCTAAAAATGAGAAATTAACTACTTTCAAACTATAACTCCAAATTAATCCAAATTTATTTTGTTGGATCAGAAATTAAATTGTCTATCATTCTAAAATTTTAAATTATTTAAATAACAAGAGAATACATTTTCATTTAAAAAATGTACTTTTCTCTCTTAGAAAATAAAACTAGAAAAATATATGAGTATAAATAAAAATATTTTCTCTTATTATTGAATTATGAAAACTCAATTATGATCTCAAATATAGATGTGAATAAAAATATATTATTTGAATTATGCATTATTATCCTTAAAATGATATATTTTTAGATTATTACTTAAAATTACATGAAATGATAGATATACACTCAAATTATGATAACATGCATAAGAATGGAATATTTTATGCCTTAATTTACATTAATAATCATGTAAATTCATGTAGAAATTTCATGTTATCAAATGCTTTGAAAGAGAAAATGCCAAAAATTAAAAAGGCAATGTAACATTTCACTTTATTGTCATGTTCAGTTTTCTAAAATCCCCTCATGAAATTTAAATTTTTGCTTCTCCTATTCATTTATTTTGTGGGAGATGAAACTTCAAGGTTTTGCATTCCATCCTTAGGCTTGTGGTGAATAATTTTAAAAAACCTTTAATTTATCCATGGTAGGAGAGAATGAAATATTTAGGTATATGGAAGTGGACTGCTTTGAATCACCATGGGAATGCCTCAATCACGAGCTTCACGAACCAAAGTGCTTGGCATCACTAAAGATTAAATATTTTTTATGTTAAAATGTGACCTATGTATCCTAGTATCATTTGGGTCCTATTATATTTTTGGTCACTTCCATTTCTAAGGGATTAACAATGATCCAAGTAGAAGGTTGTGATAACATGTATTTGCACTTACAATTATTTGTCATTAAATAGGTGTCATTTTCATCCTAGTTCTCATTTAGCATGATTTTGATGTTAATTTTAGACTATGCGTGTTTGGCCTTATAAAACTAGTCAAACACTTTGAATCTAATTATTCTATTTAGTCTTAATAAATGTAGGACTGAATTAGACTCAATAAATCAAAGAAGACACAAAGAAGAAGGAGATTGAATAAGTTATGTGTTTACTTTTGATTTAGTATACTTTTTAACAAAAACTAAGTCAAAGAACTAAATTTCTCCTTGCTTATAATTTTATTCTAAGTTTATAAATGACACAATAATGTAGGAAATTAAATTTATAAAATAATTCCAAAAGTTCTTCCATGGAAATATGCATAGTATTTTGAAAGACATTATTTTTATTTATTTTCATATTTCTCTAGAATTTTCTAATTATTTTTGATTTTTTTAAATTAAAATTGACAAAAGTGGGACTACTATGCTTGGCCCACAGATCCATTAAATGAATCAGTATGGTTCTCAATTCCATGTCTTCGTACTGTTTCTACAAGTCATCTGAAGGAGGTTAGCCTGCCACATTAGACTTCTAGTGAAATCTTCCTTCCACTTTCGATGCTTCCACATCTCTTCCTCAGTCCCATCTGATGTTGGATCATCAAGGCCATTTGTCATGAAGACATAGGAAATATGCTCATACTTAAGGAGAATCTTGGAGTTTGCAACACCAACCCAACCTAAAATAATTCAGATCTTATGGCTATAACATAGATGAACTTTGCATGAGTTCTTAATTATTACATTTCAGACAAAGTTAATCTTGTGAGGGCTTTTATATTTGATATAGTCATGAGTATCTCAATAACCAAACCCTATATGTCACTATATCAATAATCATATGTGGGTTTCTTATACATATCATATGAGGTATAGCATATTCCAACAAATTGAGGAGGAATCTATCAATGCTCCAACAAACAACTATTGATGCTTGCCATGAAGAAATTGTCTTTTTTCCTGATGTCAGCTGGTCATTGTCATCTTCTAACTTACTCTATATGAAAAATAGCTATAGCATGTTTGCTGCCCTCAAGAGATTGTAGGCCTAAATAACAACTCTCCATGAGACATCGCTTCTTGTAGGAGGGATCAAACGTAAGAAGAATACTTTTGGCAAAGACTGCTAGATGGATAGTCATTTTCAAATTTCTTTGTGAATGGGGCATTTGAGACTCCACGGTTTGTGATTGACTCAGCTGGGAGTTTCTTAAAAATCAAAGTAGCCCTCAAAATGTGGTGTTTTATTCTCTAGTTTATCTTTCTTGATGTAGAACATAATAAGAAGTGTTGAGGACATTTTTAGTCTCTAAAGTTGTGGAATCTGGGTGTGTGTTCATGTCAGAGATGTAATGATGACTGATTAAGTTTATCTTTTCTAAGTTTTAATTTCGAAGAGAAATGAGTGTATTTTTTAAATAAAAATTTATTCTCTTGTTATTTATTGAATTTGACTCTTTAAAATGATAGATAATTTAATTTCTGATCCAAATTTTTTTTATTAATTTGGAGCTATATTTTGAAGGTTATGAATTTTCTAATTTTTAGGGATTTTTTGGAATTTTTATGATTTTATGATGAATTTATTTGGATTTATTTTTAATTAAAAAGAATAAAAAAGTCATTTTTAAATTGCGTGCTGATGTGGCGCGTGCAAAAATGGCGTCGCCACATGGCGTACGCCTATGTGTGCGTGCATGTGTAATTAGTGAGATAAAGCATCCTATTCAGGATTTGAGCTAACTCCCTAATTATACACATATTATATACCTGTTGATTCACTCTTATTTTTTTCATGTGGGACTATTTTTATGCGCATGTAATGTGGCAACTTTTGGAGCGTTTGATCGTGTGATTTAATCGCGATCATCGATCACCACTTAAGTGGGGGGGGGTATGTGACGCATTGTGATTCGTCGACGAATCAGTTTAAAAAGTTTAATCTCAATCGTTCATCAAAGGAGTTATAACGGCTAAGATTAAAACCGTTCGATGGACCCCATGGACACATGGATGCATCGAGAGCGTCAAATGACGATCGGACGACATGCCTTTCACGTGTTTCTTCCTCATGCGCGACACAACGAAATCTTAGTTGTTCATCTTCGATCGAACGAACACAATTTAAATGTAACGATCCGCATCAAATGCGTTTCATCAGAGTCGTTTATCAAAGAGTAAATGTTGACCAGGCTGTTATGCCCAAATCTCCCTATAAATTAACATGCTCTTCGACGATATAAAGCATTCTTAGATGTTTTGAGCTATCAAACTGTGTAGACATATCAATCCTTGAATCTCTTGCTTTCTTCTTCTTATAGACTCATTTTTGCCTCCAAGGAGTGGTTGAAAGTGAGAATTCATCGAAAGAATAGGGAGAATTCGCCTCTTGAATGCCAACGATCGTCTTAAAAATCGCAGAATGAAAAACCTTTGATCCGGCGATCAATTAGATAATTTTGAGCACTATCTCACGTTAGATTATGTGTTTTCCTCCTAATATTTTGTCCTATATCATTGTATTGTAATTTAGAATCGTAGATTAGGTAAATTTTAGATTTTATTTTGATTCTCTCTCTTCGCGATCGATTTTCTATCTGATTTTGGCTCTTTGATTTCTCTACAAATCTTGATCCAAATCGAGTGATTTTTGATTCCATGAATTTGTCTTTGAGTTCTCTTTCCAAATCTACTAAAATCCCTAATTTCTCACCTCAATTCATTATCCGGTTTGATTAAATTTCAAAGAGTTTTTAAAAAATATCATAATTCTCCTTAGATTCGACCCTTATTCACCTCTATACTATCTAATTGGTTACTATTTATCTGAATTGGTGAGTTTGGATTTTTTTTTTTAATGCGAGTCAGCGTGTATTCAATGACCGTCTTTGTCAATGACCAAGATTTTAAACATATTTTCAAAGAAAATCATAGTTTCAAAGTGGGGGATCAATACAATCCTTAGCTCTCCAAAGGAAAAACTTAGAGACTATATCCGTAGTACCTGATTGCTTTTGTTTGGCGAATCTCATGAAGAAATACCAACAACGTTACTTGAGCTGTTGTATGGTCTTCTCCCTATATCTCTTTGCTTCATTGAAACAATGTTCTATGTATCATTATATAACAATGAGCATTCTCCTTGCCTTGGAAACCTTTATCTACCCTTGTTGAAAATCATGAATTAAATAAGTCCAATAACATAAGAAACCAACCTTCCAAGTGTCCATGAAGAATATCTAGCTTGGCACATAGTCATTGCTCCATTCCCCATCTCATTTCTTTGCCCATACACTTGACCGGGGGGGAAAAATTTCATCAAACTCTGAGTAGATACTAAATCATGTGAAAATGTGTCATTAATATGTTCAAATGCATCATTTCCACTATTTTTCATCTAATATTCATTAATGAGTTAAAAGATCTGCTTCCCTCCCAGTTCCTGTTGAGCTGAGATGAGAAAATGGCAGCAGAAAACCCTAATTAAAAATTACACATAAGGCTGGCTAAATACCAGCCTAAGTCACTTACATTAGCTGGGCCGAAGCCCACTTAAGTCACTTATTACCCACACGTGAAATAGGCAGCATAAGTTACTCATATCGAGCCACTTCTAATATGTGGCCCACTATTACATTAGTAAATGGACATGATAGACATTAAGAGAAGAGTGGGCCACTTATTTATTTATTTTTCAAATAGAAGGGCCGGTCACCCGATAAAATGGTGGGCGACCCGGTGACAAAGATTTCAAACCCTATTAGCGCATCAATTACATTAAGAGTGTAAGTTTATAAACCGTGGCCACTTGCACTTAGAGAAGAGTGGGAAATACATGTATGTTTAGACTAAAAATACCAAGATTGTTATTATGATTTTATGAAAAATATTTCATCCATCATGTCATTTCTCTCAAATTCTTATTTTGCATGTATTTATGGTAAAGTATATGCATTTGGTGTGGCTGGCCCTTTTCTGATTTGAAATACCAATGAATTGACCATGATTTGCATGTCTGATGAAGTTCAAACAACTTTGGATTAATTGTGCATGTCTTGAAATTTCATGCTTGTATGTTTGAATGAAGAGAAAGACAGATTTTGGTTTTACTCAGAAAGCTTAACCAAATGCTTTGAACTGCAATGTAGAAATTTATCGTCCGGTGATTTTTAATTTGCAAGCGACATGAGAAGAAACAGAGTTCAATTGCGAGGAAAATTGAGGAAAAAAAAATCATTTCAAAGTGAACTCTAGATTTTTGGATATGATTTTCTAAAATAACTAGAATTTATGTTGATTTCTGTGAATTTATAACATAAACCTTTATAAAATTACAGTTGCATGCGGCACAAGGACCTCTCTCTCTCTCTCTCTCTCTCTCTCTCTCTCTCTCTTGCTCTTTCCCCCATCCCTTAATCTAGATTCTCCAATCCCATCGCGATTTCTCTGCTTGGAATTCTGTTAGATTCTTGTATTTTCATCTAACAAAATTGAGCCCATTGCGTATTTCATTAGTCATTGTCTGGCAGTTCAAACAAGATGATATTAATCACATGAAGGAATATCAATCTTATCCATAAAATGGTAAAAATGGTAGTCCATACCATGAAGCAAAGATCATGACCAGATCAGGATCTCAGCCGAACAGCCTACGAAGGGTTCTGGCAAAGGCCCGTGAAGTCAACTTCGCCACCAAGTCTGACGGCACACGCAGTAGCTCCTGCTGGCTTTTCGAAGGGAGCTGCAATCAGAGAAAATACTCTTATACATAATCTCTTAGGATTATCTGAATTGAATATCCAACTTATATGTATTTCTCTTAATTTTCAAGTCTAATGATAGGATTAAAAAAATTCTTTTTTCTGGTTTCTATTTTACCTCAAATATAATGGAGAGTACTGGCAAAAAATCCTGCATTGAGGCCAGCTGGTTTAGGATGAATAGAGCCTCTTCAGGATCCTGTTTTCTTTTCTCTTCTGGATTCTCAAAGATGATGCCATCCTGCACGTACAAATTTTACTCGAGTTTAAAGAGATTCTTTTTTGTTTACTTGATACATTACAAGTTTTTCTTAATTTTTTAAAAAATATATGCTTAAAACCATTTAATCTCATGCTAATTAAGATCCTTAACAAAAATCTTAAACCCTGATCTCAATTAAATTAGTACTTAATGAATTTTTAATTGTAGAAGTATCATCAAGTTATTCTTTTAGGATTATCATCTAATCTAACACAAAAAAAACCATAGACGGCGTAGCCTAAATTCTCAATGCTAAACCCCTAATCTCATTTATGCTATACGTGATGAATATCATTTATGATAAATTAGAAAATAAGAGAAGCACAATGATATAGAACTCTGGTTCCCTGCAAAGACAAGAACCATTTAATTGACTTGCGACCCCTAAACTCTAATTCCTCACTTCATTTATCTTGCTCTTGAAGAATACATATTTTATTAAAATTAGGAAGGATCAGAGTAATGGATTAAAGAGCTTTCTCGACCAGTCAAAAACAGTTAGTTAGGGATCAGATAAGGTTACTTACAGCAGGCGCACTTCCATTATTCTGAATCTGTGATATCAATAGCAGAAGCCGGCGCAGAGTTCTTAGGTTTTGAATATCTTCATCATCCAGCAATGACGATCTAAAAGACGCAGAGAATAGCAATCTTGATGCTGCCGTGTTAGACAGAGAATCCACGGTGGCTAACCCAAATGCATCAAGTCCCTGGGCGTGAGTGAAGAACTTAAAAAGTTGTTTCACCAAAATGAAAATACAATGATACCTTAACTATTTCTTCAAGAAGTATTTCCCTAACAAAGGCACCCTGAAATAAAGGAGAATATGTATATAGTTAATTTGAAGAAGAAAACAAAACCCTAACATTTGTCTCGCGAGTACCGGGTCAGAAAGAGTGAAAGAAAGCAGTTGCTTTGCAGCCATCCTGGAATCAGCCTCTTCTCCCGTTTGTCTAGTCAGGGTTTGTTCTGTCTTGGCACGAAGTGACTGAAATATTGAAACAAGAAATACCAATATTCCTTCATCAAAAAGATTTCTTCTAAGAGGGAATTTAAATGATAATTTATTCATTTAAGATTTATTTTATGAGGGAATTTAAAAGTCTATTCATTTTCTTTGGTCGGTTCAAGTAAACGCAAAAGAAAAACACCCACTGTTGAGATTTGATACGTGTACAAAATGGTGAAAGTGCGAATGACCAAGATGGCCCTTGTTAATGGCAGAAGTTTTCTTTTTGAAAAACATAAGGGCCGATCACCCGAAAAAATGGTGGTCAACCCGGCTAAATGGCAGTGGTATGAGGTATTATAGTAATATACCTCTAATATATTGTAAAAAGGATATAAATAAATGGATGGTTGTAATGAGAAATGATCTAGGAAATATATTATTTATATTTCTCCTCTGGAGAGGATGAGAATCTTACTCAACAAACAGCCACTTGATTGTGGGCTGGATTTATATCTGACTATCTGATAAGGTTGTATCACAGAATTCTCTCTTATTCACTTCACCTAAAGAATTCACCAAGAAACTATCAAGGCTTGTACCAGGTTTCTAAAAGGGATTTGAATTCTGTAGAAATTCATACAGCCATGATTCAATATCCACTACAGATAACTTTATTCCTGACAAGAATTATGAGAACAAAACCATAGGGTTTCAAGCCTAAACCTCAAGAAGAGAGCATTTATAAGAAATGACACAATTCGATTTTTTTTGGAGAAGATGAGAAAAGACAATGCAACATAACATCACCTCAGTTAGCAGGGATTCCAAGCGGTCAATCCTGAATGCTCCATTCTAAAGAAGCAATCTAATAAGTAGTAGCTCAAAAAAGCTGAGATATATGAGGACTAAGGAAATGACCAAGTGCTTACGCTGTAAAGGAGTGTTTGCAGTGTTGACCGAAGGTTTGGAGAGCTATCAGTCAGAATTTTTCTTGCAATCCAAGGGTAGGAGCTACTCAGGACTTTGTACTCAGGATTGAAAGCTATTGCAATACCCTCTAAGACAGCAAGGCTGGAAAATCAAAATTTTGAGGGGTGATTGTCAATAGAAAGAAAACAGATTACCAGGAACTTTTTTGAAAGAAAAAAAAAAAGAGCTTACCTTCTTATGACGAGAGAGAAATAAGAGGGAATTTGGAATTTGAACTTGTACCTGAAAAAACAAGAATAAACATTAGGATAGAAAATTCTCCCGGGGAAGTGAATATCCTTCTGGTATCTAGTAACGGGAAGTTTTATAAAAATAGAAGTAGCATTAGGCCTTCACACTAGAGCCAGTTGGGCCCGCAGGAGCATAATTACACAAATTCATCCATAATGAGTCAAAAGGAATGTCATCTACCAGAACAAGTATATATAAAGGGTAATGGGCGGGCATAACAACTTTTCAAATCATTCTTGGAATTTTCCCAGATTCTCCTTGGAAGAGCTAGGGAAGAGTTTCTCAAACATTTGTTTCCCGATATGGATTTCTGATTGATCAAACAGATCTCCTTTTCTGTAACACTTGATTGCTATTGGCCGTCATGATTTCATCAAGATTTAAGTTCTCAAATTAGTTAGAAATGATGAGCATTCCAATTTTTTTTTTGAAGAGAGTGATGACCATTCCAATCTACTTCATTAATCAATAGGACCATGCCTAAAAGAAGGAGCTAACTGTAAACCCGAGACACTAAGCTCCATTTTCTTTAAGATAAACTAATGTTTGAGCCAGCCGAGACTTACATAGTTCGCCCAAGATTTCCTGAGAGATCTCCAAAGCTAATGTTGCGGACTCCTTTGTTAACAGCATTTTGAAAGACACCTAAACAAATGACTAATGAGTTAAAACGAACTCTTGATGAGATCTTCGTGAATTATCTGCAATCTAAACTACCAGAACTACTGACAGTGGAAGTAGTTATCAAACATTCGATGATCTAGAATTCAGTACCTGTCAACGCTTTTGTGACTTCATCTTTCTGAGCTGTTGGAGGAAGAAACCTGTGATGAATGAATTGGCCCTTAAAAGTTCAACTTTGTACCCAATAGATAACACTATTTTGAAATTGGGTCATCCAATTCAATATGCATTAAATGGAGGACAAAATCCAATCATACCATTAAAGGCTAGTAGTGATTGTGCATTAAGATTCACAGAAATTGGTAAATGTAAGTTGATCTATTCAATTGATCACCAACATGTTGAATCAAAACACACTATGGTTAAAAAAAATTCCCAACCCTCAGCAGTATACTAGTTCATCTGGGATGGAATAACATATGTTATCACAAAAGGCCAAAACCCAAAAGTCAATGGCATTAGATGGTTGGTCCTGAAAACTGTTGAAATAAAACCCCAGACCATCAGGAAAATCTTGTATAAACATGGGTTACATGCTTAACCCTAATGAATTGGGTGACAACTAACCAATTCATTAGATCCAGTAAACTCGAGTCAGATCTGATAAGGGCATAACTAAAATATTCCAAAAAAAGTGAATAAAACTATGAGATGACACATAAAGTGAGAACTAAATATCTTTTAAGAATGTTTACGAAAAGCAGGAATCATATTATGTGAAATAATCCAAGTGAAACTGGTCACTTCATGTGTGTCTATTTAGATAGATACTTATTTCACTTATGATGGGATGATACATAACTCGATACAGTTATGATTGTCTTCAAGTTTTATAATCGAGATTTCCAGGAAATTTAATGTGAAGCTTACCCAAGTGTGACAAAATCCTTCGCCAGCTCATCAAAATCACGATTAACAAGATGAACACAAGCTTGAATGAAACCATCTCTAAGTTCTTGCTTAAATTCACCCATCATTCCAAAATCTGTGAAATAGAACTGTCATCAACATTGAAAGCAATGGTTTCATACTTTAGAAGTAAATGCAAAATTCTAGAACATCAGTATGCACTAGATACTGGAACCCATGCAAAAGCATGTTGCAAGTTGCAAAATTAAGTCTAATGATACAGTGCCACTATGTAATTGCGGGAAGAGAATAAGGCTATGGCCCCTGTGAGAGCAGAGTGGGAAATAAAACTGACAAATGATTGTGCACATGCCAGAAAGAATAAGCTGCATTTGGTATTCTTGACATCAGCTTCTTATAAATAAGGGAGTGAAGAATTTTAAGTGTCAGCAGATTAAGGGCATGCATGTCATTATATACATATATGACCATTGTAGTTACCGTTACTTGTACACTATACACATGTATCATATGCTTGATGAAGATGACCTTTTCACTTTCAATGTGTCTCTCTTACCTTAAACCGTATCATGCTTCATAATACCTAATCCCGTAAGGTCTAGGTATTAGTCTAGAGAGAAACTCTTGTCATTAAGTACAGGCATCTGTTGTTTGGAGAGTGTAAAGTATCTTGGGAGAGCAATCTGGCGGACTGTCAGCTACATTTAGCTGGAGCTTCAAGGGGAGGTCTGTTCATTATAGATGATTCTCATCAACTCGCCTGATTCTCCAGAACAAAGAGAGAGATCAGGGTAATGTACTGTCCGATGCAATTTTAGTGCAAAAATTCTTGAATTCTATCCACCTTTGGTTCAAGAGTTATATTAGCTTTTCACAGATGTATCTGTATCTCAGAAAATCAAGGATAATTCAAATGATATAGGATGCACACCATGATGAATCTCATAACAGGATCAATTCAATAACTCTAGAAGACAATGCCCCACATGCAGTTGCTCACATCAGTAATTTAAGGTCAAATTGAGTAACAAACTTACTCCAGGAACTGTAGGCTGCATTTCTCATTCCGATGTCAACCAACTGGCAGAGGGTGAATTAGACCACAGACCAATTAATCTGTACTTGTGAGTCCTAATTTAGAGTGTAACTGGATGATGATGAATAGAGGCCAATAGAGCTCTCAACAGAAGGCAGTTTAAACGGAATACTTTTCCAATATGCCTATCCAGAGGTATAAATAAACCTAGATTATACAAAAGGATGAGAGAGGGAGAGAGCAAAAGCAGAGGGGCTGGAAAAAAAACTGATGCTGGAGTTCCTTTTCTCATTTTACATAAGTCTACAATAAATAAATCCTCAAACAATACAAAAAACAACCCTAGAACATCTTTTGATTGCACAGATCCCCATTGGTTATAACATCCATAACTTTCTTCCTTCATTAGAATAGAGAAGAAACTAAGAATATAAAATGAACCAATGTAAAGAAAGTTAAAAGACTATAATTCCTAAAAATATGTAACTCAAATAAGGCAAAGGTTACCTAAGTAAGCCAATTTTCCATCTGTTGTCTGAAGAAGATTTCCAGGGTGCGGATCGGCATGATAAAAGCCATAGTCAAGAAGCTGAGAAAGTGAGCAATATACTCCTACCTGATAAATTCCACAAGTAGATATAACAATCACATTTTTAATCTTTCATTATTCTTTTCTCTTCAGAAAGAATGAACAGCATGTGCCATAAACACAAAATCAAAGAACAAAAGACTGAAACAATTGTCAGAGAACCTCAATTAAATAAAGATCCTTTACTTCTGATAGCTTCTGTCCCTGCAGGAACAAGACATCATACATGATTAGTCTTATGAAGCCCCACTATCACAGATATACATTCTTAAGAAAAAAATTTAACAGCTTTGGGCTGCTTCTACTAGAAACAAGTAAAGATCAGAACATACTTCCACCCATTCCATAATAAGAACTCTGCGGCTACTCCTGTCCAGATAAATTTCTGGCACTAGAACATCCTGAAGACTTCCATAGAGCTTCCTGACGGTAGTTTCACAACGAATAAGAAGATTGTGGTTTACAATGGAAAGTAATTGATTAGAGGAAATTAATAGAATCGCAGAAACAACTTCCAGTTTCAAAGGAAGTCGATGATAAATTTATTTTTAAAGAACATGACACACAATTTATGTCAGTGATATGATTCATGGTTAAGGCCACATGATTCAAAAAAGGAGACTAAGCATTAATACCACAACACAGAAAAGGTATAGGCACGTCTTAAAAAGTACCTTGTAACTTAAGTAAGCAAGAAAGATTCGGATCATCATTCTTATCAAAAAAAGATTCGGATCATCATTAAATTTCATCCATCGAGAAGACCAAGAAGGGTCCTAGTTCTCAGTGGTTTGCCGTTTAATTCCATACTGAAGACTGTGTACAGCTTAAAAATCACTTTGCTATGGAAGGAAGCACATTTTTGACATGATGCATTAAAAAAAACATGCACCTGGGGACTGAGTACATAAAAGAAATCAAGAATTCACTTCTGTGAGCTTGAATATGATTTTTCTTTGAACCCATTGTCCACGTAACTGAAATCTACTATTTCTTCACAGAATTTTTTTTTCGCAGACTTCGAACTTTAAACTTTTTCTGTCTACTGAGATAAATAAGAGCAATGAGTCATTTACAGGAGAATTAGAATGGCAGCACAAGTCTCATCAAATACCTGAACTTGAGTCCATTTCTTCCTTCTTGCCTGTAATCCATCTCCTGCATTCAATGTGATTTACCTGTATTCAATTTGAAGCTCTAAGAATGCACCCAAAAAGTTGGAGAGAGAAGGAAAACTACACAGGAAGACGGCTAAACAAGGAAAATTAGATAATGAAACTTCTTCCACAATGTACGAGTTATTTCTTGAACACTGGGGTAGAATCAGCCAAAAATCTAATATAACATCATTTTCAAATTCTTGTCCCTACAAAATTGCCAACTTTCTGAGTCATAGGAATGAGTTTGACGAGATACCACCCATTAATCTTAATGGGACAGGCTTGTTGCCTGCTAGTAGGGAGAATATGTGAACTTCATCCAGCAGTGTCAAGTCGTGGTACTTCGCACTGGTGCCCAGATTCCCTCTTATCCTCTCTCGCCTCTACCCTTTCTGTAACTGCCCTAAACCTATCCCTAACTCTCTGCTTAGGTTGCCATCTTTCCCCATTTCAATGTGCACCTCACTTAGCAACCAACAGCAAGTCATCTTTTTTCATTTCAGACTGTTGTTCCCACATCACTCTCCTGCTTCCAGATCTCCTCTCTCATTCTCTCTCCCTAACTTCCTGTCATCTCTCAATTCTGGACTTTTCAATTGAGTTCTTTGGAGTTTGAGTACATTCCAAGGCCGTTTATTACAGGAACTGTGTACAATCCAAGCCGAATCATATTTGAGTAGTAACTGGTTGTACTTGTATCTCAAAGGTAGCCAAGAATTTGGAAAGCTTTAGTAAGTCAAGAATGCAAGGTCTCATTTTTGGAATGCCTATCGGACATCAAGCTTTGAAGAGAAAAAGTATGGATCTGGGAATGAAAAATGCTGAGGAAACTTATGGCATTTTTCAGAGAAAAATAATGTCATCATGCAAAATTGTAAACCATTAGGTTTGGGAGATCATTCAAGCAGTGTCAATGTCACAATTCAAGTGTCGTTTGTCCCTTTTTCACTGTCTGGACTCAACCGATGCATGTATTCAGCAATAAGGGGTGGTCAGGTGGTTTCTCTTAAACTCTTTTAGCAGAAAAAAGGAACTTTATACCAAGAATTCCAGAAACATAAAAAACTGCACCACAGAGAGAGCAGCCAAAGAGGTGACCCCTAGAGATGTAGAGAAAGAAACAAGCAAACAGAATGACAGAGATCCATCAACTGTAATGAATGGCTGAACCCCAATGATGGCACTCCACAAGAAAATTTAAAAAAACTTCAACTGATTTACCTATCGAGGTTAAAAACCTCTTACCTATTTTGGTTATGAGCATCTATTGGGTCATAAGGCAAGCAACAGAAAAACCTAATGTAAAAGGTACTAAAACACAAATTAAATAGATAAGGAAACAACGCACATTGGTAACACAGAAATAAGCTCTCCAACAGAAATATTCATTTCATTAGGAAGTGATTTTACAGTTCTGACACAAAAACCTTATCAGTGTAACACAGGATGGAATCCAAGAACCCATTTTTGATGTCACTCAGTCAACCACTTCATGAGGCTCATTTAGATCTTAGTGGGCCACAGGAGAATCTCTAGAAACTGAAAATAGTTTTGGAGAATCACCTAGAGACTAAAAAATATTTGTTGACAGATTCTATGGTTTTCAGAATCTGCAGAATATCTCTACTAAAACCCATCAGAGCCTAGAACCTTTTGTTTCTTTTTTGCAGAAAAAGAGGAGGATTGCTCATGATCAGTGGTCCATGTGTAGTACACATGTGCCCCGAAGGTTTCTATTTCCACCATTCATGTCCCTCTAAACAAAAGAGATATAAGACTCTCCACATCGTGAACAATACATTCCCTAACGATAACCTCCTTGTAGTGCAGCCAGATTTCCCAGATCATCTCTAAAAGCTGTCCCCGCTCCACTGGCCTGCCGGAGACACCACCCCGTAGAGAAGCCCAGAAGGCCTCGGCTGATGAGACATCCCCCTGTGATATAGGCTGCCTGGCCCACATTTTTCGGGCAAACGAGCATCCAAAGAGAAGATGGAAGCGGCCTTCTTTGCCCCCTGTGCATAGAATGCACTCCACTGCGGCTTCCAGGAATATCCATCATTAGCCTTCATCTAAGGAGTAGCCAACTGAACATCCATCTTCTAAGGAGTAGTCTACTTCCTGCAAAACTTCTGGATGAAGGATTGCTGGTTCCTCTTCTGTCTGGCTTTGTCTGATCATCTTGCATGCACCCAGGACAAAAATGTGTCCTTATATACTCCACCCTCAGGTCTGACAATGTGCCATCCAGGATTCGATTCCACATGCCATCGTAGCACTCCCTCACTGTGGCCTGAGGATTCTGTGCAAGTGCAAATAGGCATGAAAACTCTCATTTAGGATGCCCCATTGCCACCTAGCCATCCAGCCAATAGCAGAATAGGAACCCTTCCCGAAGCTTGACGCTCAAGAAGCCCCAGACTCTAAGGAACACCCACTTCAATCTCGCTCAGAACACAAATGCCCTTCCAAACGGAGCCCCGCACCCAGCCCAGTCTTGCTATGGGCCATAGTTGTCCTTCAAGACCTATGTGACCCTTACCGCCCAGTTATCCAGCCAACAAGAGAATGTGAACCCATCCCTGAGCTTGGCATTGAAAGAGTCCCTGTGGGATGGCACATGGAACACGATTTTAGATAGTGGTTTGTCAGACTAGAGGGTCAGGGAATTTATAAGCATACAGTAATCATTAATGCGTAAGAGGCCCCAGAGCCGGACACATGATGGATATGATTGGGTTGGTGTTCCCTTCTCCATCTAAGGGGCTTACATGAAGATAAGAGGGTGGCAATATGAGGAGGACCAGTCGATCACCTGAGCATGTACATTAATCTGGAGACAAAAGGTTCCACTAAAGGTGCAACTCCTCAGATGTCTTCTCCTTAGAAGAAGACTAATGATGCGCGTATTCCACAAGCGACTGTATCCGGATACATCAACAGAAGGCATTATATGCTCAAGTGTCGAGGAAGACTATACATACCTATTTTTCAAGTGCCCCTTTTCCAGGATGATTTGGAACAATTTTTCGATCCCGTCGGTGGACACAACATAGGAGACATCCTTCTGGAACTCAATCCATAGGGGTGGCATAGAAGGAAGGGAAGGAGGGTCAAATACTCGTAGTGCTATGGGCAATATGGCTACACAAGAATGAGAAACTATTCATGGGAAGGGCGAAATCTAGAAATAGAGTAATCCACGATGTAGAGCCTCTAATGGTATCCTGGTTCTCCAGGACATGAGGGGAGGGGAGAAGTCTGAAAATGATAGATTGATGCTGGTAGTCTTGTGTATTACATATGCGCATTGGTCGCCGATTTTCAAGTGATTGTCCCATGAAATTTTTGAAAAAAAAAGATATTGAATCAGCTCTCCCTCTTTGATGACTAGTTGAACTGTAAACCTTGATCAGGATTGCCTCTCATGCAATCTTGCAATCCCCCTGCACAGTAGTTTGTAAATGGGAATTAATTCAACCTCTATCCCAATCGGATTGTTGATCCGATCATAAGTGGCCAAACCTAATGCAGACTGCCTTGAAAATCACACTACTAAATATTGGCACCATCTCTCCCTTCCCCTCACCTAAGCCTTTCTATAAAAATCTCCTCATCAAACTATCTAAGCGGTTTCCAACTCCCACTTTTAGCTTAAAAACCGAAAGGTAGAAAATGGGGGTCAAGGAAAGGACCAACAGCAACAGCACTACATGGCCCCCTCTTGACAGACAGCACACAGGCCTGCCACCCCTCCCAACATCTGTTCAACCTTCTCAATCACTGATTGCCAATCCAATATCATAAAACGTCCCTTTGTCAAGGACTCACCCAAAAATAGTGTATGGGTATTCTCTCGATCGGCATCCCTAATGCTCTGGAGCAATGTTGTCTTGTCTTGTCAGTTCGGTCATCCAACATATGGAAGTTGTCATGATGGCATTGCTCAAGATTTTCAAGGGTCCTTTAAAGGGTCAGTCATTTTGGACTATCCTTCACTTTTTAAGGCCTATATAAGGCCCTCCTTGTTACCCATGGACTCATAATTTGAAGTATTCTCCTTTTGGAAGTTTTACTTTCTCCTGTTTGAGTAATTTCCCTATTGAGAGTGCTCTATTAATTCCAATAGAATTAATTCCCCATGAACTTGACTGTTATGAGCCCTCGTTCTAATCTGTTTTATTTTTTTAACATGAAAGAAAGATCACTCAAGATCAATGATCAATCTGTACAAGTACCCTCTTCTTCCCACCCAAGAGCTCATCCCTAGACTGCCCAAACTTGAGCACCCTTGGGTTCTTCTCACCCCAGTATTCCTCTCACTAGGAAGTCATCTGTCCCTACTTGCCCATGCCTGGACAGCAGGTTCCTTCTTTCAGAAATTTTACGCAACAAAAATGCCAATTTTCCTGATTTAACATTTTTTAAACAACTTAAAGCACTTCATCTGAAAACTAAAACTCAAAAGAATCATTTTTCTTTTAGTTACAAAGGAAGAGAATAGGTTTTTTCCTTGCTAACATGGTGTCCAAACGTTGAGCTTATGTTTGGCATCATTGTGTTTCTAAGTACTATGCCATACAACATCAGCAAAAGCACCATAAAATCCTAAAATTAATCAAATCATAAGGAAACAAAGATACATACACGAAAAAGGCTGGACGCCCATTCATCAACGACAGCCTGCAAGATAAAGCCTCCATCTACTTAAAATTATACGCTTGCAACCTTGTCACCCAAAGTGCTTTTGTCAACTAAATGAATAGTTACCGGAAGATTTGTGTTCAATTTTGCAGCTCTCTTTGCAACCCCAGCTAGAAACCTTAGAATAAAGATATCCAACGAAATGGCAGCTTGAATGCCAGGTCTCTGCACTTTAACGGCAACAAGTTTCCCACTAGGTATAATTCTAGCTTGATAAACCTAGGAGAAGAATCAGCGTCACTGAAAACAGAATGACAGGAAGAAAAGGAATGATTTATAAACACAAATTCATAGTAAATAACATACCTGCCCAAGAGATGCTGCAGCAATAGGCTCAGGGGAAATCTCAGAGAAGACCATATCAATCGGGACACCAAGTTCTTCTTCTATAATATTGAAAGCAACTTCAGTTGAAAAAGGAGCTATCCTGTCTTGCAGAAGAGACAGCTCTTCCAAATAAGCTGGAGGGATAATATCCTACAAAGAGGAACATCAGTAAGTAGGAGTGTCTCCAAATTTTAAGTAAATTCAAGAGCACCAGCATTAATTTGTGAAAGAAAAAAAAATAGTAGTGTTCTGGCCAGAAAGAGAGTGTGAACAGAGATAAATTTGAGGGAAGAGGATATTTTTTTCTCATACATAGTGTGTGTATATATACAGGTTGAGATGACCGTTGAGTTGCAACAGTAATATTCCAATGGTCACCCAGCGATAGGGTATAAAGACAAAAATAAAAGGACATAAGTACAATTATTTAAGTTATGGGGTAGAATTATAATATCATATGTTTGTGACACCAAGAATTAAATTCTATCAACCTCCAATTTTGTTAGCTTCCTCCTTTGTTAGATAGTTTTCCTGTTTCAGGGGCCTTGCACAAAAGTAGAGGTTATACATGGGGTGAAGATGAGAAGTCTCTTCCCCGAACGGAACACTATCTTAGAACTTGCTTCACTGATAACATAATAACATCATATCAGAGTTCAAATATTCAACTGCAAGAGCATTGGATACAAATAGAGTTTATAAGTGCGGTGAAGATGAAAAGTCTCTTCCCCCCATGGCACACTATCCTAAAACTTGTTGCACCAACAACATAATAACATCATATCAGATTTCAATTTCAATTGCAGGCTTCCACAATATCCAAAATTTACTAATTGGCTTTCTGATATAGCCTTGGGTTTCCTCTAGAGCCACTTTTGAGACTCTTTTATTTGGCTCTGAGACTAATCGTGACTGTTGGGGCATGATAGGATTTTTAGTATCCTCAGAATAGTGACCTGAAGATTAGAAACTTGTATTCTCGGAACAGTAAAAGATCATGATTTTTGAAGATTTGCTTCTGTTGGAGGAGAGATGATAAGGGATACTAGTTTCCCAAGATGGAGAGCTCAATCACGAACAGAAGTGGTGCCAGGTAGAGGGAGGGAAGATTGGAAATGGAATCGTGAGGGAGTTTTGCGAGGGAGAAAGTCACGCAGAATGGCAGAGAATATCCCGCAGGGTCCCACGATCGCATATGGAACGCAAGAACACGTTCGTGCTCACATTGGCAAAGAGGAAGGATAGGCGTCACGGTTTCTAGCAAGGGGGCTCCAGATTGCGAACAGAAATGGGTTCGGCACAGGGGGAAGGAACTTGTGCCAGAATCTGCGACTGCAAAGTTGGAATCCGAAGATGCAAAATGCACGCGACAACAAAAGAGATAGAAGGAACGAGCAAATGACACCTTGAGGGGTCAGAAATCGGATGAGAGGACTGAGTTGATGTATTTTAGGGTGTTGCGCATGGAGAAGGGAAGACTGGGCGTGGACGGAGATGACAGCAGAAGAGGCCTCTCGCTGGGAGATGTCATGGGAGACGGTCACAGACACTCAAGTCATCCTAGAAAACCCCATGGATCAGCAGGTGGCGTGGATGTTAAGAGGAGATATCATCACGACCAGGGTGTCGGTGAAGAAGACGGCTGGGTGAGGGTCAAGCCACGGAGAAAAAGGGTAATACTGGAAAACACAATCAATGAGCGAGACTGGAATGGATGGAAGGTGCTACAGATCTCTTGCATGAGGCCACCAAGCCAACAAATGCCACGACCCTCTGATCTGCTACATATGCAGAGGGGTAGGCCACGGACAATGGAACTGTCCATGACATACTTGGGAGGAGAACAGATCAAGGGATCAGACAACGGAAATGACAGGGCCAAAGATTCCTCAGAGACAAGGAGACAACAAAAAGGAGAAGGGAGAGGCAGAAACAATTAGGAACATCCTCATGGGATGTCTCATTGGGGACCATCACCCAGAGCTCCCCCACATTAGAGGAGGTACAGCAAGAGCTCTGGCAGAAGAGAGACTATAATGCTTGGAGGCCTTGGGAACACCAATAGGGAGTTTACCTATGTGATACTTGGGCCTGCCACTGAAGAAGGGTAAGGAGTTTACCTATTTCAAGGATGGATTGGCCACCAATAATTAAAAAAGTGGAAAGGAGATTGGAGGGGTGGCACACTATGCTTTTGTCAAGGCACAGGCAATTGGTGTTGCTATGATCAGTACTTGTAACAATCCCCAAATTTTTCTATGTGTATTCGAACTTTCCATCGGAGTTAGAAAGAGGCAAGGGGGCTTCATGAGACGATTCTTATGAAAAGGATTTGGGCCAGGACAAGGCCGCGGACAAGCACTAGTCTTGTGGGACGTTGTGTGCAAACCTATTAAGGCAGGGGGATTAGAGATCCTCGACATACAAAACATGAGCACGACACTTCTAAAAAAATAGGTGGCTAGGGTTATGAGCTCGCTCCTGGGAAGACCTAGTCACTCAAATTGTTAAGGAGAGTTATGGCAAGAGATTGAATTGGGAGAAGTACACAGCCCTAGTCTTGTGGCATTACATTTTTGGCAAGGTTTGAGACACATTTTTCGACAGGTGAGCACCTTCTTTGTTGCTCAACTTGGAGATGGTTCATGATTTCAATATTAGACTGATGACTGGTCGACTCGAGGCATTTTAAACGAGGCATTTCCTCATTTATTTGCATTGTCTACAAACTTGAGGGCCAAGGTGAAGGAGTATTGGGATGGAACTTGGAATCAGACGTTAGTTGGAGCTTTGTCAAATCAAAGGGTTGAGGAGTTTATGACCATACAACAATCACTAGTACATAAGTGGCCGCAGAGCGGGGCTTGCCATGGATGGGAATATATTGGTGCTCAATTCTCAGTTCAAGGGGCGTATAAGAAGCTTTGTGTGGGGCAATATGAGGAGAGCTAGCCAATAACAAAGCATGTAAGTTTATTTGGAGACAAAAGGTTCCATTTAAGGTGAGGTTCTTTGGATGGCTTCTTCTCCAAAGAAGACTTAAGACACCGAGTATTTCATAAGCGTTTGTACCCGAAGACCTCAGCACTTTGTACTTAAACCAAGTGATGACGAAGATTGCGCACATCTTTTTTTCGAATGTCCCTTTGCCAAGATGACATGGAACTGACAAACTATTTCAAGGGTAGCTACAACCCCTGGAGACGTCCTACTAAGAATCAATCCAGAAGAGTAGCAACAGAAGGAGAGGTAGGAGGGGGTTCGAATACTCATGGTGCTTTGGGCAATATGGTTGCACCGGAATGGGAGCGCAGCCTCCACCAATGGTATCGCCTATGATGTGGAGGGGTTTGTGGCAGCTAGGTCTTCTAGACCAATAGAAAGAGGGGGCCTAATGTAATAGTTTATCTGATCTTGTGGGTCAGACACCAATTCTTTCGAGTGATTGTCCCTTGCACTTTTCAAAAAAAAAGGAACCTTGTTTTTCTTTTCACAGATTTCAGGACCATGATAACCAATTAGAGGGCTTCCAATTCTTCCTTCAGAGGATCACTGGTGATAACGACTGCCAAAAAGCTCTTTACCCTTGCATCCCCCTTCTTTGCAGTCACATTTCATCAACATGTCACTGAATATTGCAGTTTTCCAATGAAATATATTTGCAAGAATGTCTATGCCTCCTTGAATATGAAAAAATGGCTATCATAATAATACTCAGCCCAAGGAGTTCCCTTAGTCTTCAAGCCAAAAATTGGAGAATTTTCAGAGGACTCTTGCTGCAGATTCCCAAGATCTTTTTCCCTTCCCTACTTTCATATACTCCACTCATTTTTTTATCATAGTGAAAACCCTATAAGATACAACCCCCTCCCTTCACTTATTGGAGGAGAATAAATAAAGGCAAGGCATGTCCGTGGAAAGGAGACAAATCCAGCAAGAACTTAAAAGACTTTGCCAAGACTGAACCCAATGGGCCTTCAAAGGAAGTCCCACGAAGTTGACCACCTAACACATGTATTAGAATGTTTTGAGCAAGAGAGTCTGAGGACAAGAAATAACACATCAGGCAGTGGCTGATTGGGTTGGAATTCAGTAAATGAGGAGTGCCCCTCCATCAAGAAAGTCATGACATTTCTTGGAGCAAGGTCTAAGTTGCATCTGAAGAGGACAATCTCCTGGTTACCAATCTCACTTACCTTCTTTTATGTCATTGCAACTACAAGGGGAATCTCTCATTGATAGGAAGTCTTCATCTGATACAATTTCTTTTCTTTACTTTATTACTTTTTTTTTGAAATTTTTCTTTACTTCATTGTATGTCCCAAAGTTATCCTTTTTAAGTTGTTTTTATCTTTTTTTCATTTATAAACATGGGATAATTACTGCAATACAGGCTCTTTCAGTTGAACTAAGAAACAAAAGTTTCCCGTAGATCTTCAGGTTAATTTGAACTAAATAACTTGAATGCTTAAATCTTATAACGTGGACATTCCAAATGCAGATCTCCAGGTTAAGCATTCAACGAGCGCAAATATATGTTAAGATCTTCTCAGCTTTCCTAAACACTAGCCATCAACCTAAAGAAAGAAACATTAATGGATGGTAAGTTACCGGTCGAGAAGAGACAGCTTGGGCGACTTTAACATATGCCTGCCAAAAAAAATTCAAAAGTAACATTGTTAATTTTGTTGGAGATCATACTAATTTTTTTTTTTTGTAACTCATAAGGCAATAGACCAAGTTTCACCCTCAAATTCAACCTCAACGTTTATACTTGTCTTATTCACATCTTTAAGGATGATAAGAGATTAGCAGTGTCAGTACAATCCTAAGCATGATTCATATAAAGGGATCCTGATAGCAATTTTAGTGATGAATCCATTACTCTCAGATATCCTGACAATATCTGTTTTACATGTATCCTAAATGTAGATGCTGAATGAATAAATAACAGATGTTGAAGCAACAGTCGTGGATTACAAATGTCGTATCTATCATTTTACAACGGTAATGGATTACAAATGATGTTCTTGAAAAGAGATCCAGAATTATATTTTATGAGTCCAGGAAAAAGAAGATACTGTTACATACCGGACCAAGCTTCAATAGTATCAGACGAAGCTCAGATGCCCTAATCTGTAAACAAGCAAGTAAGTTCTCCAATGATAGTCAGCTGAAGTATAATTTAAATGGAAAGAAAATGGTTTGAAGAATTCTATTCTTCAAAGCAGATTTCTGTCAGTATGAAAAAAAGTTTATGTTCTCTCAGACATTAATGTCCCATGAAAAGGTTTCCAAAATTAGATAAGGATTTAAACATGGTAGATAAAGATGAATCTTGAAAGGGTAGTTGAAAAAATGGCAATCAATTAGGAAACCAAGTCATAAAGTTGGAGATGAGAGCAAAAGAAACAATATGTGATGTGGAAAACCTTTGGAAAGACATAAGAAATTGAAGCTTCCTTTCGTATTGATTATCAGTTTTGTCATTTCAAAGAGATGATCAACACAACCTTGTCATTTCATTCCCTTCGTAGAATGCGGATTTGATATGATCTTCTGGCATGAAATCAAGAAAGAATGCTGATATTCATTAACATATCAGTCAATCGAATCAGTGTAGACCATTTTCAATCTTTGATTGATAAATTATTATCAGAGATAGAAGAATCTATCGTATGGAGAGATAGAGAGATGCCGAGCAACTGCAGCACACAGTTCAATCAGCTCCCTCTTCAGATCCAACTAACCAACATCCATCTAAAGAAGTTTCCCTCTTCGTTATATCCTCTGTTTCACTTACCCTTTCTTTGACAGTCAGTTTGATGCCACGAGACCTTATTAGTGCCTCACATGCTAATGCATGTGAACCTTAGCCCCATGGATCTCATGATATTGAGTCTGAGCTCTCCTCTTCCTTCTTGCATAGATTCCTAGAGGGACTGTATCACATCTTCAACCCCAATCCATAAGGGATTGAAAGTATCCTTGATGAAACAATTCAAACATTCTGACACCACCTATATGATTACAGCTGTGTTAGACAGCTGATCTGAAAGAAAAAATAAAAGATTCAGAGCATATGCAAGTCTTGACTGAGATTCTCTTCAGATTCTAGATATTACTAGTCTAATAGAAGATATAGTCAGATTCTAGAAGCTTTGGTCCAATAAAGTGTGCACAGCCCACCTCTTTTGCCAGCCCAGTAAGATCATAACGGGATTCATGATGTCAATAGTAGCCTGACTACAACTTTTCAGCCTTCAGCAGTATATAATTTTAAGAGATTCATGAATAACATTCTTCCGAAAATCCACCTTATCCTTAGATGGAAGTCTAAAACTTGAAGACAAATGATAGCAGTATATAAAATTGACCTTCAGAAGCCACTTCAATGTCTTCTTCATGTTATTATCAATAATCAATCACAATCCAGCCTGACTAGTTTCATGTTTCTCTAGAAAATCTTCACTTTTTCTCCGTCCTGACTGCTAACATGATTGCCACAATCTTAGATTTAAAAGGCCAGGTTAAGTGTCCTCAATTATGCTTCACAATCTCCCGTTCAATGTGAAAGAACAAGGACTATATATATCAAATCCTAATTCAATGCTGGATAATACGATAAGCAGCATTCATTAAACATTTCCATCAATAAACGAAGCTACTTCAGTATCTTCTTCATTTTTTTATTTTTATTGGAAAAGGAAAAGGAAGGTCACCCAAGATTGGTGATCAACCTGAAAATATTAGAATATATGAGCGATAGGTGCACGATTGGTCACAATGGATCCCCTATCCCCCTGCACATCCTTCCAAACCAGCATGACACCAGTTCTTCCACATCATGAATGACTCCTGTTGAAGCAGTGCTCCCCTTAGAAACCTGTTCATGCCAGATTGTCCATAGCGCTGACAGGATTTTTCCCCATATTGCCTCCCTTCTTCAAATGCCATGCCTGAGTGAACTGCGAAAACACCTTGTCTGAGGTAACCTCCACCCATGGTATCTTCAGGTTGGCCCAAGTCACCTGAGCAAATGGGCACTCGAAGAAAAGGTGTGAATAGTTTTCTTCAACCCCTGTGCACATAACACAGTCTGTCAAAGTGTCAGGGTACAATCTCTTCTAGAAGACTCATGTCAAGAGACATTTTCTAAGGAGCAGCCAAAGAAAATTTTGTGTCAGGAGCAGGCAACTTTAGTGCAACTTTCAGCCTCCCTATGAGTCTGCACGCTTAAATGGTTGATTGCTTCTCATCGAATTGCCCATCTCTCATTTTTTTGTCTAAGCCTTTTGGACAGAAAAGGTTGCACCTTCACACCCCCAACCGTCTACCAGCCACCAAGCTAATAGAACGCCTTCAAGAATCAGATTCCATGCGTCATCCCAACTGTCCCTATCTGCGGCCTCACCAGATCCCCTTGCAGCTTCTGCATCACCCTGGTTGCCCCCTGCCACACCATTCCTGCTTACTCCAGATCCCTTGCCTAGAGAAGGTTCCAAAATGGTTTAACAAAGCCCTGAAACAACCCGTGACCCAACATACTCTTGATTCCCCCTCCCCCCGAAATTCCAATGTCTAATTTCAATCTCCTCCTGCCGTTGCTGCAAGACAGAAAAATTTCGCATTAGCATGACTCTCCTTCAGCCATATCTACCAAGATCTTTGTCTCCAATCCATCACCACTTTCACGTCTTCCTCCTCAACCACAACCCTCACCACATCTTCTGACAGGATTCCTGTATCCTCCAAGTTGTCCAGCAGCTTTGGTTTTGATAAGGCTTCCTTCCTTCTTCTGTTCCTTTCCACTTGAGTTTGCTTCCTGACCCCAATGAGGTGTTTTAGTGAACCTTCAAGTTTTTTAGCTAGCCTTGACATTGCTGATCCCTATCTAGATTGTGCAGACCACCAATTCCTACTTGAAACCACCCTTTCTCGGCTAAGATTTGTCCATCTTGATGTATGTAGATCTGCCATGACACTCGTGCGCCTGCCATACAAACAGGAAGTGATCCAACAGTGGTCTCAAGAGTGACCACACATCCACCACAAGAAGCCATCCCAAGATTTTTACCGAACACAAGAACCAGTCCAGTCAAAATAGGACCCGCAATACTGCGAAGTGTACACAAAAGCCATCCCAAGGTCCCACCCCCCTGCTCCATTAGGTCTATCTCCCATCTCTTGAGTCACTTTGAAATTTCCCCCTCCCTTCCTCCCAATTAACAGCAGGAGTCCTTGAAAGGCTGATACCACCCTGGCCAGCTCCTCCCAAAGGCCGTCTTCCAATGGGGCATGCATTAGACCATAAAAACGAGATGACTACCAATTCAAAACCATCACTCGGAGACTTTGCTGACACTGTGTACTGCACCATAGATGCCTCCTCCTTCCAGGTAACATCTCCTCATTTCAGGCAACCACCCGCCCCCTGGAACAACCACCCGCAAATACTAAAATGATGTGTTGCCTTGAATACCACCGGATAGGATTCGCAAGGCTGCATTAAGGGGTGCCCAATTGTGGTTCACTGTCCCCAGTTTAAATCAAATGAACAAGCACTACATGGTTCAGATCCTGATTCAATACCAAGTAAAACCAAAAATTCGTCCGGAATGCAACAGGCTCCCTCTTTCACTCCAAAGTCCACGAGGAGATGTCAAAGAATAACCTTCGGCTGCCATTCACTGGCATCTCTATATAATTATCAACAGTCAATTAAATCACAATTAAAATAAACTATAAATATGCTTCCAATATAGTTTGTTAATATGCTTCAAATTTTTAACTAAATTTCATCTAGTTTACCGGCCTAAATTAAGGTTCAGAGAATTATACGATTATCTTATAGATCACTACCATCAGCACGTGCTTGACTCTATTGACAATTTCCAAATCCGAATAAAATTTCGCATAGTAAAAAAGCAGTATACCTTGAACATCTCATCGGATCGTTCCAATAGACCGTCGATGTACCTGGCCGCAAACCACCGCCCAAACGTGGTCCCAATCTGCAGAAGCCTCCGGATTACGATAAGCGGCTTCCGCCGGTAAATCGAAGCAATGGCATCCAGATCGTACGCCTCCAGAGACTCCGCCTCGGAGTTCCCGTCCTCGAATAGGTAACCAGAGTACTTCGTGAAGGCGTCCGATTCCCCTTCGGCGAAAGAAACAGCCGCGGCGCGCCGTAGAGGTATCGGATGAAAGGCGCGGTCGTCACGCCGGAGAAATCGCCGCCGGAGATGTGGCGGAGAGAGGTAGAGTGATGGTTTGAATGTGGCGGGAAGGGCAGAGGCCATGGATTGGGGGAGCATCTCAGAACTGAACGCTCGCTCCTCTCCCTCTTTCTCTCTCTAGAGCATCGTGGAGTAACAGAACCTGTAAAATCCACGTGGGCCGTTGGTAGGCGAGGGAACCAACAGTATGTGAAAAATCGTGGATGAGCACTTCTTGTTGCCACGTGGCAAGTTTTGAGCCCTCATCTCTATCTCTCCCGCTCTCTAAACCATCGTGGAATAACGGAATAACTGAACAAAAAGATTGGTTCACGAGTGGACTAGAAAAATGAGCACTAGTGAGAATATTTCGCCACGTGGCAAGTTTCTAGCCCTTCGTCATCAAAAGAAAATGTAAAACCTAGTGAGAATATTATTTATGAATAAAATAAACAGATAAATTATTATCTCTATGTTGTTAAATGACTATAGTTGAGTTAGTAATGCCCTTTTGACTCATTCTCATCGCGTTTTTATCCCGCTTGACTTCGCCTAAGGGACAACAATCCTATCAGATCATCGAGATCGTGATGAAAAATTGGTTGATCGGCCGAGTAAATCAACCGCCAAAATGGATTGTGATCAAATCAGGGGTTGTTGTTCGATTCGACACTCAAAGGAGATATTATTAAAAAAAAAGATCTAGTTGGCGAGCAAGTCGACTACTAGAATGTCAATCAAGGCAATGATCAATCATAAAACCGTTTCAATGATTAAATAGATCAAATTTTCTAGAATCGTTGACCGGATTGCCCACGTTGATCACAGGAATTCATTTAATTGTAGTGATCTGATCATAGATCGTAGTTCCCTAAGTTCACCTCGCTAGCACTTTCTTAGTCAACTCATGGTTGACCACTCGTTGCACATTTAAATCCCCAAATTTAACATTTATAAACAATAAAATAAACATTTATATAGCTCTCTCTCTCTCTCTCTCTTCTATTATATCTTCCTCTCTCCTCTTGGGTATATATACCCCTTTATGTACACTCTCCATGTTATGTCAATATCTTCTCTTCTTCTCTCAAACCCTCGGTAGGGTTCATCGTGGTATCAGAGCATTCTCTCTGATCCATAGGCAGGGTCTGACATCAACCCCGTATCTGCTTCCGCTTTCGCTCTCAGGCGCGATCGTCTCTCCACATCTCCGCGCGCGACCAGGTGAAGTCCAAAATTTCTGCTTTGCGCGCGACCTCATTTCTGCGCGCCATCTCACTTCCGCGCGCGCTTCATTTCCTCGCTTCTCATTTCCGCGCGCCTCCCTTCCGCGCGCGCCTAATTTCTGCGCACGCCTCATTTCCGCGCGACCTCAGGCGAAGAAAAAACAAAATTTTTTCGCGTGCGACCTCATTTCCGCGCGCGATCTTCTTTCCGCGCGCGATCTTCTTTCCGCGCGTCATCTGATTCCCGCGCGCCATCTCAGCCTCCTCTGATCTGCGCAGCCTCCGCGAGCGTCTTCCTTAGACCTCCTCGCGTGGCCTGCCTTCTTGCCCGACCGTCTTCCTGCGTGGCCATTCCCCCTTGTGCTGCCTCTCTGTTCAAGTGTTGTGCTCTGGATCGTTACAATGGCTGTTGCTTCGTCCCAGTGGGGTGCTACGTCCTCTTCTGTCCCGCCCAGCGACCCGATCCTTCCCACTCTCAGTGGGACAACTATCTCCCCAGCTCCTGGTATGTCCGATTTCACTGATGCAGATTTTCTGGACAAACCTCTATCTTACAAGGTCACACATCCGCTCCCGCCTGTTCGAGAATCCATGCGTCTCAATGGACCGAATTTTTTGAAGTGGCAACGGTTCGTCGAGACAACCCTGAGGTCTCGTCAACTCTTCAAGCATTGTACAGGGCTGCCTCTGACCATCACTCATGCTCACTACGCCGCACGGGACGCCGAGGAACAATTTATCCTGGGATGGTTCGTGACTCACTCTCTCACTCCGGAATTTCATGATCGCTTTCCTCATCAAAAAACGGTCAAGGGTTTTTGGGATCAAGCTCATCATTTCTGTGGCTAGGGCGGCGATTATTGGATGCTGTTCAGTTTGATTAGTCGGGCTCATGCCTTACGACAAGGGAGCCTCTCCATATCCGAATATGCACTTGCTCATCAGCATTTGTGGGATGAGGTGTGTTAAAGCCCATCTTCTTCTCTCTCTCCTATTGGGCTGAAGCCCACTTTCTCCTTTTCTCTCTCTCTCCTCTTTATATATTTCTCTATCGCGTGCATGTACACATCACATCAAACCCTATTTTTATGTTTTTCCTCTCTTTCACATTCCTATCTCTAACATGGTATCAGAGCGAGGATAGGAAATATCTTAGGGTTTCCCTAAGACACCGCCGCCCTCAAGCGCCTTGCTGCCAGCCGTCGCCCTGCCCAGCCGCCGATCTGCTACCAAGCATCTGGTCATCGCCCTGCCTGCGCCCAACTGTCGCGCCCTGCTGCTGACCGTCGCGCCTTGCCCCTCCGTCGCGCCCTGCCCAGCCGTCGCGCCCTGCCATCGTGCGTCCTGCTGCCATCGTCGCGCCTTGCTTAGCCATCACCCCCTGCCCAGCCGGTGCCTTGCCGTATCGCCTCGCTGCGCGCCCATCGCGCCCGCCGTCGTGCTGCCTACGCCTGCCGTCGCGCCTCGCTGCCGGCCGTCGCGCCCGCCTGACGGCACTCCCGCCGTATCGCCTCGCCGCCACCGCTGATCCGCCTCGCCGCATCGACTCATATCCCGCCGTCTGGGTTCATCTTCCTACGCCATCGATCTCCACATGGCCGAGCCTACCACCGTGTCGTCATCCTCTGAGGTCACTCAGCCCTCTCGACCGACGGGGTTGTCCGGCAATCCGGAAAGCACTCTATCGTGAGTGCCCCGGCCAAGCCGACATACGTGTTCGACGGGTCCAATTATGGGCCCCCTGGGAGGGGCGCTTTCGTGGAGTTCCTCAATGCCCATGGCCTTCGGCATCATCGCGACCGATCCATCGCCGAAGAAATCGGACCCGAGTACTTGGAGTGGAGCCGACTGGAGTCCGCGTATGTTCCCCGGCTTATCTCCAGGTGTAGCGACACGGATCATGGAGCCGCTCGAGCATGACTCGTCCCCGCCCGTGCCCCCGTGGCTCAAGTTGGAGACGATGTACGCCAACAAGAGTAACGTCAGTCGACAATTCGCCTTTATGAGGAGCTATTTGCATGTCGTCAGGGGCACTAGGACTCTCCGGATGTACTATGGATCGGTTGATGCCATCTTCACTAACCTCGAGCTCTATCGACCCATCGGTCTTAGATCTTGATATACTTCGACCCGCATCGCGATGAGCTCCGAACGGGAGCGTTTCTTAGCGGGTTACGTCCCGAGTTGGCCGACATGATCCGAGGACGATGCTTGGGGGATCCCGGCATTACCCACCGAGGAGATCTTTGCAGCCGCACTCGAGTGTAGGACAGCCTCGCCCACCTCCGCACTCCTCGTAGCCCGTCAAGACTTCAGCACTCATCGCATCGAGCGGGGCTCCCTGTGGCGTGCCCGGGGAAGAGCACACCTTCCGGGGAAGACCCGAACTCCTATCCACCCCGCAAGTACTGCGGAAGCCGACTCACCCGTCGGAGAAGTGCTTGGGAAGGAGTTCGGGAAGCTCGCTTGGGCCCCCGGCGCCTCGGAGGTAAGGCATCCTCGACTACGTCCCCCGGTGGAGGGATCATCCCGACCACTACTCCCTCGGCTGCGGGAGCGGTCAGCCTCGCGCTATCTCCCTCGGAGCTGGCCTACATTCGAGGCATCACGGGCCTCTCACTTTGTCCGCCTCGCGGCACCATCGACCAGTCTTGCGGCAGACTGACGAGCAGCTTGGTGTCATATGCGGGAGGACGGGGATCTTCTCCGTGTACGCCGTATATCTCAACCCCTCATATGACTTCTTGGGTTATTGACTCGGGGGCATCTTCCCATATGACTGGTTTTTCCCTCCGTCATCACTTCTTATCGGCACTGAAACCTCCATTCCCGATGTCCGTATTGCCGACTGTCGCTCTTGTCCTGTCCTTGGCTCGCCGCGTCTCGTGCCACCTCTTCCCTTCCTCTACAGACACGTCCCCGTATATTACTCGGATTCCACGCCAATCTCGCTGTCCATCAGTCACGATCACCAAAGCCCTTCACCGTGGTGTGTTTTTCTTTCCTCATCACTGCGCTCTTCCAGTGATCTCGACACGGGCCGGAGGATTGTACTGGCCGTGAGAACGACGAGGCATCTACGAGCTAGTGTCTGACTCTCCATCTACTGGGCCTTCAAGCCCTTTTTGCACTATCTCGCTTCTTCTAGTTCCCTTCATGACTCTCTTTTGTGGCACTGTCGCTTGGGACACCCTAGTTTTGTCAAACTTAAAGAAACTCTTCCTTGGTTACACTTATCTAAGTTTCATTGTGAGTCTTGTGAACTAGGGAAACACCATCGATCGTCGTACCCATCACGCACTGGTCCACTTACCCATCGCCCGTTTGACTTGGTTCACTGCGACGTTTGGGGTCCGACTCCTCATACCTCTCCTACAGGAGGCAAGTACTACATGGTGTTCGTCGATGACTACACCCGGGCGAGTTGGACATATATCCGGAAGAGTCGAAAAGAGGTACTTTCTCGCGTCAGGCACTTCCTCCTTGAGATTATTACCTAGTACGAAACGATGGTCAAAATCCTCCGCACGTACAATGCACTTGAGTTCACTCGTAAGGCGATTGAGGAACTCTCGTCCGCCTCATGGTATAGTTCATCGACTACCTGTCCATATACCTCGCAGTGAGAACGGGGTGGCCGAGCGGAAGCATCGACACCTCTTGGATATGGTACGCACATCTGCTACTAGATATGAGGGTACCTCGAGTATCTCCGGTGTGAGGCCGTTTCCGACCGCTACATACCGGTGAACCGCCTTCCATCTCGTCGCACTTGGAGGAGCTATTCCCCTTCGCCGATTGACTCGCTCGCTAACCTCTTCTCTCTACCACCTCGAGTGTTCGGTTGCACTCGCCTTTGTCCAGATCACACCCCGGCCTCTCCAAGCTTGCTCCTCGTGCACAAAAGGGTGTGTTTGTCGGCTACTCTCGGACTCATAAGGGCTACCGTGTGTACTTTCCAGATCGGGCGACAAGACATTACTTCGGCCGATGTGACCTTCCATGAGGACGTTCCTTATTTTACCTCTACTCCGTCTAGCGAGGACCTCTCCTCCCCATCCCTCCTTCCTTCGGTATCTCGCTACCACCGTCCCTCGACCTCCCTATGACCGTCCCGATTCCCTTACCCGAGGTGTCACCACCCTCGGCATCCCTCCCCCGCTCGACCCATCGTCTCGAGCCCGAATCTTCTCCTCGCCGCTCTCCACTGTTCCGGCTCGCTTGTCACCACCACCTTCCCCACCGCCTCCCATATCTGATCTTGATCTTCTCATTGCCCTTCGCAAGGGCACTCGGCAGTGCACGCAATATCCTATCGCTCATCATGTCTCTCCTGCCCGCCTTTCTCCTTCCTATCAGTCCCTTGCTCTTGCCGTTCTAACCGAGTCAATTCCCAAGTCGTATATTGAGGCGTTGCAGGTACCGGCGTGAAAAGAGGCGATGGATATGGAGTATTCGGCCTTCATCCAGCGGAAGACCTGGACGCTGGTTCCTCGGCCTATTGATGCCAATGTTGTCTCCTGCAAGTGGGTGTACTCCCTCAAGTACAATCCTGATGGCTCCATCGCTCGCTACAAGGCGTGTCTCGTGGCTCGTGGCTTTTCTCAAGCCTATGGTATTGACTATCATGAGACATTCTCGCCCGTGGCGCGCCTCGACTCCATCCGTGTTCTCTTCTCCATTGCTCGCCTCGCCCCGGCCGCTTCATCACCTGGACGTGTCCAATGCCTTCCTTACTGAGACCTCGATGAGCGGTATTCATGGAACAACCGCTCGGGTACGTTGCTCGGGGGGAGTCGTCTCGAGGTGTGTCTCCTCAAGAAGGCTATCTATGGGTCAAGCAAAGCCCGCGTGCGTGGTTCCACAAGTTCTCGCAGCTCGCTCTTCTCGTATGGCTTTGTCTTTACCGTATCCGATCCGACCGTCATACGGAAACGCACCCCGCATGGATGTGTTATCCTCGGGTCTGTATGTGGATGACATCATCATCACTGGTGGTGACGACGCCGAGGTGGCTGCAACCAAGGCTTATCTAGCTCAAGCACTTTGTCACACGAGATCTCGTCTCCCCTGTACTTTCTTGAACTTGAGATAGCTTACCATCGTGGGCAGATGTCCATTTGTCACGGGAAGTACGTGCTAGATCTACCGGAGGAGACAGAGGGACGCCGGGGTGCAAGCCGCCTCCTCACCCGTGGAGTAGAATGTGGACTCGTGGGACAATGCTACCGCACTTCTGAGGACGCAGGCATCTACCGCCGACTTGTGGGGAAATTGATCTTCTTCACCGTGACTCGCCTCGACATCTCCTATGCGGTTAGTATCTTGAGTCAATTTATACAGGCTCCTCGCACTATCCATCTGGAGGGTGTCTATCGGCTTCTGGCGTACCTTAAGAGAGCACTGGGAAGGGCCTCTTGTATCGGTGACAGGGTCATCTACACATTGAGGCCTACTCGACTCGGGTTCCGCCGGGTGACAAGGAGGATCGGAAGTCACATGGTGGCTATGCCACCTATGTTGGAGGTAACCCGGTCACATGGCGTCTCGTAGGGCGCCTATCGTGTCCCGCTCTAGTGCCGAAGCCGAGTATCGAGCCATGGCAGTATACCACGGCAGAAATATTGTGGCTACGCTCTCTTCTCACCGAGCTTGGCTTCCCGTCAAAAAGGGCCTATGCAGATGTACTCGCGATAACATGGCCGCTACCTTTATCGCGCTAATGCTACGTTCCATATGAGGACGAAGCATATTGAGATTGATCGCCACTTCATACGACAAGATGTCAATAATGGTACCATCTCGTACTCCCGCACGTCGCTTCCGCACATCACCGGCAGGGCACATCTTTACTAGGCCCTACCGGGCCCCCGCATATGAGACCATTGGATCCAAGCTGGGCATGTTTGATCTCCACGCTCCAGCTTGAGGGGGAGTGTTAAAGCCCATCTTCTTCTCTCTCTCATATTGGGCTGAAGCCCACTTTCTCCCTTTCTCTCTCTCTCATCTCTATATATTTCTCTATCGCGTGCATGTACACATCACATCAAACCCTATTTTTTCTGTTTTTCCTCTCTTTCGCGTTCCTCTCTCTAACAAGGTGGACCACTACTTGCCGACGGATGATCCTAAATGTCGTTCCTATCAAAATACTTTGTTGACTCGCCTCCTCGGATTTCTCAGTGGACTGAACCGAGAGTATGATGACATACGTTGTCGAGCTCTTCTTTGCAAGGATGGGTTTCCCAAGTTGGCAGACTTGGTAAAGGAACTCCAAGAGGAAGAAAGTCACTTTCTCCTCCACGGCTGCCCCCCTCTAGAGACCACTCGAGATTCCTCTGCTCTTCTCACGCCGACGACATCTTCGGGCATTCTTAGCTGCACCCTCCCGCCGCCTCCAAGGGGTCATCTTCGACCGGCATTGTCTGCTCCCATTGTCGTCGTGTGGGGCACACTCGAGATCGATGCTTCAAACTTCATCCTGAACTTATTCTGAAGAAGAAAGCTTCGTCCAAGGCGCTCCTTACCCAAGCTGACTCGTCTGTCTCTGTTCCTAGCAATTCAGCCTCTTCGTCGAAGGCTGACGGTTCCGTCACGACTATGGAACAGCTCCAGGCCGACTTTGCTCGTCTCAGCGCTCAACTATCCGCTATGACTGCTATGCAGACTGCATCTTCCACCTCCTTTTTCGGTGCATTTTCTTCCTCTTCTTCAGATATATGGTATTGTGGACAGACGGCTCTTAACTACCCATTGGTTTCGGATACGACTTGGGTTCTGGATTCCAGGGCTACCGAACATATGACTCCGTTCAACTCTCGGTTTGTTTCATATCAGCGACATCTTGGGAGCCAGACAGTCTCTACCGCTGCTGGCACTCGTCTCACGGTGGTAGGGATTGGTGCTGTATATGTCGCCGGTTTGGGCGTTGTTCATCATGTTCTTCATGTCCCATCTCTCCGAGCTATACTTTTGTCACCGTAGCGACTAGTCGATTCTGTTTTATGCTCATTTCACCTCAAACCTGATGGCATGTTTCTATCTGACAAGGTGGGGAGGACTACATCGATTAGGCGAGCGAATGGACTACTGTTGCTGGATGACGGGGGCCGATCACAGTGTTTTACGGTGCAGCACAACATCCGTTCGGCGGACGAGCAGCAGCGTGGTCGCCTCTAGTTGACTCATCAGCGGCTGGGGCATCCTCCTTTTTCTACTCTTCAACGTTTATTTTCTTCACTATGTACGGGATTGGATCTTCAGACTGTTGTTTGTGAAGCTTGTCAGTTGGCTAAACATCGTCGTTCTTCTTTTCATTTGTCACTGTCTCATACATCGACCCCCTTATACCGTATTCATAGTGATGTCTGGGGCCCGGCACCGCAAAGTAGTTTGAAAGGTCAGCGGTATTTTTTGATCTTTGTTGATGAAGCTAGTCGGTACACGTGGACTTATTTGTTGACCGCCAAGTCTGAGGTTGCGTCGACTGTTCGGCATTTCTGTGCTATGATTCATACTCAGTTTGGACGTGGTATTCAACGTTTTCGCTCAGATAATGCTCGGGATTTCGTGAATGCGGATCTTGCTTCGTATTTTTCTGAGCATGGTATTCTACATGAGACCTCCTGCGTTGCTACACCGGAACAAAATGGTATGGCTAAGCGTCGTATTGGCTATGTGACCTTGACGGCCCGCACTCTCTTGCTGAATTATCACGTCCCGTGGACCTATTGGGGTGAGGCAATCTTGACGAGTACTCATCTTGTCAACCGTCTTCCCTCTCAGCAACTGGCATTCACAAGCCCTATTGATCGGATGCATGCCGCCTTCCCCGACATCCCTCTACGGACCGGCCTTCTACTGCGTATCTTCGGCTGCACTGCCTATGTCCACGATCCGTCCGCTTCTCTGACGAAGCTCGATGCACGCGCACTCCGGTGTGTGTTCGTCGGGTACTCTTCTCTCCAAAAAGGGTATAAGTGCTATTATCCGCCCTCCCGACGGTTCTTCATCTCGGCAAATGTCACCTTTGCCGAGTATGAACCCTTTTTTGGCGCTCGCTCTTCCTCGTCTGGCCTCCCGCTGGAAGCGGCTCCTTTGGCTTCTCCCTTGGAGCCCCTTCCATTTGTGGAGCCCATTGCTCCGTCTACTTCCTCTCCTTCTCTTGATCCGCCTTCCCTTACCTCCTCACCCCCAGAGCCATCTTCGGTCTTACCTTCAGTTCTTCCCTCATCTCCAGACGCATCTCGTGTTTCTCCCTCCGATGAGATGGCTCCTTCCCATCCTGGTGAGGTGCCTTCATCCTATCCTAGTGACTCCTTAGCTTCTGCCTCTCCCCTGCCTTCCTCTTCTCCTTCTCCTATTGAGTCGTCCCCCTTCCCCTACTACTCCCCTCTCCGGGATGCCGATGATCCCCTCCCGTCATCTCCGGATGCCGATGATCGCTGGACCGGCCTATTGCTCTCGTGGAAAGGGGTTCGTTAGTGCACTCGCACGCCTCTTTACCCCTCTCCCACTATCTTTCTTTTCGACCGTCTGAGTACCCCTACTACCGTGTTTCTTACTCGCACGAGTCGGATTCCATTCCACATCGCTTAGCTGATGCTCTTGCTTCTCCTCATTGGAAAGCGGCGATGGACGAGGAGATGCAGTCCTTGCTCAAGAATCAGACTTGGGAGGTGGTTCCGTTACCTTTTGGCAAGAAGGCGGTTGGGTGCAAATGGGTCCACACCAAGAAGCATCACGTCGATGGTACTCTTGAGCGTTACAAGTCTCGGCTCGTTGCTCGAGGGTTCACTCAGTCTTATGGTGTTGATTATTTCGAGACTTTTGCATCGGTGGCGAAGATGGAGACAATACGTATTCTTATCGCTCTTGCGACTCATTCTCGGTGGATTATCCTTTAGTTTGACATCAAGAATGCCTTCCTTCACGGCGACTTGCATGAGGAGGTGTATATGCAGCACCCACCTGGCTATTCTCTTGGACCACCTGGCACTGTCGTCCGACTGCGCAAGTCCCTGTATGGCCTCAAGCAGTCGCCGCGGATGTGGTTTGGTCGTTTCTCCTCTGTCATGAAGACTGAAGGGTATGCTCACAGCAATGGGGATTCGTCTCTTTTCTTTCGCCATAGTCCGTCTGGTGTCACCATTCTTGTGGTTTATGTTGATGACATTCTTATTACGGGGTCTGATGCTGATGAGACTCGTCGTCTTAATGCTGCCCTGGCCCGGGAGTTCGAGATTAAGGCCTTGGGCCCTCTCAGATATTTTCTTGGTCTTGAGGTCACTTATTCATCCAGTGGTATTTTCGTCTCCCAGCAAAAGTACACCGTGGACTTGTTGAAACTGACTGGTATGGCAGATTGTGCACCGGTTCGTACTCCTATTGATCCCAATGTTAAATTGGGAGCCGGGGGGGATTCGCCGCCTGTCAACCACTATCAGTATCAGCAGTTAGTGGGTAAACTTCTTTATCTGACACATACGAGGCCGGATATTAGCTTTGCTGTTCATCTCCTTAGTCAGTTCATGCACGCTCCCCACGAGATTCATCGACAGGCCGCTCACCGGGTTCTTGCTTACATGAAGGGCTGCCCCGGGAAAGGTCTACGTTTCTCACCGACCACAGATGAGACGGTGCGGGTCTACACCGATGCGGACTTCGCCGGGTCGATTGTGGATTGTCGTTCTACTACTGGATATTGTATTTTTCTTTTTGACTGCCTGGTGACTTGGAAGAGCAGCAAACATGACAGAGTGTCCCGGTCAAGTGCTGAGGCCGAGTATCGTGCACTTGCTGATGGGGCTTCCGAGGCCCAGTGGGTTCATGGTATTCTAGCAGACCTTCGGGTCCAGTATCGTGGACCCATCTATTTTCTGTGCGACAACAAGTCGACGATTGCTTTAGCCAAGAATCCGGGTCAGACGGGTCGGATCAAACACATGGAACGTGACCGCTTCTTCTTCAAGGAGCGGATGGACGACGACCTTTTTGATCTCGAGTTTGTTCCGTCATCTGACCAGGCTGCTGATGTGCTGACTAAGGGGCTGCCCAATCCTCTCTTATTACGTGCTTTATCCAAGCTCAACATGGACGACATCCATATTGAGCTTGCGGGGGGGTGTTAGAGATATAGCTCTCTCTCTCTCTTCTATTATATCTTCCTCTCTCCTCTTGGGTATATATACCCCTTTATGTACTCTCCATGTTATGTCAATATCTTCTCTTCTTCTCTCAAACCCTCGGTAGGGTTCATCAGATATAGAAATCCAGGTTGCCTAGATTTCTATATCAATCCTTGAGGATTTAGGGCAAGAAATATCAATTTTGAGAAGAGAATGAGGGAATAGAGAAATCTCACAAATAAAATTTGAGAGTTAACCATTAGAGAAAAGATATCTAGTAGATTTAAAGTCGTTTTAATAATTTTATAGATATGAGAATAGTAACCTTAGCACAAGAGAGGAAATCTACAAGAGGCTATGTGAACATCAATTAAAGAAAAGTGAGTACAAGGAATGCGTAAAATGTAAAGTGAGAAGGTAATGAGATGATGAGAAGAAATAGAAGAATACAATACATTAAATGAAAAATAGCGGGACATGGAGGAGATTTAGAGAGAAATAGAGCGTGAGGGAGAAGAAGAGAATAATGGGTATAAAGAGGAATTTTTAGAAAAGAGAGAAATATAATGAAGAGGGGTAGATAAAGATTAAGGAAAAGAGAAAAAATAAAGAGGGGAAATGAAAGAAATTTGAAATAGGTATGAGATAGGTTGCTGAAATGTAAATAACAGGGGGAGAAAGAGTTTAAGGAGAAATTTCAGAGTAGCAAAGAGAGAGGGTCATTTCAAAAGAGAGAGACAAAGAGGGAGAGGGATAAATTAAAGTGAGGAGAAAGATAATTTGGACAGATAATTTTGGGTCAGGAGGAGAGGGGGGAAATGGGCAGAAGAGAGATAGAGAGAGAGA
Organism: Lemna minuta; assembly: GCA_024174645.1. Classification (NCBI taxonomy): domain Eukaryota; kingdom Viridiplantae; phylum Streptophyta; class Magnoliopsida; order Alismatales; family Araceae; genus Lemna; species Lemna minuta. The sequence goes on from CM044101.1 coordinate 17,058,032, forward strand.
GAGAAGAAAATCAGAGGAGAGAGAAAAATATGGGAACTTGGGGATAGAGAGGGAGCTGAGCTGAGTGAGAGAGAAAATCAGAAGGGAGAGAAAGAATCATAATATAGAGACATCAGAAGAGAGAGAACAAAGGGAAATTTGCGGTGAGAAAGAAAGAGAGACGAGAGTAAAAAGAAGAAGAAGAAGAAGAAGAAGAAGAAGAAGAAATCTAGAAATAGTAGAGGAATTAAGAGCATAAATGTGAGAGGAAAGAGGTCAGAGAGAAAATCATGGAGGGATTAGAAGGAGAGGGAAAGAGGGAATAAAAAAATTGCAAGAGAGAAACTAGAAATATGGTAGGGAAAAAGCTGGAGAAAGAGAGAAAAAGACGAAAATGGGGAAGAGAGAGTTGGTGGAGCGAAAGAAAGAAGAATAAAAATTAGAGGAGAGAGAGAAAGAAGGAAAAGATGATTTTGGAGGAGGGAGAAAGGGAAGAATCAAATGAAGAAAATAATACTCGAAAAGAAAAAGTGTAGAGAGATGGAAGAGAAATTTGGATAGAGAAATATGTATAGAAAGAGGACGAGAGAGATCGAAAGAGAACAAGAGAGATAAAATAATAATAACAGAAAATATGGGAAGAGAATAAGGGTTTAGAAGGAAGGGGGATTGAGACAAGAGAGAGAAAATGTCAGTAAGTTTAACTACCAAAAAGATTCAACATCCAAATGCTACATGAGAAGAACATCAAGAAGAAAAAGAAAAACTTAGGAGAGGTAGAAGTGTTGGGATTTTAAGGCATGATAAGCCATCAAAATTTTAATCAAAATATAGAATACTATGAGCGGCTTCAAATCAAACATTCATAATCTTTTTATTCAAAATCTTGACTTCGTAACCCTCTCGCTCTCCCTACGGTCAAACCTCACTCTATCCTTACTTGATCCATCTCCTTCTTTATCTTCGTAAACTCAAAACCTCTAATGGTTCATGATAAACCATAGATATAAAATAGCAATTCCATTTCTTGAACAATAAATATAGACTTTGAAATGATGAGCACTTATAACATGCAATATTTACACGTTACATGGTTATTTCTTCATTTTAAGTCATAATTCATGGCGTTCTTATGTGTGCTATCATAATTTGAATGTATTTCATCATTTTATACAATTTATATCAAAAATCTCAAAAGGCATTATTTTAAAGGCTAATCATGCATAAATCATGATAGCATCATTTCAATTTTAAACTATATTAGCCTTATTTCATTTGATATTTTTCTTCAGATTTAAATTCATTCTAGTAAAATAAAAATATTTTGCATTTATACTCTACAATTATCTCCTTTTACTTTTTAAGTGAATGAAATGTATTTTAGAGCTAAATATTTATTCTCTTATTATTTATTAAATTAAATTATATAGAATGATAGATTATTTAATTTCTGATAAAAAAATATTTTAGATTAAAAATGAGTTATATTTTGAAAGATATAAACTTTCTAATTTTTAGGGATTTTTTTAGAATTTTTATTAAAAAAATATGTTTAATTTTAATTTAAATCATTTAAAAAAGATTTTTAATGGGGACTGACATGGCACGGGTTCTTGCATGTCATCATGGGGCGACCCGTCAAGCGCCATGTGGGCGACAAGTGGTGCATGTGTGATGCTCTTAGAGGGGCATATTAGTTGTAATTTAGTTTGTGATTTAATATTAAAATTAGTTTCTATACTTATACCTAAAAATGCTCTTAATATTTTGAATCACGTACTATTTTTTTCATTTTTGAGCATGCCTGACATGGTACGATCTGGAGTAATTGATCTCTCGATTTAGTTGTAGTCATTAATGATTACTTCAATGGAGGGGTACGTGACAATTTCTTATTAGGCATTGACTCACTTTATAAAGTGTCAATGAATCTTGGTCATTCATTAAGACAGTTATAATGACCAACATTAAATGTGCCCAATAGTCTCCCATGCAACATGTGGTGCGATCTAGAATGTTGGATGAAGATCTAATGGATGCGATCAATTGGCAATTCATCTTTGTGTGATAACGTTAATGGATATTATGTGACTTATAAACCAATCACACTTCCATATATCACATTTATATTCATTGAAATAAAATTTATTCATTATTATTATTATTTTATATTTTTAATGAAGTCGATAAACATATATAATGACTATGTGAATTATGATGAGATCATAATATAATGATTTTTAGTCTTTAAATATATCTTCTACATTTTCATATTTGTGGGATAGTTGAGAAGGACATCAAATTATCCGAAAAGAATAACATTATCTAGTATGACTCATATGATGAGTGATAACATACAATCTTAACATGCAATTATATGATTATTAATATAAATTAAGACATGAAATATTCTGTTTCTATGCGTGTTATCATAATTTGAGTGCATATCTATCATTTCATGCAAATTTAAGTTATAATATCAAAATGCACTATTTTAGGCATAATTATGTATTTTTAAGAATATGTTTTTAAAGTAGATTACTCCCATCTATATTTGATATTATAATTGGCTTTTAATGTTAAATAATAAGACAAAATACTTTTTATATACTCATTTATTTTTTTAAGTTTTAATTTATTAGAGAAATGAGTATATTTTTTAAATAAAAATTTATTATCTTATTAGTTAAATAATTTGACTTTTTAAAATGATAGATAATCTAATTTATGATCCAAAAAAAGAAATTTGGATTAATTTGAAGTTATATTTTGAAATTTATGAATTTATGAATTTTTGGGGATTTTTTTAGAATTTTTCTAAATTTTTTATGAATTTAATTCAATTAATTTTGAATTAAATTTAATAAAAAAATTTAGCGTGCTGATGTGGCGCGGACTAAAATGATGGCACTGCATGGCGACATATGAGACCGCCACGTGTCACACACGTGTCTATATGAGCGTGCGTGTGAGTGCGCGTGTTAATAAGGAGAAATCACCATGTTAAGGATTTTCACTAACTGCTTATTTTCAATCTACTTATATACGCGCGCATATGCTTTCATTTTCGTCCTGTTGGACTATTTTTACGTTTTTAAGTGCGCAGGTGACGTGGCAGCACGTGGAGCGTCTAATAGTGCGATTAAATTACGATCGCCGATCGTCACTTAAGGCGAGGGGATACGTGACACATTTCTACCCGTCGGTGAATCATTTTAAAAATCATTTAATCTCAGCCGTTCATCAAAAGAGTTATAACGGATGAGATTAAAACCGATGAGAATGCATCCATAGCGTTAGATTAAGATCAAACGGATGGCGTTTCATGCATTTCTTCTTCACTAGCGACGTGACAAAATCTCGGCGGTCCATCTCTGATCCAACAACCGCGACATAACTATAACGATTAGAAGCCTAGCATTTCATCTCAACCTTTAATCAATGATGAAACGCAAAATCTGATGGTTACACCCAAATTTGATATAAATTGAGAAGTTCTTTGACATTGTAACTCATTCTTGGGTTCTTCGAGTAATCAAACTATCTAGACACCAAATCCCTTGAATCTCCTGCTTCCAATCGCTTCTAGATCAATTTCCGCATCATGAAGTATTTGAAAGTGAGATTTTGTTGAGAGAATAGGAAGATATCAACCCTTGAATATCAACGATCATTTTTTTAAATTCAGGAATGAAAAGCCTTTGATCCGGCGAGTAATTGGATCAATTCGAGCGCAATCTTGGGTCAGAAATCAAGTTTCATCCTAATCTTTCTTCGTATAGCTTTAGATTTTAATTTCGAATCATAATTTTTAGTTAATTTTAATTTCAATTTCAGTTTTCCGTGATTTTTAATTTCAAACTTTTTGATCTTATTCACTCGATGATTTCTCCGCGAATCTTGATCTAAATTCAATGATTTTTTATTCCGTGGACTCGCCTTCAATTCTTGTTTCCAAAAATATCAATTTCCCTAACTTCTCTTCACATTTCATCATCCAATTTGATCTAATTTCAAAAGATATCTCAAAATTTCCTTACTTCTCTATGGATTCAACCCTTATTCACCACTATACTTCTTAATTCGTGTTAATTTCATAAAATTGGTAAGTTTGGTATTTAATTTTGACACTTATTCACGTGTATTCAATGACCGCATGAATTCGCTTCTTCAATGAGTATGGTTGATCCTATGACCATCGATGTGGAGACATCAAAGATAGCTAACGGGTGTTCTTTAGAGATAGAGTTCACTAAATTGATTTGTATCAATCCCTGAATGGTATTCTACCTAATTTTCAATCAAGTTTATTCATGAAATGATTGTGCATGTGGTCCTCTTACTTGAAACATGAAAGACATCTTATGGATAAATAATTGAGTTTTGGTTATGACTTATAGATCCCTAGCCATAGGATCTCTAAAATGTCATATATCATATACGATAAGACGTCCTTGAAAATGATTTTGTGATCAAGATGAGATCGTTCGCCCTTGTTATTTGAGGAGAGTGACTCAAAGAATGAGATGTGATGAAATCTTTGGCCAAGGTAGTCAAAATATCAAAGAAAGAGTTCCTTGTAATTTCCTCCACACATTAGTACTTTCTTGAATAATGAATTAGGGTTTGACAATTCACCATACCCTACATCATTCATGAGTTTCAAATGAACAAAGGATTATATATATAGTATAATCGTTGATGACTAGGTTCCATACAAGAGTTCTTATACACACTATATCTCCTAGAGTACGTTGTGTAGCTTTGCACCCAATGATCTAGCAACTAAACTTGTTGATTGGGTTGGATCAATCATTGATTAATTAATATATATGTTGACGTAGATAATTAATAAAGTGTTGGGTTCTGAGGTCAATAAACTTTTTAAAATTTTGATCAAAATATTAAATACAACGGAATTCATTGAATCGGATATTCAAAACATTGAGACACCAAGAACAAATGATCTTATCATCTAGTATATATGAGAAAACATACTTACAGGGTTTCCATGAAAGAGTTCTTAAATCTATTCAAGTGTCTAGCATCTAGCAGTATCCACACACTCTCTGAATGGTTCGATCTCCTCTTCAAAGCTCTTTACCAAGAGAGAAATAGAAAAAAGAAGAGAATTCTCACAAGTCTTGTGTGGACACCTTTAGTTGTGGTCGTTCTATCCCTATTTATGGACATTTGTTATGAGGTTTTTTCATAAAAACCCTCATAATTATATTTATTTTCACCAACATTCATAGACCTTATGTGTGTGACCCTCTAGGTCCATAAATCTCACTAGTTAATAACTCTATAGACCAAATAATACATTATTAGTTAACTTTAATTAACTATTACATCAACACATAGATTAATTAATCAATGATCAATTTAACCTAATCAATAAGTTAAGTTATCATCCCATTGGGTCCTAAGCTACACCATATACTCTAGGAGATATAAAGTATGTAAGAACTTAATTATGAAACCTTTCCGTCATCGATTATCATGAATGTATAATCCTTCATCTGCACAAAACTCATGAATGACTTAGGATATCGTCAACTGTCAAGTTAGTACTGATATCCATCAATCACTCAAGTTAGTACTGATGCGTGTAGGAAATCATTAGAACTCCTTCTCTAATATTTCCATTACCTTAGCCAAGGATTTCATCGCATCTCAATCCTTGGGTCAATCTCCTCAAGTACCGATGGCAGATGATCTCATATTGATCACACATAGGGTTGGGCGGTCCCGGTCATGGTCCAGTTTTTGGCACACCATTCGGTCTAAATCTGAATTCGGTCTCAGTCTCGGTCCACCTCGGTCATAGTTCGGTTCGGTCTTAACTTCAGTCTCTCTTGACCATGAATATGTGTACCTAAAAAGAGATAAATATATCAACGTCCATTAATAAAACAAAATTTTATAGTCAGAAACCTTACTGATGATACTTACTGATTTGAAACAAAGAAGAAGAAAGCAGAATAATATGAAAATTAGTTCGTATCTTCACTAAATTCTTCTTCATCAGTACCCGCTTCATCTGTTCTACCCCACAATTTTAAGGTCATAAAAAATGATGACCTTAAAATAATTTCTTGCAGATAATTTCCCCCTTTTGTATGTTACGATCCCCCGCCTTCATGAGAAAAGACGCTCTAATGGAGAGCTCAAAGCACAAACTAAGAGAAATCTCTTTGCTAACATTGCAAGTCGTGGATATTTTTTAGACCCAATCTTACACCACCATTGTAGAGCATCAAGATGAGAACATTCAACTTGAGAGTCATGCAAATAATCAAATATTTCATCAGATATTGGTTTTTCTAATAAGATGTTTATGTTCTTCTTCCTTTTACACTTCATCAATTCAACCATCATTTTCGAACAAGTTGTAGAAGTATTGGATAATGGCTCACTTTGTGAGCAAGCACTTGCTATTGGCAGGGAAAGCATCAATTGAAGAAAATGCTTCAAAGTCTTTGAGATATACTCTTGCTCATCAGTTGTCATATTTTCAAATTTCAAAGATAGATCTAGCATTGTATCAATAGGAAAGATTGGCTTTCTTTTTACCTGTGGCTCGTATTTAAGTAACTTTGTTTTCATCACAATATATGCTCCTTTCAGTGCCATTGATTGCTCTATGCTCATTGGTCTTCCCATCACACCTTGAGAAGGATTACCAAAGGCAATAATTGATGTGTTCAACTAATTTAACAAAAGATCAAAAATAGAAGTAACATTAGGCGATGTAATGTCCTTTGATTGAGAAAACATCTCGGTGGCTTCCTTAAAAGCTAGAAGTTCATCTGCAAAAATCTTAAGAAGATCCCACTCTTCTGACATAATTAAATAAATTCTTTTACCATCGTTAAGACAAGTTGTTGCCATGTATTCAACACCTTCCTCTTGTCCCATGCTGTCGTAATCGTGCCATATGTCGAATTCTACCTAGTGGGGACATCTATGGTTAATAAGTTTTTATTTGAGATTTTATACCTCTCACATAATTCCTTGTACTGATGAATTCTTTGTGATGTGCTATTTTCTGCAAGAACAAGTTTTTGAAGTCGATGAAGAATTGCTCCAAATGGTCTTTGTCAAGTAACTTCTATGTCATCTTCTTTACACTCTTCATCACCCTCACTTTCTAAACATAATGAAGTCAATGATGAATTACCCAACTCCTTTAAGCCTCCTTGAACAGCTAGGTTGAGAACATGGGCCATACATAGCACATGGAACTGCTTGGTGAATGTCGATCCACTCTCACATAATAAATTTTCCAAGCTTGCAGCCATTGTCTTGTTATTGCTAGCATTATCTGTTGTGATAGCAAAAACCTAGAAAAAAAAATTCATGTTTATATATTTAAGATTAAAAATAAGGAAGGTAAAATTCATGTTTACTTACCTTTTGAGTGAGATTATACTCTTCTAACACACGATGCACCATCTCTGCTAAAATTATCCCTTGATGTGATACACCCAACTCCTCAATGGCGAGCACTTGTTCATGAAGTCTCCACATATCATTAATCCAATGTATTGTGATCCCAAGTATTGCCACATTATTTGTAGTTGTCCAAGTGTTTGTTATAAGGGACACCCTTTCAATTGGTTGAAGTAATTCTCTTACCTTATCCCTTTTATCTTCAAATAGTTTCTCCATCCCTCGTCGTCCGGAATGGCGGCTAGGAATCCCTACTTCACCTTGTACTACGTAGTTGCAAAATTTTTTAAATTGAGATGATCAATTAGCGTAAAAGGTACATCTGTCTTAACAATTAAATCTATGCATTCTTTCTTTGTCTGCTCTGAATTCCTGCCTAAAAATTTTGAAGTCTTTGAGAAATAGTATGTTAAAGTATTAGGAGCATTTGATGGCCTTAGGTGCTCATAAATTTCAACATGAAACCTTTCCAAGTGATTACATTGCTTGATTGTGCTACTACTTCTATCCCTCTTCACTTTTATCTCTTTCGATGGGGTAGCTACCTTAAAAATTTTGCAAAGATACTCTTCGTCTGTGATCTTCATGAAATGTACTAAGACTAGCGAGGCTTTTCTTTGTTGTGAAGAGCTTGTAACTGTAGCACTTGTAGAAACAAATGTTGATGCATTGTTTGATTCAATCTAAAAGAAAACATATAGCATTAGTAAGCTATGATCATATATTTTTAGAGATCAATGTAAAATAAAATGTACCTCATCTCTAATTGATTCCATTGATGAAAAATCTAAAACACAGGTTAAAAATTAAATTAAAAATTAGATTTAAAAGGAAAAAAGTTAATTATAAGAGATTACAAGGCTAAAAATTGAATAACGGCTAGTTCACCTTGTACTACGCTGGTCCATTTGCTTCTCCCTCCTATCAAACCCCATGAGCATCAGCATATTTCACATATGGCCTACTACCTCATGAGGATGCCTAACTTCACTAGGAATTGGTGTGAAGACTTCAAAGTCCAACCGACCCCTTTTTCATTCATAAAAGTCTTTCTTTTAGATGCAGCCCCTGCTTCTATATCTAACAAAGACAAATCTATCCAATACTTTAAAAAATCTAACACGCAGAAATCGTTGGGGGCACCTCTACATTCTAATTACCTCCCAAACAAAAGACAACTCTGATAAAGAAGTTGCAAAGATCATGTGAAAACAGTCCTACTCTTTTTCTCGTTTGCTTGGTCTCACATTTGTTATCTTGTATGCTTGTGAAACAGTCCTACTCTATCCTTTTACTTTCTCTCTCTCACCTACTGTCGGAAGTCCCCGAGGAGAAGATCGATGATTGGATAGCAGATTAATGGGATCTGGATTCTATCCTCGTGGAATAATTTCTCCTATTGGTGCGTCCTAGGGAATTTTCCACTTCGCCTGATCAATAGGGTTTTCAGGTCATCCGCCATAGAGAGAGAACGTGTCGCTGGTCCATTTGCTTCTCCCTCCTATTAAACCATCAAGAAGCTCTCTCTTCCTAATTATCTGAGGGGGAGTTTCTTCACCAGAGGAAGCTGCCGTGAGAAGACTGTTGAAGGGGGAGAGGAGAGAGGGAGAGGATAGAGTGAGAGGAATGTGGACAAGGGAAACACACAGAGAGATGGCAGAAGGCAGAATGCAGAAGGCAGAGCGAGATGAATGTTGATGGGGAGAGACAAAAAAAGAGAAGTCAAAGTCGGATGAATATTGACAGGGGAGAGAGAGGAACGTTGGGAGGGGAGAGATGGATGTATCATCCGATAGGCTGACTGCTGAATGTGTCAGGTTGGTATGTTGTTCGTCCGGTGCCACGGGGGGATCAGTCACTCTCCAGCAGAGTTCGTCCTTGAGGAGGATGTCTGGGCTTGCGGTGTGGCTGTCATGAACCTTCTCCAATCTCTGTAAATTATTGGCAAGATAGTTTTCTGACCCCATCCCTCTATTCATAATGTTTGTAATGATGATTCGATTCATCCTGCACTCTTTTTAAATTCATGGGCCATTAATAATCCATTCATTCCTCGTGGAATTCTTCCTCGAGGACGAACTCTTCAAGGAATAAACCAATCATTGAAAAATTGGTTATCATGGAATTCATCATCAAGATGGATCGCCCTTACAAGGAAGCTTCTGGACTTCTCCTCTTTGTACTTGTGTTGTGGGTCTCTCTATGCTAAGACAGAAATGCGGGGCCGGTTTTTCCACGTGCTAATACAGAAGCGTGGGGGCAGAGAGTGGAAAGCATGTTCGATCACAACTTGCGTGATTATAGCAGTAGATGTTTAACCGGCACTTGTTGCGTGATTAACCGGAGCGGAAAGCATGGTCGATCGCAACTTGCGATTTGCAAGTCTAGATTAGAGAGAGTCTAGAAAACATGTTCAATTGCAAGAAAAACTCTCAGAGAGAGGAAAGAATGAGACGATTGGGGAAGATTACAGAGTAGCGATTAGGAATGCTTGCTGCTTACCTAGTTGGAGAGTTTGGAGAGAAGATCAGAGAGAGCAAATCGAAGATCGTAGAGAGTTCGGAGAGCGAATTTGGAGAATGATTGGGGCAGGCTGAATATTTTAATTTGGTCAAAGACCGAATCCCTAACCAAGACCGGACTGAGCTTGGACCAAGACCGTTACTGGCCCATTTTGAGAGACTGACAGTCTCGGTCCGGTCCGGTTTACGGTCTTTTGGTCGGTCTTTGTCCATCCCTAATCACACAGTCATCTTCGCGGACTTCATGCCGCATCCAATATATGATGTTTTAGATATCCCGTGGCTAGGGATTCGTAAGTCATAATCAAAACACGATCATCCATCTATAAGATGTCTTTGGAGTCTCAAGTCAAAAGACCACATACAAAATCATGGCATGAATCAACATAATTGATAATTAGGTATACTTACCATTAAGGGATTCATAAGGGTCAATTCAGTGAACTCTTTCTCTAAAGAGCACCCACTATTTATCCTTAGCGTCTCTATACCGATGGCTATATGATCAGCCATATTCATCATATGAGTCGGATCAGATAATATTTAGAACATTTATCCTTTTCGGATAATTCGATGTCCTTCTCAAATATCCATTGAATGGGAATATTTAGAACATATGTTTAAAGACTAGTGATCACTGTATTATGATATCATCATAATTTACTTAGTCATTGCATATGCTCATGGACTTCATTGCAAACATCACACATGAATGACATTGAATAAATTTTATTTTAATAAACATAAACAAGATACATGGAAGTGTGATTGGCTCATAAGCCACATAATATCCATCACAAAGGTTGAGCAATAAAGTGTTGTTGGGTCTATAAAGTTATTGACTAGTGAGATGTGTAGACCTCAAGTGTCACACACATAAGGTCTATAGATGTTGGTGGATATAGACATAATTATAAGGATTTTTGTAAAAATTTCATTACACAATATTTGTAAATAGGGCGAGAATGACCATAACTCAAAGTTTCTATACAAGTCTTATTAGAATTATCTCATTTATTCTCTTTATCTATTAACGATGATCCAACATCAATGTCTAATTCAAAACTTATTTAAACTCTCTCTCCTTGATGGAAGATGTATTCTTCAATTTTTTATTGATTGGACCTCTTGGAGTGTGTAATCCTTGAATCTCTTGCTTTGATTATGTTCTAAACTCATTTTCATGTCCGAGGAGTCTTTGAAGTCAAGATTTCGTCAAGAAATTAGGGAGAAATTTGACTGGAATGTGAAACATCCATTTTTGAATTGTGAAATGAAAATCCTTGATTTGGTGAATAATTAAATCATTTCAAGAGTAATTTTGGGTTACTTTTTGCATATTTTCCCTAATGTATCGTCATTTAGTATTGTATATCAATTTTGAAGCATAGATGAAGTGAATTTCATAATTTTTATTATTTTTCTCTCTTTGCAAGTGATTTTCTCTCTCTTGCTTTGATCTTTGATCTCCATCGATATAGATCCATCTTGAGTGATTTTTGATTCCCTAGATAGACATTTGAGTTTTCTTTCCAAATCTATTTTTTACTCATTTTTCACCTCGTTGTGTTATTCAATTTTATCAAAGTCTAGAACATCTCAAGAACACATCATAATTCTCCATGGATTTTACATTTACTCACCTCTACACTAAATTAAATTGATTAATATAAATTTTAAGTAAGTACGGTTTTAATTTTGATACATAGACGTGTGTTTTTCAATGATTGCACGATCAAGCTTCATCAAGTAGCTACGAATGATCATATCCTATATTATAGATCAAATCTAGACTTACAATGGTCATTGAAAGAATTATTGAAGTTGTTCAATTGTCTAACGTCTACCAATTTCCTAGGATTTCTAAATGATTGGATCTCCTCTTCAATGTTCTTCAACATGAAATAATGAGAAGAAAGGGAAGAGTTTCTAAAAAGAGCCATTTAGGCACTATCAGGTGTGACCATTTTCTTCCTACTTATAAATATTATAAATGTAAAATTTTCACAAAAACTTTCAAAATTATGTCTAATCTACTAATATCTATAGACTCTATGTCTGTGACCCACTTGGTCCACATATCTCATAAGTTAATAACTTTATAAACCCAACAATGCTCAATAGTCAACCTTCTTAATTATATATATCAACATGTAGAATAATTAATCAATGATAGATTTAACTAATCGGTGAATTGAGTTGCCAGCCTATAGGGTGTAAAGCTACACCGCGAGCTTTAGGAGATATAGAGTATGTAAGAATTACTATATAGAAACTTGGCATAATTTGTTCTTGTGGACGTGCGAGACTCGTGAATGACTTAACTATCAAACATTAATATGTCACTAAAGTTAGTATTGACAAGATTGATAAATCATCTAGAACATCTTCTCTAATATTTCTACTACCTTAGCAAAGGATTTAACCTCATCTCATTCTTTTAACTATATCTAATACTGAGGAGAGACAATATCATCTTGATCAAGCAATCACCTTCTACGACTTCATGTAATATATAATCTATAACATTTTAGAGATCCTATGATTAGGGATTTATAAACCATAGTCAAAACAAGATCATCTATCCATAAGATGTCTTTAGTGTCTTATGTCTAATGACTACATATATACAACTACGACATGAATCAACTTGATTGCTTGTTAGGTATAATGTTATTCAAGAGTTTATACAGATTAATTCAATAAACTCTTTTTCTAAAAAATACTCATTATCTATCATTAGTGTCTCCACTTTGATGGCTACAAGATAAGTCATACTCGTCTTACGAGTCAGATTAGATAATGTTATTATTTTTTAGTAATTTGATATTCTTCTTGAATATCTTACGATTAAGAATATGTAAAACATATATTTAAAAACTGGTCATCATTGAATTATGATCTCATCATTATTTACTTAGTTATTGCACATGCTCATGGATTTTATTATAAACATCACATAAAAATGATAATAAATAAAAATTTATTTCAATAAATATAGAGGAAAAATGAAAGTATAATTTGGCTCTTAAGCTACATAATATTGATCAAGAAGAAGGAGAGAGAAAAGTGAGAGCATAGAAAAGGGGAATCCCGATCCTCCTCTTTTCATTTTTAGTATTATCCTTTGTTTAATCGGTGGGCCCCATTTAATGGGTTTAATAGGTTTTGAAAAGGCTCATTAAGGCTTTTGTTAGCTATTCCTTTTGAGAGCCTTATTCATTGGAAGATATTCCTTAATTGTTTTATGGATTTTCTTAAAGCAAGGAAAATGCAAGTACATTATAAAAGTTATAAGTTATGAAGTGATGGTTTTATGGCATATTCAAGAAATAAATAAAAGCAATTTATGAAATGAAATAAATAAGAGCAATTTTTTAGTACTTCTAATTAGTTTTCATGCTCTTGCCCATCTCACTCTATCTCATTTATACATGAAATAAACCAGCCATCTAAGAGTAATGAAATGATCAATGATCATGATCTTAGGTGTCATGTTGATCCTATCAATGATCCAGCAATCCATATCAAGTATCATCAAGCACTAACTCTAGAAAATGATCATCGATCCAACCATAAATCGAGTAAATAGACCCCATTACTCGTTCTACATTTGACTAAAAAGTCTTCAAAAACTTAGTTAAATTCATGAAAAAGCTATTCACAAAAAGGGCACATTTATCATAGACAATACAACCCAAGCATGATGAGAAAATTGGTTTATCAATGCATATGGGATCAGTCAATATGGGACATGATCAGATCAACAGGTGCATAGACGATCAGCTAGAAGAAGAGAGAAGAGAGAGATATCCATATAAACTTCTATCCGATTCCATAGTATCTAGACATCCATGTAAACTTCCCATATGAACACAACTCTCCACATTTCTCACTTACAAACTAGTTCACTCACCTTTTACACGTAACTTTTCCAACTTTACCCTTGCACTCACCCCTTCCCTTCAGGAAATATCGATGGCCCGGACGCTGGGCCCACCGACCGCTCCAGCCATCTTCGGTACCGTCACAGTCAACACTCCGTGCTCCAGAGATGACTTGACTTTGTCCATGTCAGCGTCTCCCGGCAGCCTGAAGCGGCGGCGGAACCTCCCCCGGCGGCGCTCCACGCGGTGCCACCTGTCCTTCCCCTTATCCTCCTCCTTCGTCCTCTCCCCGCTTATCTCCAGCACGTTCCCGTCCTCCACCTGGACCTTCACTTCCTCTCTCCTCACCCCTGAATAACCATGAAAATATTGCTCATTTTTCCCCGTAGAGAGAGAGAGAAACTGAACAGAGGGATATCGCTAGCAAGGTTCTCCGGTTATTCCCTTGTGACTCTCATAAAACTATCTGATGTTTCTGAATAGAAAGAAAACATAGGACCGTTCATATCACTGGGTAGAGAGAGAAACAAGAGATAGACAGGCTATAGACACAAACATGAGAGAAAAATATAGGACGTGTCTATAAGGATCCTCGGAGGGTTTACCATGGAAGATAGGTAAAGGGTAGAGAGACAAAAAAGAGAGAAAAATTGAGGACTATCCGTGTTTCCCGGCGGAGAGTGAAACAAGAGTGGAAAAATACAGGACCGTTATGCTCATGGGTAGAGAGAGAAACAAGCGAGAAAATATAGGACCCGGCCAAGCGGGGAATATATCATGTAAGCACTAAGGTTCTCCACTGACCAACTACGACGAGCTCGTAAGCCTAATAAAACTACTGTTCCTGTTTCCGGGAGCAGAGAGAAACCAGAGAGAGAATGTAGGACGCCGAGATCTAGAAAAGTAACCAGATCTCGGCGTCCTACATTCTCCCCTGACTCTCGATAAAAACACCGTTCATGTTTCCCGGAAGAGAAAGAAACGCGAGAGAGAGAGAGAGAGAGAGAGAGAAAGAAGACCGGGGATGTCGGCACGGAAGATGTGGGCGTCGGGAGTTTCTCTCCAGTCGACGAAGGTGCGGGCGAAGAGTGTGGTGTCGTCGCGGGTGCGCCAAGAGGGCTCGAAGAGCCAGTTGCTGGATATCGAGGATGGGTCCCAGACGCCGGAGAACAAGGGGTCGTAGCCACCGCCGATTGTGCCGCCGGTCCACGGTACCAGGGAAGCCATTTTTGAGGCGATACTGGGGACCGGGACGCCGCCTCCCCTTTTATCCTCGCCGGGATCCGCCATGCAGGATGACGCGTAGAGCTTTCCGTGGCGAGGGCAAGCAGGAAAGTGCATACACGTGTTCATACTACGTGCAAAATAGAAGGTCTAATCAATCAGCTCAACGATGAAGATTTTATGATCGATCACGTCTTTGATCGACGATCTGATCGTCGAGATTGTTTATAATACTTATCTCTCTCTCTCTTTCATCTGATCTCACTGATTATGATCCATATTGGTTCAATCAACCATGTGGATCAATCAAGATCTCTGTTGGGTCTACGTTACGATCTACTCTGATTGGAACACTGCGATGCAGGAATAAAATCTTTGATCGATTTGATCAGCGATCAAGATTTTATGATCGATTTCATCTTAGATTTGATGATTCGAATACTAATAACCTCTCTCTTTCTGACCTTTGTTTTAATTGGTCTGCTACAGTTAGATCATGATCCATAGTGGTTGATCAATTGACCCCATCAATCAATCAAATTTCGACCATGGTCATGTCAACCCTGAAATATACAATAAGATCCGATCAGCAATCGAGGTTTTCTGATCGATTTCATCTTGGATTTACGATTTGATCAAAGTCTGATTAACTTTTTAAATAATGATATCTCTTGCTCTGACATTTTATTGATTCACCGACTGCAATCTGATGATAATCCGTATTGGTTAATCGATCTCATCAGTCAATCAAATTTGATCATGTTTATGTTGATCTAATCAAATTGTCCTTCCCAAGATTAACCATTGCATTAGTATTCTTAATAAAATTATTTTAATAACTGATTGCATTATTTGAATTCATATAAGTATTTTAAAATTAGTATTGGAACTCACTAATAAGTATTTAAAAATGTTAATAAATTTATTTTAATAACTTATGATGTTATAAGGATGACATAAGTTATGAAATATAAAATGATGTGGCCCTTTACAATCATTCATTTTATGATCCATTGTGGAATAATATTCATACCATGATTATGTCATTGACTCAAAGGATATTGGCTTTGATGCAATTCATGTCGTTGTGAAATGGCTGACACATAATCTTTTGTAACATTGTTAACTTAATGTTATTAAGGACATAAGATTCTATCACTGTGAAATCAATAAAAAGATTTTCGACAACATCATCATCTTAATACCATTAATCATAATCATATTATCATTGTTGAATCATTTGAGATGAACATAATTGTCAATTATTATTATCATCTCATTGTTAGTATATTGATGTACATGGGTCTTAAAAGAATATGACCACGATGAAGATTTGATTTATGTCATTATAATTTAGTTGTTTGAAATTTTTGGATTTTTATATAGATATAAGCATTCATAGTTTGATATTTGTGGAAAATGAAAAAGAGATAATGATCTTAATTAAGGAAAAGAAGAGAGACATATACAAGAGAGGAGAGAGAGTAACAAGTTTAGAATTATAAAAGTGTCATTCTGACCTATATATACTCACACTCACTCTCAAGCTGGAGTGTAGAAATCAACAAGCATAGCTTGTGAGAAAAGGAGTCGTAGGAGGCCGTGCTTAGTCCTTCGATTAGAATGGCTGCCAACTGATAGGAAGAGCCAATACAAGGAGTAGTGATGAACACACCAAGTACTCGATGGTGAATAACATGATAATCAATCTTGATATGGTTCTTACATTCATGAAACGTAGATG